>SJYV01020370.1:62452-137812 GCA_006410875.1 Neotragus pygmaeus | reverse complement strand
TTTTTTTTTTTTTTTTGATTTCTTGTGTGATTATACTGCTGTGTGTAAATCTGGCCTCTTCCATGCAGGCTTCTGTCTGTACTCCTTTATGTGTAGGGAAACATCTTCTAGGAAATAGTCACTCCTTATGATATTAACCTCAAAGGGCATGTTGACTGGGCTTCCCAGGTGAGTTGGCGGTAAAGAATCCACCTGCTAATGCAGGAGATGCGGGTTTAATCCCTAGGTCAGAGGGATCCCCTGGAGGAGGAAATGGAAAACCCAATCCAATATTCTTGACTGGGAAATGCCAGGGACAGAGGAACTTGGTGGGCTACTGTCAGTTATAAAACTAATTTAGTTTATAACTGATTTTTTTATATTAGTTTATAACTAATACTGTTATAAAACTAATTTAGTTCTAAGAAGTAATAGGTTTGAGTTCAGGTATGAAAATTTACAAGTCAGTGACTTAACAAAGTAAAGATGTCCATTTGACTTTCTTTCTCCTTTTCTGGGACGCTGGAAACATCGTCCCCCATTACCACAGTGGGCAAAATGCTGACGCTTTCTTTGCAACCACAGAACCCGAACAGGACTGGCTTTAGAGAAGTGACAGGGACTTTACTTGGGGATAGAATACTGTGGCAGAGCCAGTGGTCACTTAATTCTATACCCCCTGCTAAACTTCCCAGCCTCCTTTGCCCTTGGTTAGGGCTCTGTGACCAGTTTGGTCCAAAGGACTGTAGTTGAAAGTCAAATGTGTTATGTCAAAGTTAAGGCAGTTGAGAGTCTGTGCGCCTTCCCCTGTCTCTCTCTCTCTACTCATCCCCTCGCTGACTGTCGTCGTCATGTTAGTTGCTTCAGTCATGCCTGACTCTTTGTGACCCCATGGACTATAGCCCGCTAGACTCTCCTTTCTGGATTTTACAGGCAAGCGTACTGGAGTGGTTGCCATTTCCTTCTCTAGGGGATCTTTCCAACCCAGGGATCCAACCCGGGTCTCCTGCATTGCAGACAGACTCTTCACTATCTGAGCCACCAGGGGATCCCACCAGTTATAAAGGCCATCTATTCCTGGTGGAATATCCATGAGCTGAAGGAAGGCAGTGTGTCCTCCACTGGGCTCTGTATTTTAGTGAACAAGAAAAAAACCTATTATATTAAGCTAAAAAAGAAGTGACAGGGATGTTGGAATGATATGCACGGAACACCTCACATTAGGGGAAATCAGAATTCTAGATTAGGATCTCTTCTTCAATGTGCTGAAGTCATTAATCTTGCATAGACGAAAAGGCTGCGGCAACACAGACTTCTAGAAGATTTATGGATTTCTAATTGGAATGTCTCTATATCTAAATGATTATGTGCAAAATACATAGAGCTCGGTTCACATAATGAAGTGTTCCTCGGCCACAGTGATCATAATTTCCTCCTCTCCTCCCTCCCTCCTTGTACTGATCTCAACCCCTGATTTACTGGTTCACTTCTAATGGATTCTAAGGTTGGACTTTAAAAAGCTCTGTAATTTTTATGTCATCCCTGGTAGGTACACCCAGTCCTAAAAGCTGCATACCTGATGGTTAGTCCTATCCACCGTATTGGCTGTGGAGGCGTGGTCTCTGGTGTTCTGACGAATTCGAGTGGAGTTTTGCTGCTCAATGGTGGAGGAAGTTGGGATACAGAACTCTCTGAAGCATCGTTTGAAGTTTTCATCCAGAAATGCATAAAGGACGGGATTCAGGCAGCTGTTGGTATAACCTAGAGCAATGCAGAAATGCCAGGAAACGGTCTGGAAAGTAGTTTCCGGGATTGTGATCAAGGCTTTAATGATGACGTAGATATGAATGGGCGTCCAGCAGACAATGAACACAGCCACAACCACCAGCACCATCCTGGTAATTCTTCGCAGGTTCCTGTCCTTTTCTTTGGAGCCAGAGAGCATGCGGACACTCTTGAGGCGTAAGATCATCAGCCCATAGCACACTGTAATGATGAGGATAGGCAGGATGAAGGCAAAGATGAAAACAGAAGAAGGGGAGAGAGAACGAAAATGAATGATAAAGCCCCAAGAAAGAAGTATGTGCAGCAAAGAAGTCCTAGATTTTAGCAAGCGTCAGAGGCAAAGAAAGAACCTGTTCCTCTCCTACCAGCCACAAGAAGCATCTCTACCTGGGAAGAGGGGCCAATCATTTCCTCAGGAGATTGATTACAGTCACACTGATCATTCTAAAAGCTGGCCTCCAATTATATTCATCACATTTCATTTCAAACTCTTCTTTGATCGTCATGTGTCATTCTCCAAGTTGGAGGTGGGGACATAAAAGGCTATGTTATTATAGGAGATGAAACATCCTTATCTTTCAAAAAGACATGTTTTCTGCTAGAAATTTCTTTACTCCAAAAATGCTCACTTAAAAAAAAATTCCCTTTGGCAGCAGAAAAACCAGAGGTAAATAAAAGTTAAGCTGGTCACTTGCTACACCCTTACACTACACGCCTATTGCTGTGTTCAAAGGCATGTCCACAATTAGGCTGTCAGATATGACATCATATCTACATATGATAATAGATTTTAAAGAGATGAAAACCAAACCCTAAAGGTCAACTAGGAAAATACTGCCTTCCAATCTCTGAATCGTTATGTAAAAAGAAATGAGAACAGGAGGCTATTTCTTCTAAAGAAAGATCCGAAGTCAAAACACACAGTATGGATAACCCCATGAAAGGAATGGGAGTTAAGTCGTAAAAAGCNTCAACTAGGAAAATACTGCCTTCCAATCTCTGAATCGTTATGTAAAAAGAAATGAGAACAGGAGGCTATTTCTTCTAAAGAAAGATCCGAAGTCAAAACACACAGTATGGATAACCCCATGAAAGGAATGGGAGTTAAGTCGTAAAAAGCAGGGAGGGCCAAGGTTATGCCAGAAAGTGCACAGAGGGCAGGCTCTCAACAAAGGCAGTGTCTCCTCCATCCATCCTAAGTGACTAGACTGCCATGTGGATGAGGGTTCCACTTCATTAGTGCTTTGACCCTTTCTCTGAATCTGATGACCTCTGAGCATCACCCCCGCCATTTTGTGAATAATAGAGACTTTTCCTCTACAGAGTTTTCCTGACTTGGTGCCTTTTTAAGCAAGCAGAGACAGGCCCTCTCTTCCAACAAGCACTCTAAGAGAATACAAGGAGCAGCCATTCTGCTTGGGGGAGGGGATGGTTAGGAGGTGGGGGGAGAAACAGCAAATGACCTAGTGTTGTATCTACCCTGGAAGCCCTTCCTCTAAGACACACGGGCCACCTAGCACTCACCTGGCTACTCTCAGACACCACAGGATTACAACGAGATATTTGAGCAGGAAGACTGCCATTCATGCATGTAACTGCACACTTTTCTATGCCAAGGATAACTGCCAGACACAAACGTTTAGCAATTTAGCCTCTCTCTTAACTTTAACTCATGTTTGTGTCTCTCCTCATAAGCCAGGGCCCAGGTGTCTCAAGCCCAGTAATAATTTTTTTCCATTTATTTTATCTGGATGCAGCGCAGAGATAGATCATTGCTTTGGAGTCAGGGAACACATTATTCCAGTCATACTTCTGCTGTGAAAAAAGCTGTGTCTTTAGGCCAGTCTCTTCCCCTCTCTGGCCTCCATTTCCTAGCACCCTGACAATGGTATGTTCTCTCACTTCATTCAGCTCTCCTTTCAAATACCACTTCATTGGAAAGGCTCTTCTGACCACCCTAACATCTCATCACCACCCACCTCACTCTTTTACTTGAGTCTGCCTTACCTTTACATCGTAATAGCACTTGGCACAAATTTTCAATTGCCTTATTTACACATTTCCTTGTTTGCTGTCTCCTTGCCCTCCACCTCCTCATCTGCCACTGCTAGAGCCCTAGCTTCAGGGCACAGTGCCTATCACACAGTAGGTGCCAAAATATCTGTGGAATTAAAAAAATTAAAAGCATAGTAGATGCTCAATTAATGTGTATAGAGTGGGACAATTAAAGCAGTGAAATAGATGAACGCAAGGTCCTTCCCAAAGTAGAAAGTCTACAGACCATGGCATCTGCATGTCCTGATAAGAATTTGGTACTCAAGCAGGCACCTCCACATCTGCTCCCAAGAGCCAGAGAGACAGCTCAGGCGTTTGTCTCCCCTGAGTTCCTAGAGCTCAGAGCAGGGCTGTCCGGCACCTCTCCAAGCTGGACACCAGAGGGCAGTAGACCCACACTTACTGCTTCCATCCAGGAGAGGGCCAGAGGCAGGGAGAAGCCAAGTTCTGAAGAAATGGCAGGACTCGGGCATTCAACTGGCATGTCAGGAACGGCGCCTAACTGCCCCCTGACGTGAGGAGCTCTAGACTGCAGGACAGAGGGTTCAGTAAAGACTTCATTCAACATTGGTAACATGGAACTCCAACGTGAACAACAGACCCCAAAACCATCTGTTCTTGCCAAAGCCAGGACGGACTCCATGGCCAGCTGCCAGAAGTGTCCCGGGTTGCTCTATACACACTAGGGGAGGGAGCCACGTTTCCTCGTAACAAAAGCCCATTATGTAAAGGGCTGCCAAATGCAATCTTCTTTTTGATGTGTTCTCTTTAATTAGAGTAATGTAATAAAATGATAATGATAATCTTTTGGCTTATGCTCATCCCGAGTTCCCCCTCACCCAGAAAAAAAGCCAACTCCTGGCATCAAAGTAAGCTGACATTACAAGCTGATTATTCGCCTCTCCAAGAAATTTATCNATGTGTTCTCTTTAATTAGAGTAATGTAATAAAATGATAATGATAATCTTTTGGCTTATGCTCATCCCGAGTTCCCCCTCACCCAGAAAAAAAGCCAACTCCTGGCATCAAAGTAAGCTGACATTACAAGCTGATTATTCGCCTCTCCAAGAAATTTATCATTGTGACTTGCTAAAAGTACACTTTAATTAAAATACTGTACCCATTATAAACTGGGGCTTCTTTTTTTAAAGAGTATAATTAAATTAAAAAATCGAGCACTTGGATACAATATTAAAGTTATGTATGAAAATATAAAGAAAACCTTATTACAGTTAATACGTATGGGCATATGTACATATTTGTATTAAGAAATTTAAGGCCTTAATGAAAATCCAAAACCATTCAATATGTGAATTTCAATTGTGATGTCATATTCTATTGGTTTTGAATTCTTAGCGCCTATAATGTACATATTTAATTTTAACCATTCCTTCCTGTGAAATAACAGGTTTAATGCTCTTAGTAAATACAGTCCAAGTCTTATGCCTAAACAGATTTTCTTCATATTTTCCCCCTAATTCACCAAACCCAGAATATCCAAATTCTACTCCCTGGGTACATCCTTTTATGGACGCCAGTGTTACACATAAACCCTCAGGCCACCAACTGCAGTCAGCTCAAAATACTAACAACCTCTATATATTTGTGTGGCAAACCGATAATCTCTAGCTTCAGAACTACATCACTGCCTGGGACCTCTGAGAGGCTTCTGTATGGTGTTTCTTCTATAAACCTGCAGAGCCTCGCTGTAAGCTTTTGATGAATTAAAGTATTCATTTGGAACTAGATAAGCTTAGCAGGCTTGTCCCTACAAGTTCCTGTTAATAAAGTTGAGAGTGTTTCAACCCTCAGGAGGTAAAAAGAAAGAGCTGGTCCATCTTGAACTGTCGGAGGTGATCATTTTCAGACGGCCCCCTGATAGTGTCAGCAAATGTATCCCTTTTAGCATCATTTAAACCAAGCTAATATAGGAAACTTCTCCTCCATCTACATACGACACAGCAGAATGAAAGAAAAAATAAACAAACAGCTCTAAACTTACATAAATAACTCCACAGAAAATTCAAAAAAGCNTTTTCAGACGGCCCCCTGATAGTGTCAGCAAATGTATCCCTTTTAGCATCATTTAAACCAAGCTAATATAGGAAACTTCTCCTCCATCTACATACGACACAGCAGAATGAAAGAAAAAATAAACAAACAGCTCTAAACTTACATAAATAACTCCACAGAAAATTCAAAAAAGCAAAGCCTTTTCAAAAGCACTCCTTTTTCCTATGCACAAGACATGTGCAGAAAGCTGGTTCCATTTAGCGTTTTTACCCCAGCTGCCCTAGATTCACGGCACCTGGACAGGGTGTGGACACCAGTAAGCACTGCTTTGTGTCTGCTCCATTTTTAAACTTCTTATCATTTCTACAGAGGCTTTAGTTTTTAATCAAAAGAACAGGAAGTAAGCTGAAAGCAATAAAACACAGAACAGAGCAGGGCCTGTGAATTCCAGGGAAAAAAAAACCCTAAGTGCTTGAGAATGTCCCTAAGCACAAAGGAGGCCTCCTTTGTGTGAAAGTTGCGAAGAAGGAGCTGGAGGAGCAGACAGCTAAATATAGCTTACTGAAAATATACAAAGTCTACACCCAGGTCAGTAACCTTTTTAGCCTTGAAGGCACCTAGATTTGGGGGACCGGAGGAGAGTACCATTCGTCCTGCTTTATTTTTTCTACTCCTTCCTCCCAGTACTTCTCCAGCTTTCCCCATTTTCCCCCCTCCTGCTTCCACTCATTGTCTGTTCCTTCTCAACCTTGTGGAAAAGGCCAAACCCAACTACCCTGAATTGGGGTTGGAAACCCGCCTCCACAATGGCCTCGGGTATCTCAGAGCCTAAACGCATCTGAGCTCAAAAGCATATCCACTGTAAATGCCCTTCCGTAGGACAGAAGGTTGGCTACTAAGCAGCAGAAGATGCTACTCGCTTCCTAGTCTAGTTTAAGGAATATGTAAAGATTTGGTGACTAGCAAGTAGGCAAACAAGTTCTAAGAGGCAGAAACAATATCTTTGTACTTGCTCCAGTCGCACATGCTTGCATCTAAGTACATCACGATACACGGAAACTAGTTATCTCTTAGTCTACCCCATTGGACTGTGAACCCTTAGAGGCTGGGGCTTTGTCTCTCTCATCTTTGTGTCTTAGTATTTACCTCAGAGCCTGACACAAAAAGGGGCATTCGATAACTATTTACCTGAATCAAGCTCTGTTTCAAGAGTCCACAAAACACTGCCTTCAGCCTAAAATCTGCCAACTGAAAATAAGCTAATGTGTGGATCATACAATGTTTTTAAATCCTTAGTAGTTAAGACACATATGATTATTCCACCCAGAAAACAACTGATATAATCAAAAGAAGCAAGGAACATTCAAAAAGTTGTTCTGTTTCTCAGGAAAATGTCCTNCTGCCAACTGAAAATAAGCTAATGTGTGGATCATACAATGTTTTTAAATCCTTAGTAGTTAAGACACATATGATTATTCCACCCAGAAAACAACTGATATAATCAAAAGAAGCAAGGAACATTCAAAAAGTTGTTCTGTTTCTCAGGAAAATGTCCTTCAGAAACACTATCCTTTATCTGCCTGTCAGGAACCATGTTCTCCCCTTGTGGTAATTCACATAAAGTGGTCAGAGCCATGAAAAACTACAAAGGCAGAGAGTCTGCTTATGCTTTGCTAGGATTAAATATTAAATAAATGGATAAGGGTCACACATGGTCCCAATTCCAAATTCATGTTGCAATGCCTGGTCAAGGTGGGGTGAGACAAGAGAAAATTTCCAGCTTCTATTCTGAACAACCTGGCTTTGGTCTGATAAGATAGATTGTCATGAAAACTATCCAGTGAAATGTANTTACTTTTAAACTTAGAAGGCAATGAGAAACATTTCAACACGATCAAGAAACTCATTTCTGAATGCTAAAGTATAAGTAAAAAATCAACCCTAAGCTGATACAGTTTTTTAAGTATGAGTTTAAAATAGCACTTTCCACCATATATGACAAATCCTTAAATGTGCCTGAAGACAAATGTACTGACAAGTTAGACATTTGCAATAGTAATACCAAGAAAGGGGTGCACTGGGAGAAAACGAATGGTTTTCAGTGAAAACATGGTAATTAGGAACTGGCTACATCTTATCTGGGATTCAAAACAGAAACTACTTGGAAGCCTACTTAAATTCTGGAACATTCTCTATTCCTATAGATCAGTTCAGTGCTTATTTAGATGAGGTTTCTCTAATATCTACTGCTTCAATTACTTGAGTAGTCACCAGTCAAATTAGGATTTCTGAGGACACATTTTTTTCAAATTACCCAAAGCTTAAGTGGTACAATTTATAAACTGTCAGAGATAACTTTTTCTTTTTTGTTCAAGAAACCATAACACTATCCACTTTGCCTTCACAGTTAACCTAACTAAATCTCATCACTACTACTTTTGAGTGAGCACAGACAAGCCCAGTCCTACCTTGTCTCGGGATAATCTCCGAAACCAGGGAAGCTCATAGAAAGCACAATGCTCAGCACCAAGTCTCCCTAGTCCTGCTCTGACATTTTACTCCAGTTGCAGTAAGGGAGCCTTTAGTAACTCAATGAGATTTATATACCTTGGTCAGTTCCGGGAATCCTGTGCCTGTTCTTGACACTCTTATCTTGCCTGACCCAGTTCTTGTCTTGATTTCCTGGCTAGAACTCTAGTTCTTCTGGATTCCCTTGCTGCTCCTCCTTATGGTTCTGCCCTAAGAGCCAAGGATTAAAAATCCATGTTCTTAAGTAGAGTCAGATGGGCTCAGCTGAAATCAGATATCCCAATTGGGCACAGGTCTATCTCCCCTCCTAGACTCTGCACTCAAGAACAAAGACCTTACTATATTCACCTTTATTCCATAGAACTGAACACAAGATGCAGCGTATAGAAAGCCTAGAAAGGGCTGAATCAGTAGACCTCTACCATATTTATAATTTACTTCCATGTTTACTTGAACCGATGTTATCCTCATAAAGCTAAACTTCTGGAATTTTCTCTGATCANAAAGACCTTACTATATTCACCTTTATTCCATAGAACTGAACACAAGATGCAGCGTATAGAAAGCCTAGAAAGGGCTGAATCAGTAGACCTCTACCATATTTATAATTTACTTCCATGTTTACTTGAACCGATGTTATCCTCATAAAGCTAAACTTCTGGAATTTTCTCTGATCACCAGCCCCATGTTCCTGAGTTTCTTTAAAGGCTTAGGGACAAGTTTCTTAGTTTTTGTATCTAAAATACATAAATAATTGTTAAATCTTAGTTCTACTCTTCTTAAGTCTTCTCTCAAACCTCTCCATGTTATTAAGAAAAAAATTCCTACTTCCTAAAAATAAATTGTAAGAAATTTCCCGATATCTCATGTTTACAAATCTTTTCTCAATAGACTAAGTTTGTCAAAACATCAAGAAATCCCTTTTTATAATGCTTCTTTAGCACAGATGAAGAAAGGTCTACTTAAAATTCAGCTGGAGCTCAGTCACACATTAAGATGGTACACTTCATTTTATATTTATCTGGCAAAAATAACAGAGCAAACCGGCTTTCCTTCACTGAAAGATCAGATCGCTAATAATTAAAAGAGGTGCTGGTCAGATAGATGGTGCAATGATGGTGTTCATGAGAGAGGAGATCCTGGTCTACGTGTCTTCAGATCTGCTGGCCCATTGATGCTGGCAAGAGAAGAAGGAGTAGGGCTCAGACCTCCAACAGCCAGTACTGAGGCTCTTAAATATTGAGGACAGTTATTCGAACCCCATGGGACATAGGATGAACGTGCTTGTTTTCAGGAACTTCTCTGATCCATCCAGCTTGTTTATTTACCTTTCCTGAATAGAACACCGACACTATCACACTGCCTGTGCTTTGTATGTGGAACAATCTGCAATAATGAGTTTTGTAAACAGCTAAGTTCAGCTGTTGCTGTTGTTTCTGTTTTTGCCATAACCATAATAAACATATTTATATTATACACACACATATAAATAATATATATATGCACACACTTTTTTTGACCAAATGGCATCTGGGATCTTAGGTTAGTGTTAGGCATATGGGATTAGTTCCCTGATTAGGGATCGAACCTTAGAGTGGAAGCACAGAGTGCTAATCTCTGGACCACCAGGCAAGTCCCAATAAACACTATATTTTTTAAAAGGCCAAAAACAAACCAAAAAATGACCTAAAAATGCATTCCTTTGAACACTACCCTTTGTCTGCTACCTTCTTTTAGAAAGAAAATTGTCCTTGGAAGTGAGAGCCATTAGGTCCTCTAAACTTAGGTAGAAATTAGTATAATCTGGTGCTTCCTTCACTGGGACAGAGCTGGGGTGGCATATAGAAGATGAAAGTGTGCAAAAAAGGGTGGTGGATGTTTTTATTTCATCTCAGGCCAACACTTGTTAAAGCAGGACATGGTACAAGCAGATCTACTGCTGCTACTGCTAAGTCACTTCAGTTGTGTCCGATTCTGTATGACCCCATAGACAGCAGCCCACCAAGCTCCCCCATCCCTGGGATTCTCCAGGCAAGAACACTGGAGTGGGGTGCCACTGCCTTCTCCGACAAGCAGATCAGTCCTCGTAATTTGTGGGTCCCAGTGCAAACAAGGCTTCCCCGGTGGCTCAGTCAGTAAAAAAAAAATCTGCCTGCAATGCAGGAGGCCACCTGCAGCATAGGAGACCTGGGCTTGATCCCTGGGTTGGGAAGATCCCCTGGAGAAGGAAATGGCAACCCACTCCAGTCTTCTTGCCCGGAAAATGCCATGGACAGAGGAGTCGGGCGGGCTACAGCCCATTGGGTCTCAAGAGTTGGACACGACTTAGTGACTAAACCAACAAAAATGCAGGGCATCCTTTTGTTTACAAAATTAAGAATTGCAAGTGGACAACATTTAACCAAGTGCTATGCCCTCCTAAGCACAGGGCTCCGTATGATTGTGCATGCATGAGAGCTAAGTCACATGCTGTTGAAGGATAGCTTGGAGAAGTTTGAGCATTATTTTGCAAGGGTGTGAAATGAGTGCAATTGTGTGGTAGTTGGAACATTCTTTGGCACTGCCTTTCTTTGGGATTGGAATGAAAACTGACCTTTTCCAGTCCCGAGACCACTGCTGAGTTTTCCAAATTTGCTGGTATATTGAGTACAGAACTTTCACAGCATCATCTTTTAGGATTTGAAATAGCTCAGCTGGAATTCCATCACCTCCACTAGCTTTGTTCATAGTGATGCTTCCTAAGGCCCACTTGACTTTGTACTCCAAGATGTCTGGCTCTAGATAAGTGATCACACCATCGTGGTTATCTTGGGTCATTAGGATCTTTTTTGTATAGGTCTTCTGTGTATTCTTGCCACCTGTTCTTAATATCTTCTGCTTCTGTTAGGTCTACACTGTTTTTGTCCTTATTGTGTACATTTTTGCATGAAATTTTCTAATCTCTAATTTTCTTGAAGAGATCTCTAGTCTTTCCCATTCTATTGTTTTCCTCTATTTCTTTGCATTGATCACTTAGGAAGGCTTGGAATTTAACTAAATTAAAAAGCATCATTAAAGACCACCAATGTTTGAGAGAACTCTCAAACCGAACTGAACTCTACTTCTCTCCCTAGGGGAAGGCTTAAATGGCCAATTAATGGGGGGAAATAAGCCTTTTGTTTAAGCACATCTACGTGTCAATTTCAGATAGTCTAAGCTGCAATGACGCCATCACTGCTTTCATCTGAAGTCTACTCATGTATGACATCTTCCCTTACAAGCAACTAATTGAATAATCAAGAATCTCCCCAGTAAATGAACTAGGAGATCTGAGCACTAGTAATCAAGGTTAGTAGAAACAGCAGGATTGATCAATGACTTCTGAAACTTTCTTGTAAGAAATATCTCACAAGAAAAAAAAATGTGGCAACAGAGTTCACCAAGGGGGTTCCTTTTAATTCAAAGAGAAATGTGACCACCAAGAGCTTTTCATCTGAAGCAGCCATAGAAATTAGATAGATAGGTGGTCCCAGTCTTTAACTAGCCCATGCAGAGATGGTCTTTGAAATACATTTTCTACTTTTTGTCAGGTTCAATTGAAAGTATTCTAAGCAATGGAATTGTAGCTTTCTTCCTTTCTACTTTGGAAAATGGAGGTTCATAAGTCTAATTTTTCATAAAAATATGCTTGCTAACGTGTGCTTATGCATGCATCTTTCTGCTTAAGAATCCAGTGAATCCACATAAAGGCTAGTACAATTTTAAAAAACCATGCAGGAAAAAGCATTTCTTTTTCTCTAAGGAAAGAAATAGCTACTGTGTTTTTAAAAAACTGACAGCAAAACTGGCATGACCTTAAGAAATACTAATCTTGGGTAGCTTCAGCTAAATCTCAGTTATCTCTTCAAGTCTTCATTTCAAGGGATTTTAATTAAAAGGTCAAGAACACTAAAATACAATACAACATGTATTAGCACATCTTGGTTAAACAAAGAACACTTACAGATACATTTTGTCAAGGCTGTAAAGACTCTTTATACCTCAGGCACTCAGATGAACTTCACTAATAGGTCTCTTAAGCTTTGGTTTTTTATGTTTTGTCTCCAGGAAGTCTGCATTCTAAGTTTAATTGCACGTGAATGAATTAACCATCCAGAGGGGAGTGAGTGTGTGTGTGTGTGTGTCTGTCTGTCGGTCTATCTGTATGTGTGCGTGTGTGTGTTCAAAGATAGTGAGAGAATACAATGAAGAAACATAAAACAGGCCTAGAGGGGAAAAAATCCCTTGCTGACATCACCATTTCTGATGACCATTACTAACACACTTAATTATAAACTCTAACACTCTTAATCATAAACACCAAGCCTTATAACCCCTTCCCAATGTGAGACTCAATACACACAGAACAATAAAATGAATAATTAAACTTTCTGAAGGTCTGGATAGAAGCAGCATTTCATAGAACCATGTATTCTATATCTGAAGTACAATATATAAAATAAGCACATTGCTAAGCACAAAAGGTCTCCATCATCTAGGGAGAAGTCCAAGAACTCTACTTTTTATATACATTCACACACACACCCTCATCAACTCATGAAAATAGGTAACTGATTAGAACCTACTGTATAGCTCAATGCTCTGTGGAGACATGAATGGGAAGGAAATCCAAAAGAGATGGGTTATATGTATATGTATGGCTGATTTATTTTGTTGTGCGGTACAAACTGACACGACATTGTTAAGCAATTATACTGCAATAAAAATTAATTTGAAAAGATAAAAAGTTAATGGTATTTAAGAAGCAGGTGTTATATTCAAAACAACATAATAAATTAAAAGCCAAATCTGTGACTCAGTCTAGCCTGTAAAGTCTTACATGAACTGCATGGTTGTTAAGAATGTGCTTAATAATTTTCTTCCTATGGGCAAATTATTAATCATGATGATCCCCTTATTAATCATGATGATCCCCTGCCTGCATATGTGCAAAGCTGTTTCAAAGCCCATGCATCCATATTTTCTTCTCCATTCCTCTTTGTCTTCTTCAATCCACAGGAAAGCTGAATGGCAAGGGCTCTGGATTGAAAGAAATCTAAAACCTTGGTTTCCAGTCTGGAAAAGGGTGGTATTAAACCTCCCTACCCTCTCTATCTCACAGGCCTATTGTGAAAAGCAGATAACACACATAAAACTGTTCTTAAAAAACATCCCTCCAAATATGCAACAATAATACTGTATCAATAAAAACAATCTACATGCTAGTGATTGATCAAGCATGCAAAAATTTTTCCAAGTTTCCTATCTAATGAAAGATCCTGCCAGAGACTAGGGACTGGTCCAGCTCCACTGGGAAACATCTGTTTAGATGAGCAGAAGGAGAGAATGAGCAGAAGACTGGAGATGTGTGAAAGATGCAAGGGCACAAGAGAAGAAATTCACCAAGTAAAATATGACTCCAACAGGATGTAGCCGAGACAAAATACTGGACTAAGTTGATAAGCAAAGTAGATATAACTTGTTTTAATTCCATAACCAAGAATTTAGACCAACTAAAATTTCCAGGTTCTCTACCGTGGTCCAAAAGATCCCATTCTGGGCTTCTAGGTCACCTGAGAAGATGACTCCCCTTCTGACCCTTTGGGGCCTAAAATAGAGCTGCTCCCTCCATCCTTCAATTTGACTGGTCTGGCCTTAAATGTGCCCAAAGGGAATAGCATTCTCCTCTCCCCAGGCACAGTCAAATGGGAAAAATCCTTGATGGTTCCATCTGTTTCAAATGAGAAACAGATCTGATTCGAGAAGCCTGGAGTGTCCAGGGCTTACAGTTAGATCTGGAGACAATGCTTGGAGGGGAAAAATCCAATATTCAACCTCAAAAATGGCCTGGTATCTATACTTGATTCAGGTTAATTTGAACCACAACTATCATTTATCCTATATTACTGACCAAATAGAAATTTTTCCCAAAGTCCGCACGTGTCTTTCATATCTACAGACCTCTATTTTTTTTTTTAATAAAACAATATTTTAGTGTGGAAGCCACTAAAGCTAAGAATGTTCTATTTCTTTAACATAATAAAATCAACCCAGTATCCTATTTTTTCCAAAATTATTTCTCTTTGGGCAACATTGGAAAATGTGCGTCCCATTCAATATCTAAGTCCACAAAAATGATTTCCTTTCCTTTAAACAGATAAACAAATTGCAGTGGAGATGACTCCATTGTCTCTGGGATTTTCCTACATATTTCCTTTAAATATATCTCGAAAACTTGCTTTGCTTTGGAAACTACCCTATTTTGAAAGGACAAGAGAAGAATCGTTCACGTTTTATGATCCCTGTTGGAGGCAACAAAGCAGCAGCCAAGTCCTGAGGTGATGGACAAGGCAATGATCTAACCTGGCTGCAAATCAGAATGGCCTGGGGAGCTTGTTAAACAAAAGGGAAAACAAAAACGAAAACGACGACAATAAACACAGGACCCAGATAAATACCTCCAAGTGCAAGGCCAAAGAATCTGTACTTTTAACTAGTTTCAAGACATGTGTACCAACCCATCACATCCTCAGGTATCAACTTGGCTCTCTTCTGAGGATGCTCCTGTCTCTCTCCAGCTCTGACTTTTCTCTTGAGCTCCAGATAAGCCCTCTGGGTATCTGAGGGGGACCTCCAATGCACTAAGGCCAAAATACTGAATCTATTTCTTTTCCTCTCCAACTTGTTCCTTCTTTAAGTCTCATTTCAGGTTGCTTTTAACATGAAAACAGACAATGGCTAAGATCAGTTGCACTTCTATGAACTAGGACTCTAGCTGGCTTGCAACCTTATACCCTGCTGTTGTTGTTGAGTCGCTAAGTCATTTCCAACTCTCTGTGATCCTTTGGACCGTAGCTCACCAGGCGGCTCTGTCCATGGGATTTCCCAGGCAAGAATACTGGAGTGGGTTGTCATTTTCTTCTCCAGGGGATCTTCCCAACCCAGGGATCGAACCCACCTCTCCTGCATTGGCAGGTGGATTTTTTACCACTGAGTCACCTGGCAAGCCCAACCTTATACTTTGCTGCTGCTACTGCCAAGTCGCTTCAGTCATGTCCGACTCTGTGTGACCCCATAGACGGCAGCCCACCAGGCTCCCCCGTCCCTGGGATTCTCCAGGCAAGAACACTGGAGTGTTGAAAGTGGAAAGTGAAAGAGAAGTCGCTCAGTCGTGTCTGACTGCTAGCGACCCTATGGACTGCAGCCTACCAGGCTCCTCCATCCATGGGATTTGCTAGGCAAGAGTACTGGAGTGGGGTGCCATTGCCTTCTCCGACCTTATACCTTAATATTCCTTTAAGATTATTTTTTAAACTGATTAATAAAAAAACTTGTTACAAACTTTTACCATCCTTTATTTGCCAGTTTTCTTGGGGCCACATATATTTTTTAAAGGAATGGACCCTAGGAAACATTCTGTTTTATTTACAAAAATCAACTAGGCTTATTATATTGTTTGTATGCAGACATGGAATATCACCATTATTTACCAAATTGGGTCCTTTTAAAATAGGCCTTGATTGAAGTACCAGAAGAGGCAAGTTCCATCATCGGCTTTTCAGAGAGATTGTTTTATCCACCAGATTACACAGAATCAAGCACATGGGGTTAAAATTGGCCCTGGAGCTGTGCTGAGTATATGAGAATAGAACTAAGCTGTAGCCTTTGTTAGAATTTTGTTAGAATCTGATCCATCATTTGGTCTTGACAACCAAAGGGAAATATAAACAGGACAAATATTAAACACAGAAAGCTATGGTAGTGTCACAAGCTGGTCATCTACACAGCTTCATCTTGATCCTCCCCTCACCTCTTCAACTATCCCTCACCCCCATCTAATACTAGGAAGAAAATAAAAGTGGGTGCCTTGTCTGGAACTCCCTTTCCAATAATGCCTCAAGGAAGAACTGAACTGGTGAAAGGGAAGAGACGCAGTCTAGGATTTGGAGATAGTGAAATATAAGGTCAAGTTCTAGGCCAAAGTTAGAGCTGGATGTAAGACAGCTTATCTTTGAATGTGATCATCAGTGAACTCTGTCACTCCTCTGTCTCACCATTCACAATTCCACATACTCAATTACAACACAAGAGTGATGGCGCATTGGAAAAAGCCCAAGCTTTGGAGTCTGCCAAACCTAGGTTGGGATCCGAGCTTTGCTAACTGATTGTGTATGACTTTGAGCAAATTCCTTAACCTCTCTGAGAGTCAGTGTCTTCCATTATTAAGAGAGGATACTAACAGTGTTAATCATACCTTCTATGTTTGTTGAGAGGAGTTAATGAGAAATCACATATAAAGTACACAGCACATGTCAGGCCCTGTGTAAATGCTAGCTTTTATCCCTATTATCATCATTATTAGATACCCTGTGGAATTACTCTATATTTCTATTTGAAAATTATATTAAAAAATTAAAAAAAAGAAAATTATATTATCTGAAAGTATTAGGTTTGTTGTTGTTTAGTCCCTAAGTTGTCTCCAACGCTTTTGTGACCCCATGGACTGTAGCCCACCAGGCTCCTCTGCCCACAGGATTCCCAGGCAAGAATACTGGAGTGGGTTGCCATTTCCTTCACCAGCAGACTTTCCTGACCCAGGAATTGACCTCGTGTCTCCTGCATCTCTTGCACTGGCAGGTAGGTTCTTTACCACTGAGTCATCAGGGGTTGAATCATACTAAACTGCTATTTTTCCAGTTTAAAAAAGTCAACTTTCAGCAATTTTATGTCTTGTAGGCTGAACTCTTAAGAAGTATATCCTGGGAAAGGCGTACACTGTGTTTCATACCTGGTTACATGTGGCAAATGCACAACCTCTAAGGAATGAATGACTATGTAGTAGAAGGATGAATATCTGGTACTTAGTGCAGAACAAAGAGAAAGTAACTCTGTTAATAATACTAGCCAAGTACTGAAGGCCAAACCACTGCAATGCCATTGGCAGGACTTGGCTACACTACCATGAAGCAATCATGAAAGGGCCCTGAGAACAGGGAGGAGACCATGTCTACATAAAACAAATTAAACATAAGCCCAGCCCCAAAGAGTTGTTCCCTGCAAGAAAGGCAGAGAGCTTAATGAAAAACATGCCCTCAAGACAAGGAGAAATTTAACACACTCTGCCTTTCCTTCTTAGTCTCAAATGACAGTTTAATTTTCCAAAGTAATCCATATGTGTTGGGGAAAGAAAATGGGAGAAGGGTCGTCCAATCCCAAAATACAAATCAAAGCTTAGAATGCTTCGTAAATAAAAAATTACAGACTTTTGGATACAAAAAAATTGAATATAAGAACACGCAGGTCAGTGGGGAACCATGCCTGGTCCTTATATACTATAACATCAGGAAATAGAAAAACCCAGAATCTTTTATATTTGGAAGCAGTATAATATAATGAAAAGAGACTGGAGCTTTGGACGCAGAGAAATCTGTATTCAAATTCTGGTTCTACCACTTACTAGCTATAAGATGACAGAAAAGACTCCATTAACAGGATTGCGGTGAGAGTTACATGAGATAATATATGTAAAGTACCTGTCACACAATAACTATTATAAAACCAGGAAACAACCAAATACCTGTTCTAAGTTTGCAAATTTATAATACCAGCACCTACAGTTTTGACTATATTCCTACATATCCTCCTGCACACAGAGAGGCATAACACACAGAAACTTGATACATAATAAAAAGATAGTACTTTTTATGGCTTCAGTATTCCCAAATACAAATAAAGAAGATGCATTTAAATGAAAATATGTTCTGAATGCATTAGAAAAGTTAGTTTTCCACTGTATATTTCAGGTTATTCTCTTTTTCCTATTCAAATCCTTGTTCCCTGAATTTAAATGAGGTCAGTGATGTGGAGGAAAGACAGCAAATGGAGAAAAAACTGCAAGCTATCTTTAAGAGTAAGGTTAGAAAGTGAACCAAAATGAGGGCCAAGAAGAGAAACATCAATTCTATAAAGTATGTGAGAGAAGGATGAGACATTAGGTGGTGGAGGAACAACAAATGCACAAGTGACTCGAGAAAATAACTGACCAACCCCCAGCAACACGTAGACGATTTCATATACCTCCACTATCAAACTCTCCAGGAAATTCGCTTACAAAGAAGTTAATTGTATTGGGGCTCCTTTTCATTCATTTCTTAAAACTTTGTAACTTGTGAAGCCAAATGGCTAGCTTGCCTGAATATCAGAGGTTTGTTTGGATGAGAGGAAGTTCCAAAGTAATCAATTTACTAGTTTGAAAGTGCCAACCAGGAGGGCAAAACGGAGGGCAGTGAGAAGGAGCTAGAGACACCCTCTAGCTACAGCTTCCAAGTTGCCCAGCCAGAGCCATTAAATGAATGAAAGGAAGAACAATTGGCTTGGAGACTCAGTGGTGGCATCCAACAATGCTATTCAGTCAACAAATGATGACTGAGCTATACATAAAAGGGGAGTGAGATGTTGATGTCAATGCTGAGGGCCTTGTATCAGTCATGCTGATTTCCATTACAATCTGACAATATTTTTATTCTATATATTTTTTGTTCATGTATCCCTAAATTTATCCGAACATTTTCTCTGTCATCTGTATCACTGGTGATGAAGTTTCTGACAACAAAGTATATCATTGGAACACATCCTCTTCATTAATGAGGTTATCACTACACTGCCTATCACCAGGGAAAGTGAATCCAGTGTTTCAATCACAGGGATGAAAGAATACACACAGGATAAAAGCCAGAGGAGACAATGAGTATTACATTTATAAACTTAATCTCAGTTTCTGGCTCATTTCTTTCAGTTACATTTTGTGCAGTTTCAACTATGTCAGCCAACAGCAAAGATTTTTAGTCATTCTAAACTCTCAACCAGATGTAAAAGTTCAAGGTCATTATTTCAGGAAAAACTGCAGTCCATTGCCTAATGTTGGCTAGTCTGAAAAATATGCCTCGAAATCCATTAAGGATTCACTTGGNTTTTTAGTCATTCTAAACTCTCAACCAGATGTAAAAGTTCAAGGTCATTATTTCAGGAAAAACTGCAGTCCATTGCCTAATGTTGGCTAGTCTGAAAAATATGCCTCGAAATCCATTAAGGATTCACTTGGTTCCGTTCTCAAAAGAAAAGTATTTTTGGATTTAAACTATCCAAATGCTTCAATAATATCTAATTGGCTTAGATTGTGTGAACTTATCATCCTAACTAAACCACAAGAAAGTGAGAGAAAGATCACAATGAATTTGTACTGAAGGTTCAATAAGAATCAGTGCACTTAATTAACTGTGAAGCACTGATTTGGAGGGAAGAGGGGCTGGTGAGTCTCATGTCTGAGAATTTCACATCTAAATGGCTATCTGTTAGGAGAAAGAAAATATGAGAATGAAATGGCTCTGTGCTGTCTGTTCTTTCATCTAGCTAGAGTGGTGAGGCAGGGAGAGTAACTGAAAGAAGCCTGGGCTGAGAGCCAGAAAACCTGGACTAGAACCAGTCATCATGAGTCCAGAGTCTCAGTTTCCTCTGTGAAAAAGTGTACACCAGATGCTTTCTAAAGCCTCTTAGACCTTAACATCCTAGTCTTCCCTGTGAATAAGGTGACCATACATCTTGATTAACCTGCTACCTCTTGATGAGGGTGAAAGAGGAGAGTGAAAAACTTGCTTAACACTCAACATACAAAAAACTAAGATCATGGCATCTGGTCTCATCACTTCATGGCAAATAGATGGGGAAAAAGTGGAAGCAGCGACAGATTTAATTTTCTTGGGATCTGTTGTCACCGAGTNGAGGGTGAAAGAGGAGAGTGAAAAACTTGCTTAACACTCAACATACAAAAAACTAAGATCATGGCATCTGGTCTCATCACTTCATGGCAAATAGATGGGGAAAAAGTGGAAGCAGCGACAGATTTAATTTTCTTGGGATCTGTTGTCACCGAGTACAGTGACTGAAGCCATGAAATTCAAAGACGCTTGCTCCTTGGAAGGAAAGCTATGACCAACCTAGACAGCATATTAAAAAGCAGAGACATCATTTTGCTGACTAAGGTCTGTATAGTTAAAGCTATGGTTTTTCCATTAGTCATATACAGATATGACAGTTGGACCATAAAGAAGGCAGAGTACCAAAGAATTGATACTTCTAAATTGTGGTCCTGGAAAAGACTCTTGAGAGTCCTGTGGACAGCAAGGAGATAAAACCAGTCAATCTTAAAGGAAATCAACCCTAAATATTCATTGGGAGGACTGATGCTGAAGCTCCAATACTTTGGCTACCTGATGCAAAAAACTGACCCACTGGAAAAGACCCTGATGCTGGGAAAGATTGAAGGCAGGAGGAGAGGGGAGCAGAAGAGGAGGAGATGGTTAGATAGCATCACCAACTCAATGGACATGGAGATAAGTGAAGGACAGGGAAGTGCTCCTGCAGTCCATGGGGTTGAAAAGAATCAGATACAACTTAGTGATTGAACAACAACAAACCTGCTAAAGTCTCCATTTACACCTTGTAGATCAACCAACCTGTTGGTTGTTTTTAGCTCTTCTTTCACTCTCAATAGTGTCCCTTTTGGGGCAATAATTTACATTGTCATTCTACCTCTGAGTCATTTTTAAATGTAAGTTTTGTACTTTGGTACACAGCTCTAGATAATTACATATCTCTAGCTAACATGCTTAAAATTACAGAGCTTCATTCCTAAAGAAAGGAAGGAGGAAAAAGAGGAAGGAAGGGAGGGAGGGAGGATAAAACCAGTGACATAAAAAGAAGTAAGTGTGAGTAAAGTGAATGTAAAGTTGAGTTTCCTCTATTTGGCTAAAGAGATGTAAAGACTCTAACTGAAATTACTGAGGGTTTTTGTTTGTTTGTTTTTTGTTTCAGAATAATTACACAGGAAATTCTCCTATATAATTCAGCTCCCATGGGACCATTTTAAATCTCTATTGCATATCTAGAAAGGGTTATTTATATTCTGCTTAATGGGCATTGATGTTGCTGTTTAAGAGTGACTCACTCCCTTTTATCATCAAACACCATTTATATATAGTATTGGTCAAGGCACATAAGTTAAATTGAGGGAAAAGGGTCTAATTCTAAAAACTAGTCATTCTGAAGTCACAAAACTCAACATAGCTGCTCACATAGGCTGAAATCTGCCCTCAGGTAGCCACCAACAATTCTTATCCGAATAATCACAGAGTTTAGGGTGCTAGTTTAAATGTGTCTTGAGAATTTCAGGCTTAAATAACTTCTTTAAATGTTGAGGCTACTTAAAAGAAATTCCTCAAAGGTACCTAAAATTAATTTAAAATGTATGTCTCACATAAAAGTTTTACTTTAAAAACTAAATAAGGAAAAGAGGTTTTGTTGGAAACACTGATAATAATTCCCAAGTCTTCCTTTCCTGGGATTATAAAAGTTTACAACAAAGTATTGTAAAAACCCAAAAGCATATCTGAACTAATGAAACAGAACAAAATTTCAACAAATGTTCATGCTATTTGGGTTAAATCTTATTGAAACTTCATTGGAATCTAAATATTTCACTTGTTTTTTCAACCTAGAAGCAGATATGTATGAGTATCTAATGGACTTAATCATATAAAAAATATTTAGATACTTCCAATGAAGAAGTACCTGGCAGACAGGTACTTCAATCTCAAAAACTATTTATCATTCGAGCCAGAAGGATCAACTTTTTAATTACAAAGCCATTTGAGAAGCAAAATGTTCTTAATATTTAAACTCAAATGATTTTGGATCTTGATATATTTGGCTCAGGCTATGTATACAGATGTACAGGTGTGTGTGTGGAAAGCAGTGGCCACAATTTCCATAAACCCTATGGGAAATTAGGGGTGAAGGGTGGACATGGGTGGCAAGGAGATATAAAGTGATCTCAGTCCAGATCTTTCTAGCTTGACTTTAAATTTATCTTGCTGCCTGGGAGGTGACTCACGTTTTAGACTCTTGCTCAGTGGTATATGCGTGCCCGGTAGCATAGTCTCCAACTTTCCCCACCACATCTCTTGCCAGACAAATGTTTGAACCTACTGCCCCTGAATATTTGAACCTACTGTCCCTGAATATTTGAGCTTCTGTTTTTTAAAAACAATCCCTCCTTGGGAAACCAACGAGAAAGTAGCATAGGGTGGCTACTGTCAGCAATAAACACAAGGGGTCCTGACTCCCTGTGAGTTATTCTCACAGGTTCAGTGACCTAATAATCTTTGACTCTGGGAATTATACACCAGACAATCCAGGAAACAATCCTAACCAGTACTCAAACTCTCTGACCCTCTGAGTAGATGTTGATGTACCTCTCTATGCAAGCAAAGTAATGCTCAAAATTTTCCAAGCTAGGCTTCAACAGTACATGAACCAAGAAACTCCAGATGTTCAAGCTGAACTAAGAAAAGGCAGGGGAACCAGAGATTAAATTGCCAATAACTACTGGATCATAGAAAAAGCAAGAGAATTCAAACAACAAAAAAAATCTATTTCTGCTTCACTGACTACACTAAAGCCTTTGACTGTGTGGATCACAACAAACTGGAAAATTCTTCAAGAGATGGGAATACCAGACCACCTTACCTGCCTCCTGAGAAACCTGTATGCAGGTCAAGAAGCAACAGTTAGAATCAGACTTGGAAGAGCAGACTGGTCCAAATTGGGAAAGGAGTACATCAAGGCTGTATATTGTCACTCTGGTTATCTAACATCTATGCAGAGTACATCATGAGAAATGCCAGGCTGGATGAAGCACAAACTGGAATCAAGATTGCCAGGAGAAATATCAATAACCTCAGATATGCAGATGGCACTGCTCTTATGGCAGAGAACAGAGAGGCACTGAAGAGCCTCTTGATGAAAGTGAAAGAGGAGAGTAAAAAAGCTGGCTTAAAACTCAACATTCAAAAAATGAAGATCATGGCATCTGGTCCCATCACTTCATGGCAAATAGATGGAGAAACAATGGAAACAGTGACAGACTTTATTTTCTTGAGCTCCAAAATCACTGCAGACAGCGACTGCAGCCATGAAATTAAAGGATGCTTGCTCCTTGGAAGAAAAGCTATGATCAACCTAGACAGCGTATTAAAAAGCAGAGACATACTTTGCTGACAAAGGTCCATCTAGTCAAAGCTATGGTTTTTTCAGTAGTCACGTATGGATGTGAGAGTTGGACCGTAAAGAAAACTGAACATCAAAGAATTGATGCTTTTGAACTGTGGTGCTAGAGAAGACTCTTGAGAGTCCCTTGGACAGCAAGGAGATCAAACCAGTCAGTCCTCAAGGAAATCAGTCCTGAATATTCTTTGGGAGGACTGATGCTGAAGCTGAAGCTCCAATACTTTGGCCACCTGATGCAAAGAATTGACTCATTGGAAAAGACCCTGATGTTGGGAAAGATTGAAGGTGGGAGAAGAAGGGGACAAGAGAGGATGAGATGGTTGGATGGCATCACCGACTCAACGAACTTGAGTTTGAGCAAGCTCTGAGAGGCGGTGATGGACAGGGAAGCCTGGCGTGCTGCAGTCTATTGAGTTGCAAAGAGTGAGACACAACTGAGTGACTGAACTGAACTGAAGATCCAATACCATTGTCAAAGCCACTTGCTTAACACATCTCCAGCTATGAGCTAAGCTATTATCTGCCCCACTTGGAAGTTCAGTGAAGTGAAAGAGTCTCCTGAGACGGGTTCAATATGGAACATTTTACCTGAGAGACTCTCTTTCAGAGAATTCACTTGTCAACTTAAATGGCAGGGACAGGAACTCCTTAAGAGAGTTTTTGACTTTCTGAAACTTGCCCCAGAGGCCAAATCTGTTTAAGGTTTTATTATTCTCGGCACAGCACCTATTCACTCTGGCCCCTAATACCAGCCCTAGGAAAAGAGAGCCGGAGATAGCTGTTGCTGAGAAATGCCTCTGTTAGGGTAAAGAATGTTCAAGAAGCAAGAGCTGTCGTAGTTCCTTAACTAAAATGAATATCCACATCTTACTTATAAAGTTGATAGTCATTCCGATAACAGTGGTTATAGCAAAGATCAATAGACCTAATTACCCTGTCCTGTATTCTCTGAGACTAACCTCTGGGGAAAGGAGTACTGGCGCAAACACTGTATGTAGCATTAAGTATTAATAACACTCTCAGGTTTTCTGAAAGGATAGGTAAAGTCAGGAAATACCAAAAAAAAAAACCCAAAAAAAGCCTTTGATTTTCTGACCCTCATTAGAAAACTAACCTGCCCATGAATGTCAATATTATGTCAATAATTCTAATGCAGAATGAAAGGAATGTGGTGCACAACCACCCATTAAATAGAACACTAGGCGACATTCCTGATGAGTTTGTATAATTAGTGAGGGTTTGGAGCTAGTGGTTCATGGAGCACCCATCAGCAGACAGCTCTCTGGTTAGTTAAAATTCTGGAGGACATGCCAATGTTTCTTCTTTCCACTCTGCTCCCTAGAATATCCTGAGGAAGCAACTTTCAACTTGCTGTCAACCCAGATCGGGGCAGTAGGTAAATAGCGGATGAACAGTGACATGCTGCTAGAACAAAGCCCAGGCTTGCCAAGCTTGGAGGGCCTAGGCCATATAAAAGCCACTCCTGTTCTCTAGGCAGGGATTCAATTGCACAAATGTCAGAAATGGCAAGGAGCCGAACATGCCCCTGTATTGAGAAATGCTGAAGAAATGCCCACACAACAGCATCTCGCAGGCTGTTAGGGCTAACGGTGAGGCTTGGAGCCTGGAGAACCAACAGCTGTGCTTTTAGGGGACATTTTCGGATGCAGAGGTCACTGGAGAAATATGTCAGTTGGCGTGGTGAGTTACCCCATGCTAAGAGAAACCAGATCAAATTTTTGGCTGGTTACCCAGGACACTCCAGGATACCTCCTCTATAATATGATTTTCAACCCACATCCTCCTTCAGCAAAGGGAGTATTTGTTTACCCAGTTTTCCCTTTTCTCTGAAGCACACATACTTTATGGGGCTCCTTGTCAGAAACAGTTCCCCACCCTGGAATGAAATCTGCTGACGTGGTTTCCTCAACTGAGGCTTGTCTGCTCACTAGGAGAGACAAACAGTTTCAATTAAGGACAGCACGTAAGCCTTGTTTGAGATGCTACATTCTGTCAAAACCACAGCAAGCCAGGGCAAAGGCTGAGAGTAAAGCCGTAAGGCCTTTGGAGCAGATTCTTAGTTTTATCAGAATCCCAAAGTCCTAGGAGATCAGAGAGGACTTAAGAGACTTCACCCAGCCTGATGGTCTTGCTTGTGCTTAGTTGCTCCATCGTGTCTGTGTCCCCATGGACTATAGCCCACCAGGCTCCTCTGTCAATGGGATTTTCCAGGCAAGAACACTGGACTGGGTTGCCATGCCCTTCTCCAGGGGATCTTCCCAACCCAGGGATCGAACTCAGGTCTCCTGCATTGCAGGCGGATTCTTTACCATCTGAGCCACCAGGGAAGCCCAATATTTCTAGAAATGAGAGAAAGGAGGTGCTCAGCTTTCCCCAAGCCAGCAACCTTGGCTTTAGATTCCATGTCTCCAGATATCTGAGTTCATAAAAAAAATAAGGCATGGCAGCAAGTTTTACATAACATGTCTTCTGCATCCAAACTTTGACAGTTTGATTAAAACAACCAAAAAAACCCCAACAAATACAGCACATAGTTACAGAGAAACTGTTTTAAGTCACATGGAACAGAGGGAAAAAGGCAAAACCTGATCCCTGCCCATAGGTGCTTAGACAGAAAAAAAAAAAAATCATAAGAACAAACAGGAAGAAAATGAACAGCTTCATATTTTGCAACACTATAAACNCAATGGACATGAGTTTGAGTAAACTCCAGGAGTTGGTGATGGACAGGGAGGC
Organism: Neotragus pygmaeus; assembly: GCA_006410875.1. Taxonomy (NCBI): domain Eukaryota; kingdom Metazoa; phylum Chordata; class Mammalia; order Artiodactyla; family Bovidae; genus Neotragus; species Neotragus pygmaeus. Next base: position 111,553 of record SJYV01020370.1, on the reverse strand, counting down.
CTGGTGTGCTGTGGTTCATGGAGTCGCAAAGAGTCGGACACGACTGAGTGACTGAACAGAACATAGTATCACTGTTTAAAAAATAAAAGTTTTCAGAATACCTAATTCATTGTGGAGGGTTTCTGGAGGTTTTTTCCAGCTCGTTATAAAACATACAGTATGCCAACGTATACTTTTAGTGCAATTATGCAAGAAATACAATGTACAAACTGGACTCCTTTATTCAGCAGTGGCCATGTTCCAAAAAAATAACTGAGAAAGATGTTACTTCCACTCCAAAAAACAAACAGTAATTCTTAAATGCCTAGAGAAAGCTGGGTGGCTTTTCAGAATTACTAGATTATTGCTTTACTCTTTTAAAAATTCAGTAATTACATCTTAACTGGGGGGGTTACACTGTTCAGAATACATTGTGGTAATAGCCTGCTTCTCTCTGTCCTAAAAAAATAACCCCAGTTTTCATTTATGAATATTGTTATCTATGTAACTAAAATGACTCATAATTTGTTTTCTCCTGAAATGATAGGTTATGTTCAGAAATCCTCATTTTCAAAAAGAAAGGGAGGTGGAGGGATGTTCCCATCTCCATCTCCACGTCTAGCAAATAAGTCAAGATTCCCCACTGTCTTTGCCTCAAAGGGTCCCCAAAGTACTTGTGGAAGCAGATGTTACGTGAGACTCACAATGAGTATTTGAGTCTTTCTGTTCCCTGAACACATTAACTTGACACTTGGAAACATTGTATTTGAAAGTTATTATCACACTTAAATTTCTTAAATATTTCTGATAGAAAAGAGATCCACGTGGTGTCAATGAAAACAAGTTTCATTTTTATGTAAAGAAAAAGCTTTCATTTCCTCGCCCCTTACATGCCAAGTTGTTATCCAAATTTATTCTTCAAATGCAAATTCAGATGTTTGCTATATCTGTCAAAGCCAAAACAACTATTCATGCTCCTGGCCTAACTGAAGTACTAAAGTTAAAGCTGAGCAAAGGGCATAACCTTGTGGGTCTACCCCCTCCCCACACCACCCACCATCTGCAAAGAAAGCAGTAGAAGCCTTTCTACCAAGTCCTCTTTAACTCCCTTAATGGAAGGTGGCAGAAACAGCTCCAGTGTGATGACGTGGAAAGATTATTGATCCAGGGCTAAGGGAGCTGACTTCAGCAGGCAGCTATCTGATTCACATGTACAGTAGCCAAAGAAGGACTTGAAGGACAAAGTTCCAGCAGGAGAAACAGGTAAGGAGAGCATCGAACTGACTCATAATAGCTTTATTCCTCAGAGCTGAGTTTCTTCAGATGAAAATCCCCCACCTACATTCCATGTCCATACCCAAACACACCACCATCAATATAAGCACCATCTGCTTTTCCTTTCTGGTGATGGTACTGAGAGGTTCTCACTGAGAAAAGAAAGAGGCAGAAGGATTTTCAGAACTTAGTATTTGAGTAGTTTGTCACCAAGGCCCCGAAGCATTTTTGGCTCCCCCTTGTGGGGAGAAGCTGTATTAACGAACACCCCGTGCCAGGACCCAGGAGCTAAATTTTACCCCAGGTCCTGGAAGAATATACTTACTTTAATTAAGTTAAAGGAATAAAGAGGGTGCTTGGATGAAGGCAAATGAGTCATCAAAACCTTTGAGGTGATTCTCAAGCTCACAACTAATATTAGTCCTCTGTTCCCTAATTTTAAAAATAAATATCATTTGAGGTTACTCACAACCCAAAGCATTCATGTGTATCTACTGGCTAATAATGATTAGACATGTGACTAGAAACACTAAAAAAGAAGAAAAAACAATGAGCTTGGTTTTTGGAGACTTAGGTTCTAGTCCCAGCTCAGTTCCAAGCTCCATGGATGACTTTTGACAAGCCATGTAGCTATTTCATATTCGTTGCTTCTGTAAATGGCGATAACAGCTTTCATAGATACTTCACTGAACTGTACAGAGTTTCAAATTAGGATACTAAAGTATTAACAGAAGTTATACTGCTTTGTATCCAACATATGTATATTTATAAACAACATATATGACCTAGAGTTCCCTCTAACAATGACTGGAGTGGATTGCCATTTCCTTCTCCAGGGGATCTTCCCGACCCAGGGATCAAACCCGGGTCTCCCGCATTGGAGGCAGACGCTTTAACCTCTGAGCCACCAGGGAAGCCCAACAGTGACTCTAGACAAAATTATCTCCTCTATAATACATACATACATACATCTCCTCTATAATAGATGCATACAGCTAGTAACCATTAAGGTAAGGCTCAGGGATGGAGAAAATGCCACAGAAAGGTCTCGAGTAAGAAAGTCTTCAATCCCAATCTGAATCCATCTCTTTTTCACTGTGCGATGGAAGATTCAGTTTCCTCATCTCTAAAATGGGGTTAAAGATAGTAGCATCTTTTCCATTAAGCCGTTGTGAACTTTAAATGAGATAATGCAGATAGCTCACTTTAGCACAGTACTTGGAATATTAGAAAACAGTCTGAATGGGTCAACTATCATCATGATTGTCATCACCCTCTTTCCTCCTCCTTTGACAGGGATTTCAGTCTCAGCATCTCAGAACTAGTGCATTATATGGAAGGTATGTATGTGGGTCAAAGGAGAAAGTCAGAGTTCTGCTGAAGTTGGAGCAAGAAACAATTACAAAGGGCCACATGGCAAAGTACCCAATAAAGGGGGAAATTTTTTTTAAAGGCAAAGCTTTGTTCTTATCCTGAGGATGCTTGTCTATGTGGGCCCCTTCTGGTAGAAATGGATATTGAGATGCCAAGGAACATTTGCAATGACTCTCAGACATCTCTTCTGGTCCATAAATAAGCCCTTGAAACATCCCTTAAAAATTATAATTTTATATATATATATATATATATATATCCCATGTAATCCTAATGTATCACCTATACTTTTCAAATTTTATCAACTTGTTTTTACCAGTGTCACATTCCACTACTCTCAAAAGCATAAAGATATCTAGAGACAGAGACTTCATAATGCATACCATCATTTGGCAAACACTCTCATGTTTACTTCAGGTAGGCATAGGATTAAAAAGGTGATGGTGGCACTTCCCTGGTGGCCTAGTGGCTAGGCTGCATTCCATGCTTCCAATGTAGGGGCCCAGGTTCGAATCCTGGTCAGGGAACTAGATCCCACAAGCCACAAGCAAGAGTTTGTATGCCACAAATAAAAGAACCCTCATGCGGCAACTAAGGACCCTGCATGCCCCAACTAAAGATCCCACAACAAGAATTGAAGATCTCACATGCCACAACTAAGATCTAGTATAACTAACTAAATAAATAAAAAGGTAATGAGACACTGGCCCTAGTCTTAAGGATTCACAGTCCAGTGATGAGGTATCCAGAAAGGGAATGCAGGAAGGGCAAACTTAGAGAAGAAGGTGGTCAATTATGTTTTGAACATGTTCAGTTTGCAATGCCCTTAGATAGCTGCTTGTAATGACAGAAGTCTAGGCTGAAACTATGAATATACTTGAGTCCTCAGCAGTAAGCCTGTGAGTCACCCAGGTACAGTGTATGCAATGAGGAAAAGCAAAGATGAGCCCCCAAGGAAACATACTGAAAGGGTAAACTGAATGAAAGAGAGAGACAAAATAGAGGTTAAGAGTAAAGAAGACAATCAGGAAAGAATGCCAGTCCAGAATCACTGTTATGGTCATTCCTATTTTCAGTACTCAGAGGGCTTTCCATTATTCACGTAGACGGTGCACTAGCCAGCTTACAAGGTGGCCCACAATGACGCATACCTCTTGGTATCTCTGCCCTAGAAGAGTCTCCTTCCAAAATGAATCAGATATGGCCTCGCTTGAGCAACAAAATACAGTAGAAGTGATGATGTAGATCAAAAGTCTAGATCAAATCAGGCATTGTGGATTCTATTTTGGTCTCTCGGATCTTTTGTCCTAAGAAAAGCCAACTACCATGCTAGGAGGACATTCAAGCCAACCTACAGAGAAGCCCATGTAGGAGAACTGAGACTCCCCGTGTTCAATCAGCATCAACTTGCCAGCCAAGTGAGTGAGCCATCTGGAAATATATCCTCCAGCCCCAGTCAAGACTTCAGATAAACGGAGGACCAGCCACCATCTGACTGCAATCCTATTAGAGAACGCACATTATGAACCATTCAACTGAGCCATTACCCAATTTCTTATCCACAGAAACCATGAGAGATAAATTGTCATTGCTGTTTTAAGCAAGTAAGTTTGGAGTGATTTGTCATGCAGAAATAGATAACTGTACAAATGCCTCCTTCTCCTAAATCTAATCAACAATTTTTTTTTAAACCTGTGACATTTTATTCAGAACCATCCATTTCTTGCTATGAAAAGTTTCTTCCACACAGTCATTATTGGTACATTTCATTGCCCTTTTCCCCCCCGTCCTTTATGTCAACTAATGTATCTTAAAACTACATGAACTACATGGCTGTTGCCAGGGGTCATTCCTTGGTTTATACATCCTTTTAGCAAGAAACGAAGTCCTAGGTAACAGATGTCACAGAAGACAATCATTGAAAGGAAACTAAAATAATTATCCTAATATCTTCCTGGCAAAATATACTTGTAAATAAAGACAAGTTAACCATGACATGGAAAGCCAATAGAATCTTAAAAATGTGACTGGACATTCACGGTAAATTGATTAAACTTGTTCACCAAAAGAAAGTGTATGAGGAGGCTAAATTAACCACTTGCACCAAGGATGACTGCACAGGAGCCCAGGTTTATGGAAGACAAAGCAGACCTATTTGTGAAACCTTATTTGGTAAATCCACTTTGCTTCAGGAAAAAAAAGGAAACAATCAGAACTTATTTTTCACATTCAAAGGGAAGCAAGACTTATTTCACAAAACCCTCTCACTCTTCCTACCTCCCCCCTTTACCCTTAAGTTTCTGGAAGATGAGAGAAAGACAGAAACATATGACTGACTCTCAAGAATGGCAGCACATAAGGAACAGTTTTGATGTTTAAATGTTTGGTCCCATTTTACATCACACACCTCCACCATATTCACTGCAGAAAGTAATAGTCACTGCAGATAATGGGGGCAATAAGCCAGTGAGACTACTGGAAGAAACTATACCCCAAAAATGACTAATCCAGGGACAAACCCTGTGGGTCCTGGCACAGAAGGCAAGTAGGTTGTAGGCAACAGTGGAAGGAGCAGAAATACCAAGTCCCTTCTTTGCACTCCTCACACATTTGGAGCTAGGATCCAACCTTCCCAGTTTAGACAAATGACTCTGTGTGTATATGCTTCTTTTGAAGAGATAAGGTGCTGGTCAGGAGAAACAATAAGCTGAGACTTAATAATAGATGAGATGAGGTGACAGGGGAAGTCAGGCCTGGAAGGAGCTGAAAACTGTGAGAAAGATGACAAAAGTCCAAACTAAAGTAGGGGGATGGTATGGCTACCAACTAGCACAGTCCTGCTGACTTAAAAATGATGAGAATTAGGCCTGGGATACCAATGTGACTGGCTGAGGACAGAAGGTGGGCTTTGTATGGAAGTTTTTCTTTCTTCAAAGATGAGAGGAGCCTAGAGAAACAGAATAAAACAAGAAAGAGAAAGCCCACCTCTCAGATACTCAGGAAAAGAAGCTCCCAGTCTGAGATCAGTGTGGGTCCCAGGAGTGGAACATAACACCCAGGACCTTCAAGACGCCATCAGAAGTCTCTCTTTACTTACCATACTCCCTAGAGTTCAGGATACTGTGGTAGAAGTGACCCTAGGAAAACTCCTTAAAAAAAAATTTTTTTTTTTAATTTTATTTTTTGGACACACCACAAATCATGTAGGATCCTGGTTCCCCAGCCAGGGATCAAACCCATGGCCCCTGCATTCAAAGTGCAGTCTTAACCACTGGACTGCCAGGAAACTTCTAGGACAACTTTTATAAATATCTATTAATGTTCATCAAAATAAGACAGGAGAAAATAGCACAATAAGTAAAAAGAATATCAATAATATTTGGTACTATAAAATTAACTTTTATTTACCATTATCTGCTGACTGCAAACTTTCCAGGATCTTTTGCCATAATAGTTTGAGTGAGATCTTTATAAATTTACTTGCTCATTATTATAAAGAATCCACCTGCCAATGCAGGAGACCCGGGTTCGATCCTCAGTCAGGAAGATCCTCTGGAGAAGGAAATGGCAACCCACTCCAGTATTCTTGCCTGGAAAATTCCATGGACAGAGGAACCTGGTGGGCTAGAGTCCACGGGGTCGTAAAGAGTCAGACATGACTGAGCGACTAAGCAGCTAATGTTACAAATCAAATATTAAGAGACATTTTTTCCTTCCTCCATCCAAATGTTTTGATACTGCTGCTACTGTTGCTAAGTAACTTCAGTCCTGTCCGACTCTATGCGACTCCATAGATGGCAGCCCACCAGGCTCCCCCGTCCCTGGGATTCTCCAGGCAAGAACACTGGAGTGGGCTGCCATTTCCTTTTCCAATGCATGAAAGTGAAAAGGGAAAGTGAAGTAGCTCAGTTGTATCTGACCCTCACTAACCTCATGGACTGCAGCCTACCAGGCTCCTCCGTCAATGGGATTTTCCAGGCAAGAGTACTGCAGTGGGGTGCCATTGCCGCCTTCTCCAGTTTTGATACTGAGTCCCTAGATAACACTCCCTAATTCACAACTGACAATAAATGGAGAGTTCTGTAATGTTAATCCAAAATTCTTGAGATGGTCAGAAAAATACATAGGTGGAAGTTTTTACAGGCTGCAATTTTGAATTCAGACTTAAGGAAAGATTACTGTATATATACCATACCTAGAGTAAAGTGAATAAAACGTAGCCTAGCAAAGACTTTTGCCTCACATGCAAATAACTATTTGAAATTAGTCTACCAGGAGCTACTTCTAAAGTATTTGAGAAGTTTAATCTCAGGAAGTTTAAAGGCTTCCTCAGGCAATCTTGTTTACAAATTAACAGAATTCTGAATTAATGAGGTCTAACTGTGATCTTTTTAAATAAATACAGGCTAACTTTAACACACATGGAAATAATTCTCCACCCACCCCAATGATACATCCGACCTCAAAAACATAACTTTTCTTTTGGGAGCTACTGAAGAATTCTTGCCAGAGATTCACTTTCCAATGGCACCATTTTGAAGTGAATGACAAATACTCTAATATTTACGTCTTTTAAACACAACCTGGCTAACAAAAATACATATTTGTTTGCTCCAGTACTTTTTCCATATTTCTCTCCAAAGACCTGAAGGGATGGTTTGGTTTTACAGTCATTATAAATTTATGATACTGAACTTGTGACCCAATCTGGATGAGACCCAGAATGATATCCAACATGAAAAGGCAGAATTCACTCAGTTCTACAAAACTATGTTCTTTCGGAAATCCTGAAAAATGTTCTCCTCTCTAAGTGCCATCAAAATATTTTATTTTTATAGTTTAACCAGCCTAATAAATACATACTGTACAGTTCTGTGACTATGAGTTACAGATGAATAATTCTAAGATTTGATATCACAAGATTCAATATCATTTTATTAAACAGAACTTCATCACCTAAACTAGTTGTGCCTATAGAAATCATCCTAAAGTTTCCATTACTCAAACTACTCCTTATGAGAGCTAACATATAACAGACATTTTAAAATAAAGACTGACATCTTAAATATTCTCTATTTTGAAACCTTTGATATGTGAGCCCTCCAGTCACAAAGCAAAGAAAAAGCCAAGAGCACCTAACTTAAGTGGATTTATAGAAACAAATTATATGTATACATACATGTACACTGAATATATGCATACGACATATGATAAAGACAACAGACATCCAGCAAGGCAAAATCCATAAAATGTCTCAAGATAAAACTATATAATTACACATGATACCACATATAGGGCATTTCTCTACCATTTGCCATCTGTATTAAGGAGTATTTTTATTTCTCTCACCAAAGGAGGTATTTTATCCTTTTACTTCAGAGTGGGCATAGATATCTTCAAAAAACTCTTTAAAAGCTGATTCCTGCTTGAAGATTTATTTCCCCACCATAATTTTCATTATTCAGAAAGGATATCTTATATGAAATGTGGATTTCATATGCTCTCAATTTCAGATACCACTGTATATGCACTCACTGAAAGTAGAAATCCAACTGACTATATAATGTTTTTATAAATGGAACAAGTTGGCTTAAATCGAACCAATTTTAGGAGACTTTTCCATTGCCTACTTTCCATGACAGTTCTCCAGCTCACAGCTTTTGAATCTGAAATAAAGAACTTTTACAGAAACAGTTAGCATAGACCTGTTATCTACAAACAGGAAATTTTTCATAACTTAAAAATAAGAATGAACTATTTTTCAAACTACAATAAGATAATACTCAGGATTGTGTTCACTTAAAGAGAAAAAAGCACAATACTGAGTGCCTGACTTGTTGGATGGGAGTCAGAATCAGAATTAACATTATGTGCTTATTTCTCTGATGCTTGCTTCTATTAATGTACAAAAGAATCTGATCATAAGAAAGGAAATTTGTATTAAAAATACCAGCCAGAAGAGACAAAAGAAACAGCTATTCACAGAAACAATGTGTATCTGATTGTTTTTTCTGAAAACAGAAGCATAGAAAATCAATGCTGCCACTTCAGTGAATGAAGAGAAAGGGGTGTCATTTCACATACATGAAATGATAGAACAAGGAAAGTCAATCAGTATTAATAAAAACAACGGTGGAAAGAGATGCTGCTAATTACTGCAGAAACATTCATGACAACCAAGAATACAAAATTAGTTCAGCTAACCTAAGTCAGAGTCCACTGACACTTCATGGCCACAGATTTTCTGCTTGTTTTAGGGGGAAAAGAAATACGTGGTGGGAGTGAGAGGAGAGGCTGGAGCCAAGAGGGATTAAGAAACAAACAGAAGGAAGAATTTGTTACCTTGAAAAAAATTTATCATAGGCCTGCTTCCTGGAAGAGTCTGTGGTATTCCTCCCCTAGAGCTCACAGATGGAGAAGGGTAATGGGCTGGAAGATGAACTAGGATATACACAATCTTCACATAAACCAACTCAAGTGGTCACACCAAACAAAAAGCAGCATTGAAGCATACATGCTGACAGACTGCAAGAATATCAATGCTGACCACATTTCTAGAAGAAACTGAAATCAGTTGGGAACAGACAAGAAATCCAACACTTCCAGTGACGCTGATGTATTTTTTTAGCTAAGTCATTAAAACTGTAAAGTTCAAAGGCACACCCTTCCTTTATGGTATATTATCCTTATAAGGGCCAGGTGGTCCCATAACCAGCAAGGTACACATCAATGTTATAGGGGAAGGAAGGCTGATACGCTATAGCACTTAGCACAGTGACTCACATGCTCTCTAAATATCTGTGGGAGGGAGGAAGGATGTACACAATAAAGATATTTCGAGAAAAAGAAGATCATTAAAAAGTTTGGGAGTAAGTTTTTAAGTAAAGGTAATGACAGTGGAATTATTTACGCTTAGATAAAATAGAGAAAACATTTCATAAGTCTTCCAGGATACTATGGGCTTCCTTGGTGGCTCAGACAGTAAAGAATCCAACTGCAAAGCAGGAGACCTGGGTTCGATCCCTGGGTTGGGAAGATCTCCTGGAAAAGGGCATGACAACCCACTCCAGTATTCTTGCCTGGAGAATTCCACGGACAAAGGTGCCTGGCATGCTACAGTTCATGGGGTCACATACAACTGAGCAACACACAGACACATACACAGACACACAGACACACACACACACACACACACACACACACACACCAGGATATTTTGGGCTTCCCTGATGGCTCAAATGGTAAAGAATCTGCCTGCAATGTGGAAGACCTGGGTTTGATCCCTGGGTCAGGAAGATTCCCTGGAGAAGGGAAGGGGCATAGCTGATCTCCATCTCTGCTGAACAGAGAACAGGAGGAAACACTGTTTACATGAGTTAGGTTAAATTTAAGTTACATATAAAGAAGACTTCTTGTCAAATATTTGAACAGCTTACTAAGTAAAAATGAAAAGTGTTAATTACTCAGTCATATCCAACTCTTGTGACCCCATGGACTGCAGCCCGCCAGTCTCCTCTGTCCATGGGGTTCTCCAGGCAGGAATATTGGAGTGGGTTGCCATTTCCTTCTTCAGGGTATCTTCCTAACCTGGGGATCGAACCTGGGTCTCCCTCATTTACTATCTTTACCATCTGAGCCACCAGGGAAGCCCAAGATTACTAAGGAAAACTGAAAGTACCTTAAAATAACATGGATTCTCATATAACCAAGATGAACTAGGTTGGACAACAGAATAAATAAGTTCACTGAAGTTCCATATGGCTCTAATCAGTTTCTGATCAATTCTAGCAAGCACTCTAAAATTAAAATACAAATTTTATAGAGAATTTGGAGATACATGTTTTTTCTAATCACTGTACTTAACATCCATCCTGATCTGTCAACATATAACAATAATATGCCCATAATTCACCATAACTTTCTAATAAAGTTTAATACCAGCATTCAGCTTAAGAGGTAACCATTTCTATTTTATCAACCTCTCTCTCTTTTTTTTTTTGGTAAGCTCCCCTCATCCACTTTCAAAATCTTTTCCATCTGGCAAAAAAAGTCACAGAAAAATCTCATTTCCTGTGCCCAGTCTGCCTGATCCTTGCTGGAGACAGGACCCACTTAACTGTCACATGATCCTTTGGTCCAGTCCTTACTTGATCTCCCTACCCCCACTCAAAGGTAACCTCAACCACTTCTAAACTTGTAGAGCTCTGTGTTTACCTGTCTTAACACATTTGACAAATTCTACCTTGGATTATTACTGGGCTCTATCTTCTCTTTTCTAGCAGACTAGAAATCCCTTGAGGGCAGAGATTATGGCTGATTCATCTCAGGATCCCTATGACTTCAAGAAAACTGCCTGGGTATTGAAATTCAGTGAGTTGAATTATACCCCTTTCCTATGTTTAAAGCCATGGTTTAAACCTAACAGGTCCCTGACAGAAACTTACTTAATTGTCTATTTCTTCCAAGTCTCAATTATTGTGTAAAATATTATAATAGATAAAATCAATAATCTTTACTTTGAGCCTCAAAATTAAACTCTAAAATACTAAAATTCTATTCACCAGATATGTTCTTCTTTATGGTCTAACATGAGTTTTTTGTTAAATAAAGCTAGCTGTGCTCCTTCCTTAAAGCTTAAGATGAAAAAAAAGTTCAAACCCAGCAAATTCACAGGATTCTCATTAGCTTCTCCACAGTCGCTTGTAAAATGATTTGAAAAGTGAAGGTTCAGAACTTCACACAATTATCAGAACCTCCAAAGCTCGGAAAGTACCCTGAAGAATGAGAAAAGATCACTACTGTCCAATTTCTGAGGGGGGTAGAGATCAATAGCTAATATAACTCTACCAAACAGAGATGTGGTATTTACTCAGTAATCCTTACAATAGCTGCCAGCCTCAGTCAAAAACTTCCAACTTTAAAGTACCAAGAAATGTTAGCTGAGCCGAGCAGAGTCATGGAAGCTGCATTTAAATACTAATGCAATGATCATGTAACTTACAGCATGTATGAAAGTGAAGTGTTAGTCACTCAGTCGTGTCCAACTCTTTGAGACCCCATGGACTGTAGCCCACCAGGCTCCTCTGTCCATGGAATTCTCCCGGCCAGAATACTGGAATGGGTAGCCATTCCCTTTTCTAGGGGATCTTCCCAGCCCAGGGATCGAACCTGATCTCCTGCATTGCAGGTAGATTCTTTAGTGTCTGAGAAATCAGGGAAGCCTTCAGGTATATATAAGACATATGTATTTGATGAGTTCATCTTTCTTCATCAGTGGCAACTCCTCAGCTTAGGTGCCCAACAATGGATTCTGAATGAGAATTGTCTTCACCTAGTACACTTTCCTCTTTCCCTGGGCAGAATCTCCAATTAGGAGTGAAACAGTGATAACATTCACAGTTAAAAGAGAACTTTGATTTGTCTAAAAGAGCTATTTTAAAACTCACCCTTCAAAGATCCTATTCCTCATTTATTTTCCCCTAAGGAGAGTGAAAAAGTTGGCTTAAAGCTCAACATTCAGAAAACGAAGATCATGGCATCTGGTGCCATCACTTCATGGGAAATAGACAGGGAAACAGTGGAAACAGTGTCAGACTTTATTTTGGGGGGCTCCAAAATCACTGCAGATGGTGACTGCAGTCATGAAATTAAAAGACGCTTACTCCTTGGAAGGAAAGTTATGACCAACCTAAAAAGCATATTAAAAAGCAGAGATATTACTTTGCCAACAAAGGTCCATCCAGTCAAGGCAATGGTTTCTCCAGTGGTCATGTATGGATATGAGAGTTGGACTGTGAAGAAAGCTGAGCNAGGAAAGTTATGACCAACCTAAACAGCATATTAAAAAGCAGAGATATTACTTTGCCAACAAAGGTCCATCCAGTCAAGGCAATGGTTTCTCCAGTGGTCATGTATGGATATGAGAGTTGGACTGTGAAGAGAGCTGAGCACCAAAGAATTGATGCTTTTGAACTGTGGTGTTGGAGAAGACTGTTGCAAGTCCCTTGGACTGCAAGGAGATCCAACCAGTCCATCCTAAAGGAGACCAGTCCTGAATGTTCATTGGAAGGACTGTTGCTGAAGCTGAAACTCCAATACTTTGGCCACCTCATGCGAAGATCTGACTCATTGGAAAAGACCCTGATGCTGGGAGGGATTGGGGGCAGGAGGAAAAGGGGACAACAGAGGATGAGATGGCTGGATGGCATCACCGACTCAATGCACATGAGTTTGGCTGGACTCCGGGAGTTGGTGATGGACAGGGAGGCCTGGCTTGCTGCGGTTCATGGTGTCGCAAAGAGTTGGACACAACTGAGTGACTGAACTGAACTGAACGTCCAGAAAGGCCTTTACCCTGACCCACATGAATACTTGTTCAAAATGGATACTTCTCAAAGATGACTTCTAACTTTGCCAAGGCCTTAACATAAATCCTTGCTAAACAAAACCCCATAATGCACATCACTCCAATTACGGCATCAAAGAGTTTTTCTCCATTTATGCTTAAAAATCAGTGGATTACTTAGCTTATTAGATACTGTAGCACTACCCCACCCCCTGGTAAACCAGTTAATATTTTGTCTATCTACTCTCCAACTTCCCATTACACTAATTATAATGATTTCATGGATTTCATACAATCAGTCTTGTTCTCTCCATTGAAAAGCTATTCCCACACATCTTGCCACTCTCTGTGAAGTAGGCCTTATTTCCTCCAATTATTTCATACTATTACTTTAAAATCTTCCTCCTCTACTGATTCATTTCCAATAACATTAATATAAGTTCTACTTTCCCTTCCTGTTGTTTTTTTCTTCTCCCATACATGGCTTCATCCTTATTTGCATGCAAATTCACGATCAAAGCAGCTACACATTTTCCTTTTCTGTTTACATCCCTACAGATTGGCACAATTCTTCATTGTTTCTACCGTAATCCAACTCTGAGTACTTTTTAGCAAATTTCAACATCATGAATCTTGCCAAGATTTCAAAATTTCTCCAATCATTTCAGCTTAAATGCATAGCTAGAAGAGAATTCAAACATTAGGAATAACTTCTTGCGCACGAAAGAGATTCAGACTTAAACACTGAAACAGACCATGAGAGGAAAAAAAAAAAAGATACAAAATATCTATGTCTCAAAATCTTTTCAAATAGGGTGGAAAACCACAACTCATATATGATTTAGATGTAGGGATACCTAAGCAGATGGCTGCATTGAGGGGCTTATTTATTCAAGGTCTAAGGTTCTGCAATATACTTATCCAACTACACATCTCAAATTTTGCTAAGAAAATTTTTAGATTCTTGTAGAATGAAGATAAAGTTCATTAAAACAAAGCCAAGTCAAGATATTATCCCAAACGACTCAATATTTTATTCAGTTTGAGCTCTTGTTGGGGAAAAGATGGAATCTGTAATTTAATAATGCCTTTGAGGGGTGAAGGGGTGAGACTGACCCATCTTCCTGCCTTTCCTTAAGCTGGTGCCACGTTGCTTCTAGAAAAGAGGAAGGAAATTATTAGAAAATTTACTGAATCTGGCATATTGTTCAGCCAACTAGGTGCAATCAACTGCTATGGGTATTAACTTTACTTTTGAGAACACATAGCTCAAATAGAATTCTTTGAAGATCAGGGCAAGATTTCCTCATTGTTAGGGGACTTAATACACCCTAAACTTTTACAAATCCTGGCAAGCTATATATCATTTCTAATCATCTGCCAATTGGTTGAGAGAGACTAACAAGTAGGAACTTTGCCAGTCAAGCAATAAACAACACACTGAGACAAGGATCATGGAGCTGGTAGGAGTTTGGCAGAGCCAAAAGAGAGGCAAAAGTGAGGGAAGGGGATCAAGGTAGCCAGGTTTCTGATAACAGTTGCTATTTCAATAATAAGGCAAGATAACACGTATAACTTTGATGCTTTAAAATACTGCTATAGTCTTTCATTAACATCATTGTCACCTATGACTTTTCCTTGTAGAGCACATCACAGGTAATGTTACATAATTAAGCAAACCAAAGGGCTAAGAATTATCAAGGAAACTTAAGAGAAAGTCTCAAAGAAGAAGGTATGGCGTATCATTAATATTTGGTGAATGTGACATGTAATTTTTTAACTTCTTTAAAAAAAAGCATCTTATGTTTTATTCCTTTAAATGTTAGTGACCTCCGACTATATAGAAAGAAGCAGCATGGAGTATCAGAAAACCTAAGGAAAAACAGAGGTTTCGAAATCAGAGGAGCAAGAATTTGGATTCTACCACTGCCACTTCATAACTGTGTAACCCTGGGTGATACTGTTAACATCTCTCATTTCTCTCATCTGTAAAATGGGTATGATACTACAGTGAGAAATGTGTGCATGTTAAAACACACAGTGCAGCAGCATATGCTTAACAATAACTGTTCATTTCGTTTAGGATCTCCTTCTACCCACTAGCCTCTTCAGTTTACCCTGATCTCCTCTGTTTCCTTCATGTTGCCCTTCCAAAGCCAGTTTTCATTTCTCTACAATAGTTACTACACACTGCTATATCTAAAATGGGTAACCAACAAGCACTACTGCACAGGGAANTTAGGATCTCCTTCTACCCACTAGCCTCTTCAGTTTACCCTGATCTCCTCTGTTTCCTTCATGTTGCCCTTCCAAAGCCAGTTTTCATTTCTCTACAATAGTTACTACACACTGCTATATCTAAAATGGGTAACCAACAAGCACTACTGC
Source organism: Neotragus pygmaeus (assembly GCA_006410875.1). Classification (NCBI taxonomy): domain Eukaryota; kingdom Metazoa; phylum Chordata; class Mammalia; order Artiodactyla; family Bovidae; genus Neotragus; species Neotragus pygmaeus. The sequence goes on along the minus strand of SJYV01020370.1, from coordinate 96,192 downwards.
ACAGGGAACACTGCTCAATATTACATAACAACCTAATGGGAAAAGAATTTGAAAATGATCAGATACATATATATGTATAACTGAATCACTTTACTGTATACCTGAAACTAACACAACATTGTTCATCATTTATAGTGAAAGTGAAGTCGTTCAGTTGTGTCCGACTCTTTGCNAGTAGGCCTTATTTCCTCCAATTATTTCATACTATTACTTTAAAATCTTCCTCCTCTACTGATTCATTTCCAATAACATTAATATAAGTTCTACTTTCCCTTCCTGTTGTTTTTTTCTTCTCCCATACATGGCTTCATCCTTATTTGCATGCAAATTCACGATCAAAGCAGCTACACATTTTCCTTTTCTGTTTACATCCCTACAGATTGGCACAATTCTTCATTGTTTCTACCGTAATCCAACTCTGAGTACTTTTTAGCAAATTTCAACATCATGAATCTTGCCAAGATTTCAAAATTTCTCCAATCATTTCAGCTTAAATGCATAGCTAGAAGAGAATTCAAACATTAGGAATAACTTCTTGCGCACGAAAGAGATTCAGACTTAAACACTGAAACAGACCATGAGAGGAAAAAAAAAAAAGATACAAAATATCTATGTCTCAAAATCTTTTCAAATAGGGTGGAAAACCACAACTCATATATGATTTAGATGTAGGGATACCTAAGCAGATGGCTGCATTGAGGGGCTTATTTATTCAAGGTCTAAGGTTCTGCAATATACTTATCCAACTACACATCTCAAATTTTGCTAAGAAAATTTTTAGATTCTTGTAGAATGAAGATAAAGTTCATTAAAACAAAGCCAAGTCAAGATATTATCCCAAACGACTCAATATTTTATTCAGTTTGAGCTCTTGTTGGGGAAAAGATGGAATCTGTAATTTAATAATGCCTTTGAGGGGTGAAGGGGTGAGACTGACCCATCTTCCTGCCTTTCCTTAAGCTGGTGCCACGTTGCTTCTAGAAAAGAGGAAGGAAATTATTAGAAAATTTACTGAATCTGGCATATTGTTCAGCCAACTAGGTGCAATCAACTGCTATGGGTATTAACTTTACTTTTGAGAACACATAGCTCAAATAGAATTCTTTGAAGATCAGGGCAAGATTTCCTCATTGTTAGGGGACTTAATACACCCTAAACTTTTACAAATCCTGGCAAGCTATATATCATTTCTAATCATCTGCCAATTGGTTGAGAGAGACTAACAAGTAGGAACTTTGCCAGTCAAGCAATAAACAACACACTGAGACAAGGATCATGGAGCTGGTAGGAGTTTGGCAGAGCCAAAAGAGAGGCAAAAGTGAGGGAAGGGGATCAAGGTAGCCAGGTTTCTGATAACAGTTGCTATTTCAATAATAAGGCAAGATAACACGTATAACTTTGATGCTTTAAAATACTGCTATAGTCTTTCATTAACATCATTGTCACCTATGACTTTTCCTTGTAGAGCACATCACAGGTAATGTTACATAATTAAGCAAACCAAAGGGCTAAGAATTATCAAGGAAACTTAAGAGAAAGTCTCAAAGAAGAAGGTATGGCGTATCATTAATATTTGGTGAATGTGACATGTAATTTTTTAACTTCTTTAAAAAAAAGCATCTTATGTTTTATTCCTTTAAATGTTAGTGACCTCCGACTATATAGAAAGAAGCAGCATGGAGTATCAGAAAACCTAAGGAAAAACAGAGGTTTCGAAATCAGAGGAGCAAGAATTTGGATTCTACCACTGCCACTTCATAACTGTGTAACCCTGGGTGATACTGTTAACATCTCTCATTTCTCTCATCTGTAAAATGGGTATGATACTACAGTGAGAAATGTGTGCATGTTAAAACACACAGTGCAGCAGCATATGCTTAACAATAACTGTTCATTTCGTTTAGGATCTCCTTCTACCCACTAGCCTCTTCAGTTTACCCTGATCTCCTCTGTTTCCTTCATGTTGCCCTTCCAAAGCCAGTTTTCATTTCTCTACAATAGTTACTACACACTGCTATATCTAAAATGGGTAACCAACAAGCACTACTGCACAGGGAACACTGCTCAATATTACATAACAACCTAATGGGAAAAGAATTTGAAAATGATCAGATACATATATATGTATAACTGAATCACTTTACTGTATACCTGAAACTAACACAACATTGTTCATCATTTATAGTGAAAGTGAAGTCGTTCAGTTGTGTCCGACTCTTTGCGACTCCATGGACTGTAGCCCACCAGGCTCCTCCCTCCATGGGATTCTCCAGGCAAGAGTACTGGAGTGGGTTGCCATTTCCTTCTCCAGGGGATCTTCCTGACCCAGGAATCGAACCTGGGTCTCCCACATTCCAGGCAGACGCTTTAACCTCTGAGCTACCAGGGAAGCCCTGGTGGTATAATCATTTATACTTCAATATAAAATAAAGAATTTTTAATAGTTATTCTTTCCAACTGAAGCCTTGTGGTAAAATCAGGAGTGAAAGTGAAAGTGAAGTCATGTCCGACTCTTTGCAACCCCGTGGACTGTAGCCCACCAGGCTCCTCCGTCCATGGGATTCTCTAGGCAAGAATACTGGAGTGGGTTGCCATTCCCTTCTCCAGGGGATCTTCCCGACCCAGGGATCGAACCCAGGTCTCCTGCATTGCAGGCAGAGGCTTTAACCTCTGAGCCACCAGGGAAGCAGAAATTATTGGGACTGATTGGATATCTTGCAGATTTATAGGACTAGAAAGACTTCTAGACACTTTGAGTTTAAATGCCAAAATGTAACAACACACCTTGGGTGATCATCATGAGTATCTAGATAGAGCATTATGCTAGGCCCTCAAAGAAATCAGTATATTTGAGGAGACAGACTTAAAAACAAATAATTGTAGTAGAGTGTAAGAAGCACAAGAATAAAGATATGTGGAAACCCTATTACACAGTTGATGGGAATTAAATTTGGCACAGCTGCTATGGAAGACAGTATGGAGGTTCCTCAGAAAATTAAAAATAGAGTTACCATACATTCCAACAATCCCACTCTTAGGTATATATCCAGAAAAAGCACTAATTCAAAAAGATACATACACCCCGATAGTCATTAACAGTACTATTTACAATAGCCAAGATTTAGAAGCAACCCAAGGACACATCAACAAATGACTGTATAAAGATGTGGTGATGGGGGGGTGGTGTGAGTGGGTGTGAGGGGGTGTGTGTGTGTGTGTGTGTGTGTGTGTGTGTGTGTGTGTGTGTGTGATGGAATACTATTTAGCCATAAAAGAATGAAATTGTGGCATTTGCACCAATGTGGATACATGTAGAGAATATTATGTTTAGTAAAATGTAAGACAGAGAAAGAAAAATACTGTATGATACCACTTAAATGTGGAATGTGAAAAAAACAAGAAGCTCACAGATATAGAGAACAGGTGGTTGTCAGTGGCAGGGGTGGAAGTGGGTAAATGGGTTAAAGAAGTCAAAGGGTCAAAACTTCCAGTTATAAAATAAATAAGACATAAGGATACAATGTACAGTATGGTGACTATAAGTTGCTAAGAAAATAGATCTTAAAGATTCTCATCACAGAGGAAAATACTCTGTAACTGTGTATAGTGATAGATGTTAACTAGACTTACAGTGGTGATCATTTCACAATATTTACAAACACAGAACATTATGTGTACACCTGAAACTATGACAACGTTGTATGTTGATTATGCCTCAATAAAGAAAGTGAGAGATGTATGAATACAAAGCTGGCAAAGGAGGATGGGGAAACCCAAACTACTGTATTGTACTGATGTGGGAACTGGGGGTGAGAGGAGAGTAGTCAAAGAAGATCTCTTAGAAAAAGACACTCGTTCCAGTCCTAGCTATGCTCTTATCCAAGCCGCATCACCTTGGCCAATTCAGCCCAGCCCTTTAAGCTCATTTTCCTTATCAGAAAAATGAACAGATAGGAGTCAACAATCTCCATTAGTCCTTGTGACTTTAAAAGTCTGGAACTTTTTACCAACTAGGCAAGTGAAGGGAAAATAGCTCTGAATTCCACATTTATTTCTTCTTTCCTCCTATTCTTCTCATCCATTCATTTTCCCTTGCAGCCAACTAGTCATTCTGGTAGCTTTGCTTTTGACTCTCTTCTATCATGATGGTGTTGTGTTTATAGATTTGATATTATGGTTGCAAAACAGCTCTTTTGGCAAAAAGAGGTTCCCTCGTATGAAAGGATCAGTTTCTTCTTTGTTCCTTATAAAATAAGAAGATAAGTTGAGTCCTGGGCAATGATTTAAAATTTTAAATCCACAGATGCTTTTTTTCTAACATGTCAAGACTTCAAATACTATTTTAGTAACCTAATATTGACCCTCACAAAAGCTCCACCTCCATAGCCATTTAACAAACATTTATTAAGCCTTTCTCTGTGTCAGGCATTAGGCTGGGGGCTATGGGAGATGCAGAAATGATTAAGATATGGGCCTGGTTGTCAGTGAGCTTATGATTTATTTAGCGGCTGTGGCACTGAGCCCAGTACTATATAAAACATATTAGCAAGGCAATCTTTGTTCTGTCACAACTGGAGCCACGAGTCCTCAACATGTATATGTGGTTTTGACTAGAAGTTGTACATTCAGTAGGTGCTGAAAGCCACATGTCAAAAAACTGAGCTGCTTTAAAAAAGCTAAACCCATTAGTAGTCAAAGAAATTTAAGTTAAAACAATGAAACTCCATCATTCTCCTAGCAAATTGGCAAAGATATAAAAAGATAAACTGCAATGACAACAGTGTGGTGAGATGGGTACTCATACACTGTTATTGGAAATGGTAAATAAAGTATAGTGCATCCATAATAAATCATGGTACAACCACAAAAGTGACTTCTATACAACCATTAAAAATAAACTTTTTAAGAATATGTAATTATATGGTAAAATACTCATGATGTAATATTAAGGGAATATGACAAGTATCAAACTGAATATAAGCTTAATCACATTCTGTTAAAACAATATATTTTTCTTTGTGAATGCATAGACAAAAAAGACTGAAATATACCAGAATATTAACAGTAATTATGGCCAGGTAGTGTGATTACAGGTGATTTTACTGGTCTTCTTAATATTTCTCTGAATTTTCCAAATTTTCTGTAATAGTACTACTGCTTTGTAGTAATAAAAAGGTATAACAATGCATATAAAAAGGAAGAACATACACTAAAAAGTTCATAGCAATTTTCTTTGGATGGCAGGATGATAGTCTGGATTTTATGTTCCTCATGGTTTCTGTATTCTAAAAAAATTTCTAGAGTGAACTTGTATTAATTTTACAGGGCTAAAACTCAACTAAGAAAAACTAGATTGTCCAAGGAGTTAGCAAAGACAGACATGAATAACCACGTGTTATTTGAGTGAGTCCATTCTACTGCCATGGAGCTTTGCAATACTTTCAGGCTCTGCCTCCACTGGCCCTGGTTCAGGCCAGGTCACTTAATTCGTGTCTGTTTTAGGAAATCAATAATAACTGCATGCCTCAAAGGGATTCTGTGATGGTGAGTGTGATAGCATTAGTGAAATGCTTTGAACTCAGGAAAGAAAGATAGACAGCAAGTAATAATGGAGATTTTCATTCTCTATTGTATCATGTTTGTTTAGATTGTCTTCAGCAGTTTCACCCACTGTCATTTCTGTATCTATGTGCATACTGACTCCCAGATTTCTGTCTACCACTGTCCACCCCCACGAAACGTTTCTTTCCCCCAAATATCCCTTCTTCTGTCCTATTCTTCTTGTTCTCTGGCTCATTTTGCCTACATTTCTTGCTCACATCCACAAATATTGTCATACCAAGTTAAATTAATTATGAATGAATCATGAACTTGATTAACCAGTTTCTCTTGAATCAATAAAAGTTTGTTTAATTAACTTGGATATGAAGTTGATAGAACTATTTTTTCAATTGCCATTCTTTGACTCCTGCTAGGTATGGCTATCCATGGAAATTGTATAAGTTAGGAAACATTCAAATATGAATGTCATCACACCTTTCACCCTATGAGTTCAGCCACAACAGCTGTTCAAGACTCCTTGCCTCAGAGTCAAGGGAGCGGGGTTCTATTTGGCCCAGATGATAGATATGAAATGGGAACATACCACCGTATAAATGAGCTGCCTCTACTGTTCACTATGCCCTTGCCCAGAACAGCACAAGGCACAAACCAGGAGCTCAATACGTGACAACGTAATTGGAATGACACACTACAGCACGGGAGCCCACATCCCAAGCCAGCAAATAACCTTTTACTGGCAAGTACAGTCCACTAAGCCTTTTGGCAATTATTCCTGAACAATAAAGCTGTCAGCCCTTGTTTTTTTTTTTTTTTAAAGTACTTGTAGATAAAGGGATAAAGTGGGGGAAAAGGGAGCTAGTCTTGTTATAAGAGTCGGGGGGCAAAGCTGAGGAAATATTTTAGTCTGCCAGACAATATTCTGAGATGGTATGGTGGATGTGAGATCAGATTGTTATCAAGATGAATGGATATCTGGGTACACAGAACAGGCCATGTGGCCAGAGTCTCATAAGTGGACAGTTCAGGAAATGGACTGCTGATGGAGTGCCCCGCCATTATCCAGAGAAAATTCCCAGCAATCACTAATCTCCCCTCCACCCTTCCCATCTAACACCAAACAGACATTCTTGCCTTCACACCATCTCCACGAATTACCCTTGGGGCCATTGCTAGCACAATGTGTGCCTTTGTGCAAAGTAGGAAAAGGCTACTTTCTGGCACGAAATGACACTCCCTCTGGCTCACCCAGCTGGAAAAATGATGAGGGATTGCAAGTAGTGCCCTTTGGGGGCGGACTCCCCCCACCCCAAAAGAAGCAATGGTTGGCAACCAATACCCTGGCTGGATCTCAGCTCCGACATGATGTACCCTTCAGCCTGCCAGCTAGCATACTCTGGGACCCTGATGGTGCATGCTCCTAGCTTCTACTCCTTGTCTCCAATTCCACACCCCTGCTTCAGTATTAGTCCAGGTCAGGTTAATTTCTGACAAACTGCTACCTACTCCTGCATTCAACTTCCTGACCTCCATCACTGATCTAATCATACTGGGTACTATTGTCATTTCTCATTATGCTTTGGATTGGGACCAGATTCATCCCTGAGTGAATGAAAATTAAAGGTTTTGGTCAGTATCTTAATGAGAAGAATATCATTTTGGGATATGGAAACTTGAATGAGTCTCACTGGTAGTGCCATTAGCTATTCCTTGGAGTCTTGGAAATTCTATCTACTGTATGCCCTGGAAATTAAAATCACACATTAGCGAATAAGGCTCTGTTTCACCCACAATTACTCAAACTTATAAACCATGGAATCTACTGAGAAGGCCTCATCTTTCCTGCATTCCAGGCTTCCTTCCCACTACACTCCCCAAGAACACAGCCCTTCTGCGCACCCCAGCCACCTTTCCTGGAGAGGAGAGGATGTCTGAAAGCAGAGCTATTGGAGCCTTAGCACGGGGTTCCCAGACAGCAATGATTGCAGACTGGAAGCTCCTGGCTCAATGTGTCCTTCAGGATGCCAAGACATGCACCTGGTGAAGGAAAGCTATTGTCGAGGAACTGTGCTCTGCCAGGGACTCCAGGACCCGGTTTGGGTGTGTGGGGGTGGAGATGAAGGGGAGACCATCTCTGGGTTCTTCCGATCATGATGACTGACTTTAGAAAACAAGGTCTGAGGCTTGGGAAAGAGACATTGCATGATCTGTGCAGGTGCCAGGTTCCTAACAAAAAGAAAATCTCAACAGATTTACAGAGACCCTCTATGTCAAGATTTTGAGTTTGCAAAGCAATAATGGCATTATCTCACTGGACCCTTGGCAATCCTCTGAATTAAAAAGGGGAACTAGGGATTTCCCTGGTGGTCCAGTGGTTAACACTTGGCCTTCCAATGCAGGGGGTGTGGGTTCGATCTCTGAGCTAAGGTCCCACATGCTTCATGGACAAAAAACCAAAACATAAAACAGAAGCAATATTGTAACAAATTCCCTAAAGGTTTTAAAAAAAAAAGGTCCACATTAAAAAAAATATATTTAAAAAGGGAAGTAAATTCCCAGTATTGATATATATGTGTAAATCACTGAGACTTTCATCTATATGTTATCCTAGTGAATAATTTAAATCCTCATAACAAACCTGTGACGGTAAGCACCATTCTTATCCCCCTTTTGTCTAGACTCGGAAACTGAGACTCAGAGGGCTTGCTTTGTAATAGTCACTGGGTTAGGTGTTGGGAGTACAAAGGATAATCAGGTAGACATAGTCCTTTCCTGGAAAAATTCACAGCCTAATGGGGGAGATCACCTGATAAGTGACACTCAGACCATTGTGAAAACTACAGAATTGGACACGACTGAAGCGACTTAGCAGCAGCAGCAGCACTTAATGAGTGCTTACTAAACACTAGGCTCTGTGCTAAGTGCTTTATGGATATTGTCCTATTTTAATCCTGATAACATTCCAAGGAAGAAAGGTCTATCCTTATTGCTATGCTAGAAATGAGGAAAGGCCTGAGAAAGATGGACTATTTCAGAGTTGACCATCTAGGATCAAGTAAATCCAGAATTCTAACTCGAATTGATTTGACAATAGATGTGCTGTTAACTGGGCTTCCCAGGAGGCGCTAGTGGTAAAGAACCCGCCTGCCAATGCAGGAACGCAGGTTCAGTCACTGGGTGGGGAAGATCCCTTGGAGAAGGGAATAGCTATACACTCAAATATTCTTGCCTGGAGAATTACATGGACAGAGGAACCTGGCAGGCTACAGTTTACAGGGTCGCAGAGTCGGACATGACTGAAGCGACTGAGCACGCACGCAGGAGATGTTAACTACGAATTGTAGAGGGTCCTATGGACCAAACATTGAGAGCATCTTAAGCTTCATATTCTAGTAAACCTTTTTAAAAAGTTACTTGGATACTTCTATATATTTCAAAATGATCACCATGATAAGTCTACGATATGTCACCATACAAAGATATTACTTGATTATCAACTATATTCTCCACACTGTACATTTCATACTCATGATTCATTTAATTTGCAACTGGAAGTTTATGCCTCTTAATCTCCCTCATCTATTTCTTTACTTCTCCCTGCTCCCACCCCTCTGGCAACCACCTATTTGTCTTTGTATCTATGTTTTGTTATGTTTGTTCATTTGTTTTGGTTTTTGGATTTCACATATAAGTAAAATCATGTATGTGTCTTCCTTTGACTTATTTCATTTTTAGCATAATACTCTCTAGGTCCATCTAGGTTGTCACAAATGGCAAGATTTCATTCTTTTNTTTAATTTTGTATCTATATGAGATGATGGATATTCACTAAACTTATCGTGGACATCATTTCATGATGTCTGTAAGTCAAATCATTATGCTGTACACTTTAAATATATGTAGGGTAGAATGTCAATTATATCTCAATAAAACTACAAGAAAAAATGTTGATTGGAATATTCATTTTAACCCAGTTGGGAGGAGGCAACTATATAAATAATAAGCATAAAACTGCAGGGCCTTAAATTTTTATTTATAGATAATTTCATAATAGCAAGCGACTAATCTGCATTTCGTCTGGGCCCTCAAAAACAGGATCTATGACTGGGATCATTTGATTTAAATCCAAGAATGAAACATACTTAGGCATATCTGAAATTTGGATCCTAAGAACTGAAACCTGGCCAGCTACTATGTAAAGCTTCAACTTTGAGTTCTTGTTTCCATAAGATTAACAACCCCAAAGTTGGATAGGCTAAAAGTATGTCTTCTGTACTAGTTTAAATGGGGACTGGATCATGGATGATACTAAATATATTTGGAGATGCTTAAAGAAACTGAAGGGAGAAAGCCCCAATTTATATAAGAGTAGTTTTCAGCTCCTTAAACCAAACTCACAAGTAAATTAGTCTTACATGTGAATATAAACTTGCATTTCCTCTTTATTGGCTATAGTCTTAGTATTTTGGGGAAAGGGGCATTTCTTTGCCACTCACTAAGTGAGCGGGTTTACTTTCCACTCTACCTATGAAGAATGGAACATATTTAATAAGTCATATCTAGTTTCCTGTCTAATCAGCATATGCCCAAATATCATTTGCCAGACTCTTTCCACTGTAGAAAATAACAGTCATCCCTAGATGACAGCACAAGGATGTATCAAGATATAGTTAATGTCCAACCAACAGGCCACATAACAAAAGTAAAACAGGCAACTCATGCCTTTATATGGTGCCAATTCATACATTATAGCCTTCTCACTTCTAGACAATATTAATCACAGAAGCGACAAAAGCTATCCTAGTGCCTCCCAGGCTTCCACATATGGCTGTGACTTGCACAACTCTAGAGGGTGCCTTGCACATGGACCATGATGTTTATATGCAGAGCACAACCCACACAATTGCATATATCAGCCTACTGTATTTCTTCACTGCTATGCCCACTCCCAGTTATCCCAAAACATAGCTTGGGCAGTTTTGATTTTTACATACTGGAGATGCTTTTGTTCACACAGTCTCCTGGCACTGAATATGGGCTCTGTTTAGCAGCACTAGGAAAGCATAAGAGATACCTGCTCACTTCTTAACACTGCTCTTCTCGTGTCAATTCTAAGAACATTCAGCAACATTTTCACTCTTTATTAGACACTAATGAAAACAATAAGCAAAGCTGGGTCAATAGTAATTGGTCTCAGATAGAAAATGACATCCAGTCAATTATTTTTGATAAGCCCCTAGGAACAGCAAGTAAAACATTTATGCAATAACCCCTTGTCAATAGAATAGCCATAAATCTGGATTGCAATACTTTGACCAATGCTCTAAGGAAAAAATATTTTAAGCATAGTAAGAGAATGTTGAAGAATGATGTTATCCCTCTCTCACTCTAAGTAAGAATGAACATTTTGATAATCTTGAAAGTTTCTTCTTGGTTCCACTGGGCCACGGGAATAATTTTAAGTTGTATTTCTGGCAGGCAGTAAATGAATGGGTGCAAACATCTATTCCAGGATAGCGTTAGCAGGCAGAGAAGGGGTCACCCAAGTGATGGAATTTGAGAGTGCTGAGAAGGCCACACAACTAAGAAATGCTATCATTTATGTTACATCGCTCTTTATTAAGGGCACTGTGCAGTCACTGACCAGTATTGCCACACACACACACACCCCTAGTTAACATGAAAACATTCCTAAGAGAGATAACACATTAAGAATTTCTGATTACTGGCACATTTTTCTTCCCACAGACAGTATCTGGAAGAAAAGGAATACCCAGCTAACTTTAAGTAGAGCAAGAACGGCATAGGGCAATAGATTGAAAACCATGATCACAGGGCTATTTTCTAGAAAAAGTGCATCAGGGTGCTGGTTTGGGGACGGGAGGGCTAAGGACAGTTTGGGTAGTATTTTAAAGGCATCAAATACTGGACATCTTAGGAGGGGAAAGGAGAAGAAGGGATGAAAGTTGAAGAAAAGGTTAAAGGGCAGGAAACCCAAATTGCACTCACTTCATGGTTTTGGCTAAAACCTTTTCTGATCCCATTTCACAGGGATTGACTCTGAAGAAATTTCCCATAATAGAGTTAGGAAAGTAGGCTATCATTTGGTATGTGTTCCTGGAAGGCTCGCATTAACCGACAGTAGCTCCTGGGAATTTATACCAGATTTGTTCTCCAGCTGTTGGCATAGCATGATGGTGGGTAGATACAAACAGCTGCAACTCCCATCGCCTCTCATTTCCACCTGGCTCTGATCGCTGTTCAGCCCCATCCCTAATCTCTGTGAACAGGCAACACTCACATCTCCAGCAGCCTTGTCTCCTCTGAACCCAAGTGTAACTGACAGATGGGCTAAGTTGCCCAGTGTAACTGACAGATGGGCTAAGTTGCCCAATTTAAAAATATTTCTTCTTGGGAATACAATTCTAAAGTTTTGGTGAAAATTTATGGAGAAATGTGTTGCTATTTCCAAACATTTGATTTAACTTTTTTGTTGAACATTTTTATTCATGAAGCCAGGAAGTTTCTTACTCAAATATGAGTGTGAAACACAACTCTCAAACTGTGAATGAAATGAAACTAAAATAACTAGTGCTGATTTGGAGTCTTCTTTCATTCTGAATGTCCCTGCATTTATATAGCCTATAGAAACATACCTGGTGTTTTACACAGATTATAACTTGCCAATGGGAAAAGGATGTCCTTGATCTTCTTGAACTGAAAATGTGATATGGACACAATAAACTTATTCTTAGACATAAGTACTTTAAATGTGGTATTGTTTTCTGCTTTTTAATTTAACATGTCCAGTTGTTGCTCTATTTATAAGTTCTCTTCTTTCAATAAAATTCAATTACAGCTATCTGTGGGATGTCTTTTCATTTATATCCCCCACAAATGAAATGATATTTTAATATTAATGTTTTCTCCCTGTATAAGTTAAAAATTCAAACCTATCATGGAAACCATAAATTCTAAAGAGATAACATTACACTGGATGATTTTGGTACTGAGAAGCAATAAGAGTCATTCTCATTTTTCTACATACAAGCCAACAAAACAATGTAATTGAGGTTACAGTATTACAGATGGTATGTTTCAAAATCCTTTTGCACTTTTTCACAAAATAGTTGCATATCGATGCTGTCATTTCGTGTTGGAAAGTCACAAGCAATTCCCTCCATGGAGTGCCTACCCTATAATGAGCTGTGTGTGTTATTGAATCAAGCAGGAGGGAAGAAAGAACAAGAAATATTTTACACAGGAAAAAGCACTCATGGAAGGAGAAATCAGTTTGGGTTTTGGTTGCTGCAACAAAAACCTATATAAAGTTTGCTTACTTGAAAATGTATAGGCAGATGGAAATCAGCTGATTCTGTTGTCTCAGTAAAATGGAGTACCTTTTTCATCTTTTCCAACATGTGATAATTGGTAAGCAACCAACATAATAGTTACAAAAACCTGAAGCCCAAAGCTAATTAAACCCTGGCACCATTTTGACATTAAATCTTCAGCACAATTAGGAGGGCCAGGCAATTTACTGAATTGTACAGCAAAAAACTCAACCAAGCCACTTCACATGGGCCAGAGATGCTGGGCCTTACTGGTTTTAGGAGACAATGCTACGGGGATGTCTGAGGGCATTTTAGATCCACTTAATGTAGCTCGGTAAAGTAAATATTACTTGTCATACAAATTTCTAGTTTTAAGAAGTGGCCAGCTACAGAGATTACTAAGGAATACNAACTCCTTTATCTCATACCTGTCTCTTATACACATCTAGATGTGTATAAGAGACAGACTTAATGTAGCTCGGTAAAGTAAATATTACTTGTCATACAAATTTCTAGTTTTAAGAAGTGGCCAGCTACAGAGATTACTAAGGAATACAGACAATTTAAATTTGAAAAATTGAAATAAAAACAGACGAATATGTGTAGTATTTCCAGACACAATCATCTGAAGCTATTTTTATGCCTTCCTCTCTCTGAGCAATAAGAGAAAGAAAATGATACTTAAATTGAAAGAAACTAAAGAGAAATGACCTCATGTTCCATTAACCGAAATCAATACCTTATATATGCAAATGAAAGTTTCAACAGGGTATCCATATGCAAATTGTAAATATGAAGCAGCATTCCTTTTAATGCACAATCCAGCATTAGGTCGCTATTTATTTAGGAGATTTTCAGTAAATTGCATGCTTTAATCTCTGTGTTATGGGAAATGTTCCCTTCACCTCCTTCAGAAGTTACCTATGGCAGCTATTAATACCCACAAGCAAGGCAGTGACCCTGGCAGTGCGTAATTCCACAGTGCATGTTTAATTTTGAAGGTGAAAAACGAGACATCATCCCCTCATAACACTTATTTTTATGACTCTCCTAATTCTTCAAAATTTATTGTTTTCACTAAAAGCGCCCAGAAGGTAATTGAAATAGATTTTCCAGACACATTTCTAGATTATCTTAACCTACAGTAACATGTTAACTCATTCATAATATTCTTAGCAAATACAGGAAATGGAATTTCCCTGATTTAAAAAAAAAGTCCTGACTAACCTGATACTTCAACGTTCTTCAATAAAACTAGAGTCATTTTCAAAGAACTTCCATGTTTTTTTAGAGATCAAGCCCCCAAACCTCTTGAGTCAATCATCAGAACTAGAAAAGGGAATAGGTAAATAAGAGATGGAAGTGGCTCCTCTAGGGTTGAAACTACTAAGGAAAGAAGCCATCATTCTCTCTCAGGCTTCTAGGCTAGGCATTTAGTGCCTGAATAATATCATTTACGCTAAGATTCCCTTGTGACTTGAAATGACTAACTCCCAGGAAGGAGTTTGTTACTGTCACTGGCACGTTTGGCAATGAGTCTTCACTGAATCAGATGCTGAATTATTAGGTTCCCAGGCCCAGAAAATAAACGGCAGAAGGAGAATTGATAATAGTGTTCAAAGCAAAGAGAACGTTAGCTAAAACTGCAACTGGGGAAATGAAAAAAACACCCGAACAAGTTACTGCAAGCACAGAACTGAATGAAGCCCAAGGAATCACAGTTAGAATAGTCCCTGGTCTTCCTACCTAGCTAGGCAAGTCCTGGAGGGCAGGCGTCCATCTTGAAAATCCCCTCTATTCCCATAGTGGCAACGTTCAAAAGATACTGGCAGAATCGATGGGGGAAATGGCATACTGTAGCGCACATTCACTTGGGCCATCAGTCAAACTTTATTAAATAGTCACTATGGGCAAGTCACTGGAGCAGACGCCGTGGGAGAGACAAAGAGCTCTCTCAAGGAGCTCAGGGTCTAAATGGGAAGATAAGACATGTTTACAAATAGCTGTTAAAGTACAAAATAATAACAACAACAAATGCAAGATACTAAATAACAGATCCCTTTAAGGCAGGGATCCCCAACCTCCAGGATCTAATGCCTGATGATCTGAGGTGGAGCTGATGTAATAATAATAGAAATAAAGTACACAATAAATATAATGTGCTTGAATCATCCCCAAACCATCCCCCAACCCCGGCTGGTGGAAAAACTGTCTTCCATGAAACGGGTCCCCGGTGCCAAAAAGGTTGGGGACTGTTGCTTTAAGGGATACACATGAAGTCTAGAGCAATGGAAGATGAATTCCAGCTGGAGGAAAAAGAGAGGACCTCATAAGAAGGAGCCATTTGAAAAGGGCACCCTCTCTTGGAGCCCTCCGCATCGTCCTTCATTCAGCTTCGTTTCAATAGGCCCTTGGTGCTGGCTCCCTCCTGCCCCTCCTCTGCTGCCAGCACTTATTCTTTGACTCAGGTTTTCTCTTGGGCTCACTGCCAAGCAGAACACAGCTATATAGTTTCCCCATCTGTATCTACTTAAGCCCAGAAACCCTTTTGAGGTTTTGTAAAGGGTTTTACAGCTAATAACTATAGGGGAACAGACAAGGTTTAATAACACACAGAGAGAAGTTCTAAGAAACCTAAAAAGCCTCCAGAAACAACTATCACAGATCCTAAGTGGAATGGAGATGGGATTAGGCCTGATTTCCCTAGCTCCTTTCACTGAGCTCAAGGCTTCTTCCGGTATTCAGCATGACCCACCTTTCTTTGCCCGTTACCATCCTTTTCTTTCACACACTTACAACTTGAAGAGGAAATGTAATGGTAGCAAACTGGGTGTCTCTGGAAGGAAACATGACAGTCCTCTACATCTCCGAAAATACAAGCTAGATTTAATAGCTTCTGTGCAAGAAGAGTCATCAGATGCATGGTGCCTAGGAAGACCTAATGACTTAGAAGGAATGCCTTGCAAATTTAACTTGTGTGAGTAATTGGAAATGTCACAATTATAACTTCATTTGAAGTGCACACAGAATCTAGCACTAACAGATGTTTTCATGCGTCCTTCTTTACATTCTCCATTAAGTCACACCTGTTGGGGTTCACCAAACACAAGCAACTGTACGCGTGATGGGAAGAATATTGACACAAACCATGGCAACACAAACACATTTCAAGCTTGAATGGCCCAGTCTGCTTTAATAATGAGCTCAGAATAGAAACATGAACTTTCCAAAGGGTGGGGAAGGAGAGGGACTGTTTTTTTGGTTCTAAGAGTCCTGGGCAATTACAGAAATCACCATTTTACATTTCATATGACTTCAATGAATTCTCACACATGCAAATTCAACTTTTTTTTTTCTTTTAGTGATGATGTATCAATCACCACTCTAACAACAATAAGTTAGGGAGTGGAAGGGATCCTCTGATTTCCAAGCAACATTTGGAAGGACAATTAAATTCATTCATTTCAAAAGGAATGCATGGTTGGAAAATGTATGATTTAAGCGATCACTTTACTTTTCCAAATATCCAGTGCTCTTGGTAGTCCCCCCCAAATCATGACTGTGTGACCATCAACAGATTGCCAACTCCCAAATCATTTACTTTCACTGCTTCTCTTCTTAATTTCATGACTTTCTCCAGATAATCTTGAAATTTTGCCATGTTGATGGCATACATTCGAAATAAAGCTTAACTTTAGCTAAGCCCTGGTTGATGTCAAGCAAGCCTTTTATTGATATTTTGCAGATTACCTGGCATTTTCCAGGACAGCCAATCTAAATCTTTCCCATTTTCTACTCTTTCCAAGTTTCCCAAGTCCCAAACCCAATCCTATCTTTTTCACTTCTAGCAAATAACATTCCTTTTTACCAGATAAAATTGAAGATATGAAACAGAAGATATTCTGAGTTCCTATGATGCCTTGCCTCTCTGTCTTAACACATAACTAAGGTTATCATCTTCTCTCTTAGAGTGACTGCCACTCAATCTTTACAGCTTCAATTGATCTCCCCATTTCTACTCAGGGCATGCTAGTTTCCAGTTACTAATAGTTCTGAAAGTAAAAAATCTTTCTTTCATTCCTCTCACTCATCCCTATCCATCCACTCATCAAGTCTTAACCAGATCCCTTTTCCTCAGTATTTCTCACACCCATCTCCAGCTTTTCTCTATCTCCACTGCTACTTCCCAAGTTAAGATCTTCATCATTTGTGCAATGCAAGGGAGACTGTGCTCACCACTTTACACAGCATGGCTCACATAGCAGGTGAACAATAAATCTTTGTTTGATACGCCATCATTTTCCTACAGATGATGCCAAGCAACTACTAACAACCATCACCACGAACTGGCAACCCCAGAAGAATTTTCTTTTAAACACATAAAAGCCTTGAATAAAAAGTTTCATGTGAGAGAACACACAGTTTTAACCACATATCAGGGAGGATGGAAGAAGTGATTAGGTGATATAACGTGGCAGTCCACTATCCTCAAGCAGTGCAACTGTATGGTACACATTAGGTAGAAACGTGCTATCTCACCCAGAGAAAGATAACCATACAACAGTGAAAAGGGGGCCGGCATATTTAGTCCCTTCCGAAGGGAGCAACAGGATGCCAAACAAGATGTTGTCCCTTAAACGGTTTCAACCCCATTTAATACCCAAAGAACTGGAAGATGATAACAGGTTACCTTTTATCTTAACTGTCTCCAGGCACATCACACAGTATCCTCTCCAAAGACTCTGAAGAAACACGGCAGAAAGAAGTGCAATTTTCTGTCTCAAGTACCCATGAACCTCATTTTTTTTTTTTCCTCTGAGTGTCAGACATTCTCCTTGGTATATAAATGCCAAGGAAGGAAGGAATGTCACTCAGTCGTGTCCGACTCTTTGCGACCCCATGGACTGTAGCCTACCAGGCTCCTCTGTCCATGGGATTTTCCAGGCAATGGTATTGGAGTGGATTGCCATTTCCTTCTCCAGCATATAAATGCCAAGGGGATGGTAAAGGATGCAAACATAGCTTCTTACAGAAAAAGAACTAGCTGTGTAGGGCTACCTAACTGCCTCTGTGGGTATACTGATCACACTAAAACATCTAATGCCATCAGTAAACGACATATCCCTGGTTTTGTTTATTTAATTCATGGTCCTCTGGAGCTCAAAACTATTCCTACAACAACCAGTGTTGATGCGGAGGTTGGAGAGAGGAGAAGACGAGAATGATTTCTGCTTCCTCCCAACTGTCTTTTCTTTGTTCCTGTATTGCTCTGGGCTTTTGATGGGACCCTGAGAGGAATGGGGATGGAGGGAAACGGAGATGAGAAGAGAGGAAGAAAGGAAGATACAGATAGTGTTTCTAAGTGTTTACAACTTCTATGAGCCTGGCTAGTTCAACTAATTATTTGCCTACTGGCTGCAAAGTCTGCCTCTCTTTTCCCTTCAGTTCCATTTTGCTGTATGGGTTTAACTATTGATAAGGAAATCTTGGGTAGGAACAGCATCAATGTTGGAAGAAAATCGCCTTACCTAACTGGCTGATGGCTAGGGCATTCGCCTCACTTTGTGTCCCCAAATCGCAGATGTAAAAATCATCCCTTTTAAAAGACAACTGCCCACCCCCCCCACTCAGTGCCAACTGCCAAAGTAGCTAAAATGTTTAAAAGGCACCCACAGAGAGTACTTAAAAGTCTTTCCTTCCCCTTATATTACCTGGTATAGACTGTCTTCCTGAAATAGGAATTGTGCAGTACATAATAAAAAGCTGAATTTGCTAAGAAGTTTTTATACCCTCATAAAGTAGCCCTAGTCACAGTCATCTAACTGGCAGGAATTGTACAGGTAACAGACGGCTGGAACCTCAACCACACAGCCTTCTAAACTTTAGTTAATAGGCCCTGGCAGGCTGCCATCCCAGAAGTTTACTACAAAAGTAAAATGCAAGGCTAATGAATTTTAAAGTGATGCCAGGCATAAATACTACCCTTTGGCATTCTTTTGCCATTTAACAAATATCACAGACAGGTACACCAACCAACTAGCTAGGCCTATTGTATATGCTCTCTCCTCAAAAATCCAAAGACTGTTGCTGAGATGTAAACCATCCACAAAGTATTATAATGAACAAAATGGCGCCAGGGGTATAAGCAAGATGCTTTTTCACCTGGGTTGCAACATACTATTCTGGGCTCCCTGGTGACAAGACAGAATAAAGCTTGAGAAATTTAGCTTATATCTTCAGCGGGTGCTATAGGAAGGCAGATTACAGATCTCAGGCACTTCGGTCAAAATAGATTGAGGCTAAGAAAGGATATAATCAGTCTGTCAAATAATAATGGATATTGATGAGGTGAAGTGAACTTATTCGCCAAATCCTAATACAGTAGAGATAAAGAAGACTTTCAAAAGTAAACAAAGCTAAGCTTCAAACAGATTAAAATGGGTGACGGTGGGAAGGAGCCAATTTAAACATAGAGAACACATTACATTATTCAAACCAAGAGGAGCTAATGGCTGAAACTACAGTTCCCCAAAATTGAGTAAGACACATTCATAAGATTTAAATCCACAATGGTTTACTGAATGAGCATAATTTCAAAATAGAACCTGATCTTCAGAAGCAGACTCCTTGAAAGTGCAGAAATGATCCAGTTGTAATTATGATACCTAAGAAGCATTCCCAAGGTTTACTAGGGATCTTATTTGTACCCCCCAAAAATCATTAAATCACAATGACATTTTTATGAACATTTCCTTCTTATTAGGGAACATGATTATCCTCAATTGTTTTTCTGGAATACTGTTATAATCCTTCTATGCCATGTTCTATAGCCCCTAATCTTTTGCAACTGCATTTTGGGAGTGCATAAACCATCCTATTTTTTTTTTTTCTAATCTCAGAGAAACTTTTTTTCTGTTTGGTTTGACCAATAACTACTTGAGCATTAAATGTCATGTTATCTTGGTTTTGCTGCAACTCCTTTATCTCATACAATCTTTTAAAGATTTGTTTGGCTTCCCTGGGGGCTCATCTCCTGCTCTTGCCAATGCAGGAGACACAGGTTCAAACCCTGGTCCAGGAAGACCCTGCTGCTGCTGCTGCTGCTAAGTTGCTTCAGTCGTGTTCGACTCTGTGCGACCCCACAGATGGCAGCCCACCAGGCTCCCCTGTCCCTGGGACTCTCCAGGCAAGAACACTGGAGTCGGTTCCCATTTCCTTCTCCAGTGCATGAAAGTGAAAAGTGAAAGTGAAGTCACTCAGTCATGTCCAAGTCTTAGCGACCTCATGGACTGCAGCCCACCAGGCTCCTCCATCCATGGGATTTTCCAGGCAAGAGTACTGGATTGGGGTGCCATTGCCTTCTTCAAGGAAGACCCTACATGCCACCAATAAACTAAGCCCATTTGCCACAACTACAAGTCCACATGCCACAACTACTGAAGCCTACGTACCCTAGAGATTGTGCTGTGCAACAAAGAGAAGCCACCACTATGGGAAGCCCTCACCACCTAGGGAGTAGCCCCTGCTCACTACAACTGGAGAAAAGCCCATACAGCAATGAAGACTCAGAGCAACACAGCCAAAAATAAACAAATAAAATTATCAAGATTTGCTTATGTCGCTGAATCTTAATCTTTCCATTTTATGCTTATATTTCTTTCCCTACAGTTCCCTGTAAACAACTATCTTACTTTTCAAGTCCTCTGATTTTGTTCCCTTCCATATTTGTTGAGGACAAACCAAGAAGAAATAGCTGTAAGCCACAGAGTAAAATTTTTCAGGTAGTCATATCAGTTAGACTGAGAGTGGTGCTATGTAAGTAATATGTTGGACAACAGGCGATGTTTTTGTTCTTTAGCCAGCATGGAGCAGTTGCAGGAAATTAAGCCAGCCTCTCAGCAGCTCAAGTCAGACCTTTATAGTAAGACTTCATTATTTAGTTTGAAAGTGAATTTCAAAAACAGACTCACCCATAGTCAAATGTAAATATAAACAGACTTTGTAAGTCTCATATAAATGAGTTATTCATCATCTGCCATTTGTAATTGCTCATACTTCTGGTTCACTGCCATTAATTAAATGCATCAGAAAATTCGCCTTAGAATAATTGACTTCAAAGGTAAACTTCTAGGGTCTTGCTTTTAAAATAATATGTCAGATGAAGGCACTGGCCAAGACAAAATTAAAAAAAAAAAAAACAGATACTATGTCAAGGACAGACTCTGAGCCATCCTCTGGCTAGTGGAATGTCTCATATGAAGGGCTCACATATGAGATCATTTGATCAACAACTTTTATTTTCAAACATCCAGGAATACATACTACATCATTTAACTAGAAAGTAGTGAGTTTGAAATCACACAGCTGCTCAGCTTGATCCAAAGAGATGTTAACCACTCTGGCAAATTTTCTAATCCAAGTCTTTCATTTCCAACTGGTCTCATTGGGTGGCCCACATGATATATGCAGAAACTAAAAAGGGGGCTGTTTAAAGTAGGACACCCTGAAGGGTTACTTTACAATGCCACATGTTGTACAGATTAACTCAAGATATTGTTCCTTGGGTGTTGCTTTAAACTAGACAAGTTTTTAAAAATTTATTCATATTTATTGAGCCCTAGGCATATAGCCCTAGAAAACAGCTGGGAAATGAAAATGAGGGTGTTCGGTCCCTTGCCTGCCTTTTCAACTTTCTCTTTCACTACACTATTCCCTTTAAGGAACCTTTTATTCCAGCCCAAATAGTTACTTTGGCACCCACAAGGCTCATTTTTCCTGGCTCCAAGATTTTGGTCAAGCCATTATATACACAATACATATCATAGTCTCTCATATCCTTTCATCAATAGCCTCTCCATCATTCAGGCTTAGCTCAAAAAGGGATAGTATGTGCATGACCTCTTTGTTAACTAGTCCATAAACCCCCACTTAAAAGTAGAAATTGCATCTGACATACCACCCTCACAGTATCTAGCACAGTACTTGGCACTTGGTAGATGCTCAATAAATACTTGCAGATTGGCTGAGCCTGTCAACTGATATCTGTCTCAAGATGCTTACTATAACATGGACATCTTGAGAATCTAACTTCAGAAGATGCACATATTCAAAATATAGTTCTTGTTTTCTGTTAACAATTAAGCAACGGAGACCTCCACTACTATCACTATCTGAATTCAGTGTAAACACTTTGATGAGAAATTGTCATTTCCTTGGGTGAAGTTGCTGAAAGAGTAACAAAATGCCTAAAAGTTCTGGGGATGTAATATACAGCATGGTGACCATAGTTAACAATGCTGTGTTATTAATTTGAAAGTTGCAAAGAGAGTAAGTCTTAAAACTTCTCTCCATAGTACTTCCCTGGTGGTCCAGAGGCTAAGACTCAGCACTTCTGATGCAGAGGGCCTGGGTTCAATCCCTGGTCAGGAAACTATACCCCACATGCCACAACTAAAGATTTCATGTACCGCAACCAAGACCTGGAGATTTTTGTGTGTTTGTTTGCTCAGTCATGACTGACTCTTTCGTGACCACTCTTTCTAACAAAAGTTCTCACCACGTGCACATACACACACATAATATAACTATGTGAGGTACGGAATGTGTTAACTAATGTTACTGTGATAATCATTTCATGATACATACATATATCAAACCATTATACTGTTCACCTTACGCTCAGACAATATATCAATTATGTCTCAATAAAGCTGGAAAAAACAGTCTATTTCCTGAAACACTGAAGAACTGCCACATTCAGAAACATTAATAGGCTATTTAGATCCTTATTACTAAAGCCACTGAGATTTGCCATCTACCTGGAAAGCTGTTCAACCAACACAAAACAACTGAAGTAAGGAACATTAACACATTTTAGGCAATTAGAGTAACATGATCACCATTCCCAGGCATCTTTAATTTTTGTCAAACATAACAAAATTTATATTACATAGATTCCTATTTAATTAAGATAATATGATTTGAAATAATAATGACAAGGCCTAAAACAGAATAAGGACCCTATTAACACCTGGAAAACTTTTTCCCCCTCAAAGGCATATCGTGATACAAAAAGACTTCCAACAACATACTACTAACTCCAGAAGCAATGGTACCTATTAAACACTTACACAGGGCCCCTAGGGTAAGGTGATACTAAAGAGGACATGGCCTTAAATAAGATAAAGCCTTACCCCAGCTTTCAGAATCTGAATGTTTTAATTCCAGTTTATGTCCCATCTATCTATTCCAATACGTTGGAATCCAGAAGTAAAACAATATCATCACATTGATTCCCTGAGATAAAGAGCAAAAGGCCTTCATCAGAGTCCAAATATGGCTCCCTGGTGACCTAGAAATTGTGAATGGGCCATCCTCAAACAGCCACGGTGCTGAGCTGTTCTAAGAATTGAGTGTATGCTATGAGAAAGAAGTAAAGGCTACCGANCTTAAGTCAAAAATCACATTTTTTTAAACCGAGTTTGTGGATGCAAAATCAAGCTAAGACAGACACACTCACATATTCACACTCTAATACCCCCAGATTTTTGTGGAGGGCATTTTGCAAGCAGTTGAATTTTATAACAAGGGAGTGAGTGATTTCCCCGTGTTGCCTGCTGACCCTACTTTCTCAGGTTCTCTATTTACCTTCCCTGGGCTGTGAGACCCAGAACTTGGTAAAGACTGAATATTTCAATTTTCCTCCACTCTCCCACCTCCCGCCTCTCACATCTGGGTGGTCCCCACCTATTCTGCTGGAAATATGGGATTCTGGAAGCTCGTTTCAGCAGAAGCAAGGACGTGTTTAAGGTCCTCATCATTTGCCTCCTGCATCTGAATCCCCTTGGAGGAAAAGAGTCGTAAATGTCTCCTAGGAAGACCGTGTTTCTCATACGATGACAGTCGTTACATATCTTTGGCTTACCCACATTTAGGAATTCTGGCCAGTGACAGACTCCTCTGGATTCCCTCAAACATAAAATCTGAAGGGTGATGACTGATGACCTGTGTTGAGGACCCTTTGCTTGTTCACATGGAACAGAATATTTTTATGGACTCACGCTCTTGGATGCAGAGAATACTTATGGTGTCTAGGGTGGGTGTCTGCTGTCTTGCTTAAATACATAATTTCCTATCCTGATGCCATAAATAAAGCTTCCTATTCCCTCCTAGAAGTTAAAATAGCTCCTTAATTGTAAGTCTCTGTGTATTCCATCTAGGTAGGTTTGCCTATAAATTCTGAGTTAGAAATCGTTTTATTTAGCTATGCTGCATGGCACATTATTACAAACACATTTGGCCATATTGACAACATATAATGTGCATGTCATACACATTTCTGAGCTGGGTTTTCTACTTAGAATCTGTTTCCATAACTGAAATCAAGCAATCGGCAAGGTGTCAGGCTTTTGTTTTATTCAGACTTTCAACTGATTGGACAAGACCCACCCAGCCACGTCAGCCACTGGTTCCTGGTGAAGGAGCAAGTCACAAAGGTATGGCCACACAAGGACATCCTGGAATCCAGGCTCCTTTCTCCGAATGCT
Source organism: Neotragus pygmaeus (assembly GCA_006410875.1). NCBI lineage: Eukaryota > Metazoa > Chordata > Mammalia > Artiodactyla > Bovidae > Neotragus > Neotragus pygmaeus. The sequence continues at coordinate 71,753 of SJYV01020370.1, read as the reverse complement.
TATAGGCTCTGATAACCTGCATTTTTTCCCATTATGGACCTTTCTGCTGAGTCGGGGACACTGTTAGCATGTCCATCACACCCCAAGCCCACTGTGTGCATGGCGGAGATGAAGCATTTGGGACAAGACCCAAGAATTTGGCCCATGACCTAGATGGCTGCAGAATTCTCTGCTTGCAACTGGTTCTCAAGAGGAACTGGTCTGTGAGGTGAGTTCCATGGTGAGGTTTGAACTGTAGAGGAAAAAACATTTTTCCCTCTACCCTCTTAGGCACTGTGCCTGGGTCCTGTGAATTAAACTAACAAAAGATTAGTAAGAAGGGGGCAGAACCACGCCAGAGCTGATTTATGCATGCACTATGCATAATTCCAGCAGAATTCAGTGATGAGCATATGGAAAAAAAAGACAAATTTTCTCTCTGTTCATCTTAAGTTCTCTGCATGGAACTCTATGACTGAGGTTGGCCACAGACAGATTAACAAGAGAAAGAGAAACTCAAGCTTATTAACACAGCATCTCAGTCACACCTGGCAGTTCCCAGAGGCCAGTCACTCAAAGGGCTGCTTATATACCTTCGTAAGCGAATCAAAGGAAAACAGATTTGGGGAGAAGGCAAATTATGGGGAGCTGACTAGGAAAGTCTGGTGAAATAGGGTATTTATTAACATTTGTTATGCAGATTTAAGTGGCTGCATTCTCTATTTTTTAACGTTAAAAATATTATTTTTTAACTTAAAAATTATTATTTTAAAAGTATATGTAAATACGTCCGTGCTAGTCTCTCCATTCGTTCCAGCCTCTCCTTCCCGGGCTGTGTCCACATGTCCAGTCTCTGCGTCTGCATCTCTGCTTCCTCTCTGTATAGCGGTTCACCTGCACCATTTTCCAGGATTCCATACATATGCGTTAATATGTGGTATTTGTTCTTCTCTTTCTGACTTACTTCACAGTGTATGACAGACTCTAGGTTTATCCTAAGTGGCCTCTTTGTCTATTGATAAAAGTTCTCCCCCGCTCCAAATTCTGTTAATTTATTTTAAGCATAACAAGTTGCTGTAGAATTAGGAAAAAAATTTTTGTCTCTGACTGTATTCCCAGGCTGGCGTGGCCTGGTTTTCTCAGGTTCAAGAATGAATCCAGGTGTTAGAATGCCTGCATATTAGGCAGTGGGGAAGTCCTCTTCAAGAATAAGAAAAGTACACATGCGAAATTCAGCACAGGGCCTTCGAGGAGGCTGTAAGTGACTTCACTATTTTTAGTATCTTTGCTTTTGCAGAGATGGGAAAATAATCAGTAATACACATTATAGGTTTCTCAACTTACTTCAAACCCAGCTGCAGCTTTTTTTAAAAGGATCTTGTCCTGTTTTTGAAGACAGTGGGCTGCTTTTCTGAGTGCCTGATGTCCTCTGCTGGCACTCAGAAGTTGTTTTGTGGAATTTACTCAGCGTTCAAATGTTCTTTTGATGGATCTGGGGGGAAGAAAGTGGTCTCCCTGTCCTATTCCTCTACCATCTTCTAATAGCCTCCCGATGAAAGTTCTTGAGACCTCTTTTTTCCTAGCATGGGAGACAGATTCTTCATTTGTTGCTCAGTCGCTCAGCCATGTTCGACTCTTTGTGACCCCACGGGCTGCCACACGCCAGGCCTCCCTGTCCTTCACCATCTCCTGGAGTCTGCTCAAACTCTTGTTCATCGAGTCGGTGATGCCATCCAACCATCTCATCCTCTGTTGCCCCCTTCTCCTCCTGCCCTCAATCTTTCCCAGCACCAGGGTCTTTTCCAAGGAGTCCGCTTTTTGGATCAGGTGGCCAAACGATTGTAGCTTCAGCACCAGTCCTTCCAGTGAATATTCCGGGCTGATTTCCTTTAGGATGGACCAGTTGGATCTCCTTGCAGTCCAAAGGACTCTGAAGAGTCTTCTCCAACACCACAGCTTAAAAGCATCAATTCTTCAACACTCAGCCTTCTTTATGGTCCAACATCACATCCTTACATGACTACTGGAAAAACCATAACTTTGACTGGACGCACCTTTGTCGGCCAAGTGATGTGTGCTTTTAAAAAAGACGCTTGCTCCTTGGGAGAAAAGCCTTGACAAACCTAGACAGCATATCAAAAAGCAGAGATTCAACTTTACAAAGGAGCATTTCCATCACACACGGAAATGTGCTTTAACAGAACACGGAGAGCTTCCTCGGAGTCTACCATTTCTCTGTGACTTTTAGGTGCGAACCATCCACGGGCTGAAGTGGCATTGCCCGGGGTGACGTGTTTTGAGTCACCCGTGAGGTTGGCTAGGATTTCGGCAGCTTCTGTAACATCTTACAGTGTGAGAGGGTGGAAGGCCGGCTGGATCAAAAGGCACCACGAGGAAAACAACTGACGTTCTGGAGAAAGGAGGGGGTTTTCCCAGCACAAACTGCGATAGGAAAGTTTGTGATGACGTGAGTCTGTAGGGGTGTGATAATTTTTCCGACTCTTTCAATGGTTATCAGTTCTGCTGGAGAAGGGATTGCAGGGGCGGCGCGGGGTGGGGGTCTTTTTCTTTTTTTTAATCTTTTATTAAAGGGAGGTGATTTTCTGATATTCTGAGTTCGGGAAGTAACTCCACCTTGAGGAGGCATTTGTGTAGCCTTATTCCCCCAGCTTTCCTGGGGGCTTCCTGGGTTCGACTCCCGGGTCCAGAGGAGGAAATGGCAACCCGCTCCAGGGTTCTTGCCTGGAGAACCCCAGGACAGAGGAGCCTGGTGGGCTACAGTCCACGGGGTGGCAGAGAGTCGGACACCACCGAGCGGCTCAGCCGGCATGCCCCCGGATTCGGGCTTTCTTTGCACGTGAAATCAGCCTTTCTGCACAACTCTGCTTCTCTGCAACAAGACTGTCCGCTGGCGCCTGGGGAGGGGCCACGGGTGGCGACTTCCTGCCTCCGGGGGGTCAGCCTGGAGCCTGACGGAAGTCAGGGAAGCCAGGATCCTGGTCTGAAGCAGCGCTTTTCTGTGCCAAAGAGCTGTGTGTGTGTGTGTGTGTGTGTGTGTGTGTGTGTGTGTGTGCTAAAGCCACGCCCTCCCCAAATAAACAGAAATCTGCCAATAACACGCTGACAGGGCAGCAGTAAAAAATAAAGTAATAAAACAATGCTCCTAAGAAAAAGGAAGAAACACACACACGCTTCTGGAGATTTCTGGTCTAGTCTAGTGTTACTCACTCAGTCGTGTCTGACTCTCTGTGACCCCGTGGACTGTAGCCCGCCAGGCTCCTCTGTGCGTGGGATTCTCCAGGCAAGGATCCTGGAGTGGGTTGGCATGCCCGCCTCCAGGGGATCAGAGAGTTCTAAGAGGGTGCAGTGCTCGGTGTAAGCAAGAAATACGTTAGAAAGGCAGCAGAAGTGTTTGGAAGGGACTTGGGAAAAAGTCTCTAGCAGGAAATGAGGTTTCACCCTACTGTCCAGAGATGCCTGGATGGATCAGTTTTTTCCCGATTATCTTATTCTTTTGCCTTTTCGTATAAACAAGTCCCCCTTCCCCAAATGGTACATCACTCCTCCTGTCTGAGTTTATGAGTACTCTCACGGTTTAACATGAAAAAGCAGAGACATTACTTTGCTGACAAAGGTCCGTATAAACAAAGCTACGGTTTTTCCAGCAGTCATGGATGGATGTGAGAGTTGGACCATAAAGAAGGCTGCTGCTGCTGCTGCTGCTAAGTCGCTTCAGTTGTGTCCGACTCTGTGTGACCCCATAGACGGCAGCNCAGGTTCACAATAAACACATAGCAGAAAAGTGGGTTTCAAAGCAGTACATTAAAAAAATAAAATAAAATCTAAAAAAAAAAAACCTAATGCAAATTATGATACAAATACACATTTGCAAAGGAAAAAGACTAGAGTGAAATAAGCCAAAACATGAGCTATTGGCTCATTGTTACCTTTAGAAGGAATTATCAATGATTTTTATTGTCTTTTTATACTCAGCATTTTCAAATTTTTTTAAAAACCATGCATTGTATTTATAATCTGAAAAAGAATTTTAAGTAATATTGCCTGTCTACTGCTATTTTGGATGGTGGTATGAAATATTTGTGAAAGTATATTTGTAAACTCTAAGATAATATTACAAGAATAACACATTGCTTAACTCGTGTTGAACTCTCTGTGACCCCATGGACTGTAGCCAGTCAGGCTCCTCTGTCCATGGAATTCTCCAGGCAAGAATACTGCAGTTGACATGCCATTCTCCAGGGGATCTTTCCCATCCAAGGATAAAACTCACATCTCTTTTTCTTTTTTAAAAAATTTATTTTAATTGGAGGCTAATTACTTTACAGTATCGTAGTGGTTTTTGCCATACTGTCTCCTGAATTGGAAGGCAGGTTCTTTACCACAAGCACCAGCTGGGAAGCCCATTACAAAAATAAGATCTTATTATTATTGTTAGAGGGGCTTCCCTGGTGGCTCAGAGGGTAAAGTGTCTGCCTGCAATGCAGGAGACCTGGGTTCGATCCTTGGGTCAGGAAGATCCCCTAGACAAGGAAATGGCAACCCACTCCAGTATTCTTGCCTGGAAAATTCCATGGACAGAGAAGCCTGGTAGACTACAGTCCATGAGATCGCAAAGAGTTGGACACAACTGAGCGACTTCACATTATTGTTAGGGAATTTCAAATTCTTATTGTAAACAGACAAAAATTAAATAATTCAACTTTAAAAAAGTGTTTCTGAAAAGAATTGTATTGAGAAAGTTCCTTCTGTGGCCTTGATTGACTTTCCACAGTTTAAATGTGCTTCTTAGCTTTTCTTTTCATTCTACATATGGTACCTGATAACATGGGCAGAAGCTGTTGAAAACTCCTTAGAGTTATTTTAGCTATACAACATTTTTGTTTTCTAAGGTGAGAAAGTACATGCCACTACCCTGTCCAGTTAGATACATAGCAAAAGTGTCCACATGACTGCAGGAGTCAAGTGAAGAAGTGCTCTCTTTAGTATGACAAATGAGGATACAGTACATTTATCTATCTTTCATCACTGGCAAGGCCTCCAGTCCAGAAGACAAACTTAGAGCCTGTAAACTGCTAGATAAGAGAGCAATACTAGAAAACTATATAAAACTTGAATGTTTATTTTGGAAAATATAGGAAAATGGGAGTATACAAGACAAATATAGAAATTAGAGGTATAAATGACAGAATTTTTAAATGTGTTCACTCGATGACTGTGCTTTATTGGACTGAATCAGCCTCAAAGAGAAACGGCCACAGTACATCCAGGGAGACATTTTAAAACTGAGACATCAGTGAACTATCTGCATAGGATTAAGTGCTTTGTCTCCCTGTCCCCTCATCCATCCTCAGGGATAAGAAAATTACCCAAATTTCCATCTATGGCTTTTTAAAGATTTAGTCTATCTATATATAGAATGCAAGCTTCTACAAAGTACGCTTCAAATGCAAAATCAAACAACTCAGTAATTATCTCTGTAACATCTAAACGAAAACTCAAAAACTGGTGATATTGAGAGGTCTATCAGTCAAACAATCACTTGACAAGGTTAATGAATGGAAACAATAAGGACAATCCAATGAATAGATCTATATTAAAAAAAAATAAGAATGTAATCCTTACTTGAATCCTCATTATTTTTTGAACCAATTATCTTGCTTAACTCCAAGATTCTCCCGATTTTCATAGCTTAAACTCTTTAAAAAGATAAGTCATCACCCACTTCATATTATGAAGATTTTTCTATAGAATCCCATAAAACTGAATGTAAAAGGGAGAAAACAGGACAAGTTCACTGAGAGAAGGCACTGTAAACGGAGGACAAAAATCCAATGATGCTTCTAACCCAATATTTATGGCCACGTATCCGAGAGAGAAAATAAACACAACTTTTATGAGCACAGTAGCTGACTTTGAGGTAAATAGTAATCTGACCCTCATATGACAAAAAATCAGGTCAGGTCCTCAAGGAGAAATTAGATATCCTGATGGAAGCCAGCAATGAATGATCTCCTCTTATACTTAACAGACCCCATTAAATATTTTTTCACTCACTCAACCTCAACAATGCTCACTTGAACTTTCAACAACCTATTAACATGAGTTGAAAGCAAAATACTGATGTTAACTGTACAACCACAGCCAGTTTCTCAGAAATGTGAACCTACCCTGGCAAGTCACCAACCATACTAGGTCACATATTCTCCTCACACTGTTCCATAGTAAAGATCAAAGTGAAAGTGAAAAGTGAAAGTGTTAGTCTCTCAGTCAGGTCCAACTCTTTGCAACCTCATGGACTTTAGCCCACCAGGCTCCTCTGTCCATGGAATTCTCCAGGCAAGGATACTGGAGTGGGTTGCTATTTCCTTCTCCAGTGGATCTTCCCAACCCAGGGATAAAACCTGGGTCTCCTACATTGCAGGCAGATTCTTCACCAACTGAGCCACCAGGGAAGTCCAAAGAGCAAAGGCCTATAGCATCTTACTGCTTTCAGTTACACACAATAACAACCATTTCATTTGAACACAATATTTAAAAATGAAAAGACCAATCCACATTGAAGTTTGCCTTGCCTACCTGTTTAGCTTTGATAATTCAGTCTTCTATTTGATAACAAGGAAAAATTACATAATATGATCCCCTGTGAGAAAAGACTGGGTGTTTTTCCAGGAAGTTGTCAATGAGATCTCTTCAAAGATCAGAAAAAAATCAGAAAGACAATGAAAACAACACAAAATGTTACAACAGCAAATGCATTGCAACTTTTATAATCACTGATAGTAAAGCTGAAATGAACTTATTTAAAATAAATTGAGGTACCAGTCTTCAAAGATTCATCCTGAACTGAAGAGCTTTTTCTGAGATTTAACAAAAAAGGAACATAACCTTTCTAGTTTGGTATATCTTGATCTATATTGCTACCTCCTAAACATACCCAACTGTTCAGGAAAACCCAGCAAAGTTACAAGTTTACAGCAAGAAACTTGCTTTTTAAAGTCATTAACCAATTTGCAATCATTCGAGAACCTCTCTGCCCTGAGATATTTCAAGAAAGACAAGTTTGTTAATCATTTGGTCATGCTGCAATTCAATATCAGCAGCGGAATCAAGCCTTAAGCCCCTTCAAATTCTAAAATACCTTCCAGAATCCCTCCCAGTATTGCAAAGGGCTTTTCCTGCTCTCACTTGCACCAACAATCCCCATCAGTATTATGTGCAATGCACCATTTGTTGCTGACACTCATCCAGAGACACAGACAGACATGCTCCACTGGAGGACTGATTTCCAGAGTGAAGAGATACTTAAAATGAGAAAAACAAACTACCCTGTGTGCTCTAATTGCCTGTGTGCTGTGTACGATTTAAAAAGAGAGAGAGGGAGGAAGGGGATGGGGGAGGCAGCAAATGGATTTTAATCTACAAAGTGAAAATTAATATGTACAGCATTTTCAAATTTAAATCATTTCCATTAAATTTAATTTACCTAATTGTTAATGAATTAGCAAACACATTTAGCAACCAAATCACCTACTAATTGGATCCTAATGAAAACTACTTAGCTGCTTATATTCACGTTGATCATCATGTATGATTCACCAGGGTGAACTACACCCAAACCTCTAGCTAATGAAACTGTACTTCTTTTTTATTTTTTAGCAATTTAACTTTTTAATTTTAAATATAAATTTATTTAATTGGAGGCTATATATTGTAGTGGGTTTGCCATACATCAACATGAATCTGCCATGGGTGTACATGTGTTCCCCATCGTTAACTCCCCTCCCACCTCCCTCCCCATGCCATACCTCTGGGTCATCCCAGTGCACCAGCCCCAAGCATGCTGTATCATGCATTGAACCTGGACTGGCGATTTGTTTCACATATGATATTATACATGTGAAACTGTACTTCTATTTTTCACTTTGTTACCTGGATCCTCAAAGTGAAGAATTTAGTTCACTTTTTCCCTCCCTCTAGGGTCAGAGATCAAATTGCCAACATCTGCTGGATCATGGAAAAAGCAAGAGAGTTCCAGAAAAACATCTATTTCTGCTTTATTGACTATGCCAAAGCCTTTGACTGTGTGGATCATAATAGACTGTGGAAAATTCTGAAAGAGATGGGAATACCAGACCATCTGACCTGCCTCTTGAGAAACNTGGAAATGTCATGTTAAGTCATGGTCAGCAATGTTTCTTTAAAAGTCAAATAGTGAATATTTTAGGCTTGTGGACCATATAGTCTCTGTGGCATTGCCCCAACTCTGCTTTTGTAGTACTAACCAGCAACAGACAATATGTAAATGATTAAATATGACTGTGTTCTAATAAAGGTTTATTTACAAAAACAGACAGCAGGTACTTTGCTGACTCCTATGCTAAGTGAAAGAAGCCAGATGCAAATAACTACACACAGTATAATTCCATTTATGTGAATAGTCAAAAAGTAAACTTGTGGTGAAAGAAAGCAGATTCATGCTTGCCTGGCATGGGGGCGGGAACAGGGAATGACTACAGATCAGCACTAGGGATATTTTGGGGGCGATGGAAATATTCTATAATTGGCTTGTGATCATGGTTGCACAACCTTGTAAATTTACTACCTATTAGCGAATTATACACTGAAAGGGAATAAACTTCATGGTCTGTAAATTATCTCAGTAAACCTGTTAAAAATTGTGCTTTCATTTGTCCTTTTCTTTACTGGCTTAACTATTTTATCCTCATTTTATCTCCAGTAAAAATTTTATTTTACCACTGACTCTACTATTCCAACTAAAAGCAGAGCAGAGTTTTATAAGCACCTTGTACCTTTGAACTCTTCCCTCTAGAGCAAAAGTTGATACATGTTCAGTTCAGTTCAGTTCAGTTCAGTTGCTCAGTCATGTCCGACTCTTTGCGACCCCATGAATCGCAGCACGCCAGGCCTCCCTGTCCATCACCAACTCACGGAGTTCACTCAGACTCGCGTCCATTGAGTCAGTGATGCCATCCAGCCATGTCATCCTCTGTCGTCCCCTTCTCCTCCTGCCCCCAATCCCTCCCAGCATCAGAGTCTTTTCCAATGAGTCAACTCTTCGCATGAGGTGGCCAAAGTACTGGAGTTTCAGCTTCAGCATCATTCCTTCCAAAGAAATCCCAGGGCTGATCTCCTTCAGAATGGACTGGTTGGATGTCCTTGCAGTCCAAGGGACTCTCAAGAGTTAGGTGAGGGCTTTTTGAACTCTCTCCCAGGGACCTTACTCTAAGAAAACCCTGTATGGCAAAGCCAATAGAGTATTGTAAAGTCAAATTAAAAAAAT
>SJYV01020370.1:0-61001 GCA_006410875.1 Neotragus pygmaeus | reverse complement strand
ATGGCCCTCTGTTAAAAGGCAAGCTTCAGCATAATGAAACTAAAGAGCCTCCAGTTACTTCTGAATGTGAAAAATGCTGTTTTAATTGAACATTAAAAAATAAATAAATTTAAGAGGAAAAAAAAATACCAGAGTGGGTTGCCATGCTCTCATCTGGAGATCTTCCTGACCGAGGGATTGAACCACATTTCCTGCTCTGCAGGCAGATTCTTTACCACGGAACCATCAGGGAAACCACAAATAATGAGTATCGTAGGCTAATTCCTAGACCTTTGGCTTTGGATGCTTGCTGTCTGTTATCTGTGAAAGTTTGGTTGTAGAGAACAAATGAGCTGTTTTCCCTGGGAAGAGATTTATTACAGGGAATTGGGTTCAGAGGAAGAAACAGGCTTAAGTCTGGGCTTCAGGAAATCACTTCTGAGGTACAGTGTAGAACTGATCCACCAAGGGCTGCTTCTTCTGGTCCTTAGGGTGGTGGGCACACAGGAGGTCTCTTTGGAAACTGCTGATCCTAAAAGACAGTGACTTCACCACTTCAGTGATCAGAAGACTGCTGCCTACCACTGCGAAGCATGCACCTGTGGGCTGGGACGCTGCTGGCCTCTGTGGCCATGCCTGCTGGCAGAAATGGCTGCTGCAGTGGATAATGGCCTCAGTCTCCTTTCCACCTGCCAGACCCTGAGCAGTTGCTCTGACATGCATTCAGAAGCTGAATGGAAGGAGAACCTGGGAAATACGATTTTTAGCTTTTGAGCATTCCAGCCCCAGAAGACATAAAGGAATCCCCTCTTCATCTTAGACTTTTACACATAGTCACTTATACTTACCAAAAGGTGTTTATTTTTAACCATAGTAATTCAAGTATAGATGTGAATACACATATTGGCAGAATATGCAAAAATGAAGTAGTCCATAGGCACAAATTTAAATGCTCCTCTCTTGACCACCAGACTCACTAGTTTAAAATGTCTTCAAGCCAAGCAATGTTTGTGCAATATGTGGTCTCACTACAAAAGAAACATGCAGTTAGAGTGTCCTTGTGGGATCCCAGTATGTGTATATGTCTGCCCGTCAAGTCCTGTGCTGAGAATAAACAGCCCTTTTTTTCTGACCCAGGGAAGTACAGACACAACGTGTGTCCCAGCATGAGATGCTGTGTAATCAGAGAGCTGGACTTGGCTGAGAGCATCAGGCAAGTTTGCTCACTGGGGAACTCTGAGTTGGGGAGTGCTGCCGTCACATCTGTAGTTGATGTNGAGATCCAACCAGTCCATTCTGAAGGAGATCAACTCTGGGATTTCTTTGGAAGGAATGATGCTAAAGCTGAAACTCCAGTACTTTGGCCACCTCCTGTGAAGAGTTGACTCATTGGAAATGACTTTGATGCTGGGAGGGATTGGGGGCAGGAGAAGAAGGGGACGACCAAGGATGAGATGGCTGGATGGCATCACTGACTCTATGGCCGTGAGTCTGAGTGAACTCTGGGAGTTGGTGATAGACAGGGAGGCCTGGCGTGCTGCGATTCATGGGGTCGCAAAGAGTCAGACACGACTGAGTGACTGAAATGAAGTGAACTGAACTGAACTGATGGAATCTAGAAAGATGGTAATGGGGAACCTATTTGCAGGGCAGCAATAGAGATACAGACTTATAGAACAAACTTATGGATGTGGGTGGGGCAGGGAAGAAGGAGAAGGTGGGAAGTAAGGAGAGATTAACATGGAAACATATATATTATCATATGCAAAATAGATAGCCAATGGAAATTGACTGGTTTGATCTCCTTGCTGTCAAAGGGGTTCTCAAGAGTATTCTCCAGCACCAAAATTTGAAAGCATTAACTCTTCAGTGCTCAACCTTATTTATGGTCCAACTCTCACACCTGTACATGACTACTGGAAAAACTATAGCTTTGACTATACTGACTTTGTCAGCAAAGTGATGTCTCTGCTTTTTAGGTTTGCCATGGCTTTTCTTCCAAGGAGCAAGTATCTTTTAATATCATGGCTGCAGTCACTGTCCACAGTGATTTTGGAGCCCAAGAAAATAAAATCTGTCACTGTTTCCACTTTCCCCATCTATTTGCCATGAAGTGATGGGACAGGATGCAATGATGTTAGTTTTTAATTTATTTTTCAATTGAAATGTAATTGCTTTACAGAATTTTGTTGTTTTGTCAAACATGAATCAGCCATAGGTGTTTTTTTTTTTAATGTTGAGCTTTAAGCCAGCTTTTTAACTCTCCTCTTTCACTTTCATCAAGAGGCTCTTTAGTTCTTCTTCACTTTCTGCCATAAGGGTGGTGTCATCTCCATATCTGAGGTTGTTGATATTTCTCCCAGCCATCGTGATTCCAGCTTGTGCTTCATCCACACTGGCATTTTGCATGATGCACTCTGTATATAAGTTAAATAGGCATGGTGACAATATACAGCCATGCATATTGTACTCCTTTCTCAATTTCCTGGTTCTGCTTCTTGAGCCGCATACAGGTTTCTCAGCAGGTAGGTAACGTGGTCTGGTATTCCCATCTCTTTAAGAATTTCCCACAGTTTGCTGTGATCCACACAGTCAAAGGCTTTAATGTGGTCAATGGAGCAGAAGTAGCAGCTCTTCTGGAATTCCCTTGCTTTCTCTATGATCCAACAGATGTTGGCAATTTCTCTGGTTCCTCTGCCTTTTCTAAATCCAGCCTGTACATCTGAAAGTTCTTGGTTCACATACTGTTGAAGCCTAGCTTGAAGGATTTTGAGCATTACCTGCTAGCATGTGAAATGATTGCAATTGTAGGTAATCTCAACATTCTTTGACATTGCTTTTTCTTTGGGATTGGAATGAAAACTGACCTTTTCCAGTCCTGTGACCACTGCCGAGTTTTGCAAATTTGCTGACATATTGAGTGCGTTATCATCTTGTAGGATTTGAAATAACTCAGCTAGAATCCCATCACTTCCACTAGCTTTGTTCGGAGTAATTCTTCCTAAGGCCCACTTGACTTGACACTCCAGGATGTTTGGCTCCAGGTGAGTGATCACACCATCGTGATTATCTGGTTCATTAAGGTCTTTTTTGTATAGTTCTTCTATGCGTTCATTCCACCTCTTCTTAATCTCTTCTGCTTCTGTTAGGTCCTTACCATTTCTGTCCTTTATTGTGTCCATCTTTGCATGAAATGTTGCCTTGGTATCTCTAATTTTCTTGAAGACATCTCTAATGTTTCCCATTCTATTGTTTTCTTCTATTTCTTTGCATTGTTCACTTGAGAAGGTTTTGTTATCTCTACTTGCTATTCTTTGGAACTCTGCATTCAATTGGACATACCCCATGAACAATAAACAAAATTTAAAACCTACAAAAGGTTAAGAATACCTTTATTCTGTCTTTATTATGGGCCTTTCAATACTTATAGATCCCACTTGTATTGCTTTCCAATACAATTAGAGTAGAAAGTTATAAAGGTATTTACTTAGAAACATCACTGCTCTGGAATCAGCAAAATAGCCTCTTTTGTACAATCTTCCCTATCCCTTCATTTGTAAGAGCATTTAGAGTACCAGCTTAGCATGGTCAAATCAAAACTCTGTAGGTATTGTGGTAGGCATTTGTTTCAATGAGTCTCTAATACAATGTGACCATTATTGCCATCCTGCCCTTTAATAGGATTCTACATGCAATATATACTTACTATGTACGTACTGAAAGCAAACAGAATGAGACAGGGGAATTTCAAGTCAGTTTTTACAGAATATAAGGAATTTAAGCTAAACAAGGGCATGAAAGAGAGGGCAATTAAGCCAAAGAAATCTTTTAAGCAACTTCAGGGGGGTAGAAATTAAAAGTGTATTGGGATATACTCTAGAACCTAGATGCTCAAATTCTGAACATTATATGGTCCTCATTACCAATACTCTTCCTCCAGCAACCCCCCCAATTTGTATTCAATTTTAGCTTTCATTACTGAATTCCAATTGTCCTGAGGAAATGTTATTCTTTGACACTGCAACCACAATATACTATTAATAACTGCTTCAGATATATGTTGCCTGAGTTGCTAAATCCCTGTTAAATGATTAAAGTAAGGTTGTCTTCTACTTTCTGGCTCTGTGTCAAAGATATGTTAAATGGTCTTTTAAATTTTTTAATCATTCAGTTCCTGAAACTACATTATACAACCCTTATGCAATAATTAACCTGTGGCTTTCAACAGCGATTAGTGAGCCTTTATTATGGTAATGATGGCTCATTCCTCAGTCAGTTCAGTTCAGTCCCTCAGTCGTATGCAACTCTTTGCGACCCCATGGACTGCAGCACGCCAGGCTTCCCTATCTGTCACCAACTCCTGGAGCTTGCTCAAACTCACGTCAAATGAGGCGGTGATGCCACATCCAACCATCTCATCCTCTGTTGTCCCCTTCTCCTCCTGCCTATTCCTAGATGAAGAAATCTCCTCTGGCTCATTCCTAGATGAAGTTTATTAAGTTCATTGAGATCCCAAGAAAGTTTCCATAGGTCCTCCTCTAAAAGGCTATATCCTAAGGAAGAGATAGACTTGAGGCACTGAACAGCAAGGTTTCACTAGCAAAAGAAATAAACAGCCTCTAACTACGTTTGCCAATTGCCCTAAGAAGTTTTCATTTTGCTGAGTCAAGAATACTCCATCATGACTGCCTATCAATTTTCTGCAAGCAAGCTGTCTTCACTTCTCAGAGTCTCATTCCTCTAGACTGCAATAAGCCCTTGGGTCTTCAAGAGATTTAACAAATCACAAGCCAAATACACATTTAGGTCACTTGGTGGATGTCTCCTTAGCCAATCATTAAAGCCAAGACCAGCTCTAGGTGATAATATTAACTTATGGATTTCTATGATGTACAAGCACTGTATTAGGTGCTTGGCACATATTATCTCATTTAATCTTTACAGCAACCTTTTGAATGGGTTGTTAGCCATTCAGTTATATCAATACATATCAGGAAACTGGGATGCTGATTGCAAGGTCCCAGCTACAATGTTGTAATTGTGTATCTATAGAGAGAACCTCAGGGACATTAATAGAATCTTCCTGAATGAAAATTATAAGTCATCTGTATGTAAAAATACAACTGTGAAAGCTCGCATCTCACATTTGCTTAAAAGCCTAATCCATGTTCAACATAAACTACAGTACAAGAAAATTCATCGAAAGACATCAGAGATGAACTGTTCATTTGTCATATCAAATTAGGAAAGGCACAAACCACAAAGTCAATTTTTTTTTTCACATCTAAATTAGGTGCTTTCTGGTAATTTTAGCTTACTCTCAAAACATTAGCTTGCCATTCTGACTACTGTCTATTGTCAAATATTAAACAGATATTTTAGATAGAAATATTTCCCTTTGTCTATCAAGAAGACAANCATCTAAATTAGGTGCTTTCTGGTAATTTTAGCTTACTCTCAAAACATTAGCTTGCCATTCTGACTACTGTCTATTGTCAAATATTAAACAGATATTTTAGATAGAAATATTTCCCTTTGTCTATCAAGAAGACAATTATCACAGCACTAAATATTTTACTCTTGTAAACATGCCATTTGACTTAATTTCAAAGATTCCCCTTTCCCAAGATATTTGACTCCACATCACCTATCACTTTTGGAAAGCTTATTTGTGGTGATAATACCTGGCAATACCTGACCCATGTAATAATTCACTGCAGCTTGGGTTATGTAGCATAGAGTTATTACATATAGCTTCCTAAATAACTCCTTTAGGGAGTCAAAGAAGATTCCTCTTCTGTGTTAACAGGGTCACACATTTTACTGAGAAATATTATTCAGATCTCCCTTATAGGTATCCTCAATGGCCAGAGTTAAAAAAGAATCAGAATATAATCAAAGAAAAGGTATCTCAGCAGGAAATGTAGATCCCTCTCTCTCCAACCCCAGTCCTCATTCAGAGCTGAATATTTTTAATTTATCTGCAGTTCTGATAAGTTTTGTAACCTAGTTGTTCAGCCCCAAACAGATTAAAAGCAGCAAGTTAGAGGGGTAAAGGAATGTACTAATAGGTTGGTGTTCTGGTGAGGATTATAGAAAACCCCACAAAAGCCTTATATTTTAAGAGGCCAAATCTATTTAGATCTAGATATACGCTTATCCTTATGAAAGTCCTAAGGCTGAGAAGAAAAAAGCAAATATTAGATGACTATAAGTAAATACGACTTCGAGATTACTAAACACAAGCTTTGTTGGGTATGAGTGCTATAGGTTTTTGCGCATTTTGTTTTGTTCCATGACAATGTCAGGNAAGACAAATGCAAGAGTAATTTCAGTCTGATCTCACACTGAACAACAGCCACTTTTGATATTTTAGTATAAGACTTTCCAGGATTTTTCTCCATATAAGTTTAAGTTTATTTATTTTCATGCACTTGTATCATATTATATGCACAGCTTTATATCCTGTGGAAACTATAAACTTTAATGGCTTTATAACCTTATATCAAAGGGACATATCACATTTTATATAACCATTCACTTCTCTATTATTAAATACTTTGTTATTTCCAATATTTTTGTTATCAGAAAACACCTCTGTTCATAAGGCTTTTTTTCCTGTATTCAGGATGGTTTTCACAGGAGAAAGTCCCAGAAGTAGAATTATTGGATCAAACTATGAATATTTTCAGGCCCTTGATAATACAAATTGCCAAACTGCTGTTCCAAAAGGATTGTACCAGAAATGCATGAGTGTGTCCATTTAACTAAACCCTCACTGGCAGTGTATATTATTTTTTATCCACTCTTTCCCTTGTTGTTGTTCAGTCACTCAGTCATATCTGACTCTTTTCAACCAATGCCATGGAAAGACCACCACGGATTCTTTCCCTAATCTGCAAGTGAAAAAATGATATCTCATTGTTTTCATTTGTATCTCCTTGATACTAGTTCCTGAACTTTAACTTAGTTTTGAAAATGCTCCTTTTGGAGAGAATGTATTTTTAGGGTTTCTGTTAAAACAGACATGCAAATCTAATATTAGATCCTAGCAGAAGGCAAAAGAAAATGACTAAAGGAGCATCATTCAAAAACTTTTAGGAACTTTGACATTTCTTTTCNGTTTTGAAAATGCTCCTTTTGGAGAGAATGTATTTTTAGGGTTTCTGTTAAAACAGACATGCAAATCTAATATTAGATCCTAGCAGAAGGCAAAAGAAAATGACTAAAGGAGCATCATTCAAAAACTTTTAGGAACTTTGACATTTCTTTTCTGTAGTGACTATAGATGCCAGGCATTATAGTCCTTTATCCATTTTCCCCCAGCTGTACATAAGGTGTCACACTTCACTCCATCATTCTGTAAGCATTGCTGGGGACAGACCTCGTTATCAAACACAGTGCTGGACCAACTGATGTCACAGTGAACAAAGACTGAATCCTGGTCTAACAAAACCCTAGACTAGTGCAGAAGGCAAGAGGGTTGTCCCGAGGAATGTGGAAGTACACAGCCATGAAACCTAACCAAGACTGGAAGGGTCTAAGCTGAGGCTTAAAGCAAAAGCTGACACTCCACTCCCACCCTCAGGTTTTTCTTTCAACCATTTCTCATGTGATAGGATTTTCAGACCCATCCTGGTCACTGTCTTCTGGATATACTCAACTTTGTCAATGTTCGTAAAATGTGGTGACTATACTTGAACATAATACTCCAGATGTGGTCTGATCAGCACACATGCTTCTAATACAGCCTAAAATTGTTTGGCTTTAAAAAAAAATAAGCTACACCACATTGTTGGCTCATATTAAACTTGTGATCAGCTAAATCCCCAAGAACTTTTTACATAAACTGCTGCCAAGTCACATCTCTCATATCCTGTACATATGCAATTTTTTAAACCTAAATTCAAGACTTTACATCTATCACTGTTAAATTTCATCTTGTAGGTTTTGACCTAGAGTTCCTACAAGCTGAGGTCATTTTAAATCTGGATTCTGTCATCCTATATATTAAACTATGCCACCCAGCTTTATGTTATCTGCAAAGTGAAAAGCCGGTCTTTGTGAACAATTGTGATCAAGACTTTGGTCTATTAAGGTGGGGGCCATGATATGGACACCTTTATACCCCTCACAGTACTAAGTAGGCTGCCTTTTACACAGTAGGTGCTTAGTATTTATTGCATGAATGAATGCCCAGGCAGAGCCAAAACAATCCTGTGGCCCTTCACTAAAACATCTTCCTCCAGGTTGATGCTGAATCTGTTGCTCAACTAGCTGTGAATTTGCCTAATTACTGGTTATGCAGTCAAATTTCACAATCTTATGCACAAGATATTACAGAATGTTTTGCTAAAATCCAGACATCCTGTATTTATGTTTGACATTCTGGCACAGTTGTTAGGATGCAGACAGCACGATGCAGCCATGAAAAAAACAGACTACTAGAGGCTGTTTATCATTTACCTCCCTGACACTTTCTCCTCAATCCTTACCCAGATTATGGGGGAACTTCCATTTTCTACTTTCTCCTATATGAATATTCTTGAATATTCAGTCCTTGTATACCTTTAGGTTCTTGACATTAGAGAGGCAATTAAAAAAATAATTTTACATTAAAAATTGCACTGACAAAGTGAAAAACTCATACATTTTTTATTTTAAAAAAAACTAGATGTATATTTAGGTTTATTAGCTTTTGAAAGAGGATAAACCTCAAAAGAGCCTACATAGTCCTATTCTTTCAAAAGAACCTATCAAAGTTTACAATCTTTAAAAGAGCAGAAACATATAGTATTTTACATAGAATAAAAATGAGAGAACTGACAGACACTGACTTAAGGCAACAGGAAGCCTGAGTCTGAGACTATAGGACTGTATCGTCACCCAAATATCCCTCCCCACCCCATTCCTGTCCCTTCAAAGTTTGGAATCAGAGATTTTAAGAAATAGACGGTTTAAGAAATAAAAGAATTCTCAGAGAATGAGCAGATAATGTGCCCAGCATGATTAATGGCCTTTCAATGATGAGCAAGTGTGGGAAACACATGACTCCTGGCAATGTGTGCTTTGCCTGCCAGATGGTGCCTGACCCTCCACCCCATCCTTCATCCCTTTTTGGAGCTTTACCCCATCCATGACACCCATTCCATCTTTGACCTCCTCTCCTACCTCATTGCTGATCTCCACCCTCCAGGCTAAGGGATGAGGTGAAGCTGAGGGATGGGGTGAGGATGCCTGTTTTGCACATTACTTGGTAATTCTTAAGAAGTAGCTGGACATTTTACTAGTTTGTTTTGTAGGCTTTTGCAGAAGTCGCCCCTCCCTGCCCATCTTAAAATGGTCTTGTCAAAAAGTTCCCAACATCAAAAGAACTGATCAAAGCAAGTGTGTCCAAATGCCGTGTAACTACCTAAATAATGGAATGAAAGAAGTACCTGAGAATTAGAAGATTTGAGTATATATTTACGATTTCTACCAATCATTTGGCAGACCTTGGGAAATTCTATTCCTAATCTGAGCCTGTCTTCCTTGTAACTGGAAAGTTTGGGCTAAATGATCTTCATAGTTCTTTCTCAAGCTATGATTCTCAGATGCCTGGTACTGTTATTACAATTTCATTTGTAATTATCTTTCCTTTAAGCATCTCTGGGTCAAGAACCACATCTCATACTTCTACAGAAGGCATCACACAATCTGGGCCCACAGTCGGCACTTAACCATTTTTCAATTGAACTGATTTCCCATTTGTGAGCTAAACTGGCTATAATTAGGCTTCTATTCAATAATTTTTCTCTGAAGAGCATATGACCCCACAGGTAACCTTGGTTGCTTGTCAGACTGTAACCATCAAGCCAAACTCTTTGCTTACAGAACATAAAAATTTACAAGGATGACTGAGAAAATATTGAGCCCTCCAAAAGTAAATCTGATGCCAGGTCCTCCATGGTAGACCCTGGCCATATAGACTGATGCTTCCAAGTGATCCCTCCTCTCAACTTCATCACCTCTCCACTGCCCTTGGCCTAAATAGTATATGTTAAGTCAAAGAAGAGCAGCACCCTACAGTCCAAGAAGGAAAAAGTAGCCTGGTGAGATATCACTGATATTTTACATCCTAGGATAAAGCTTTTCTTACAACCTAAGTATTTCAGTGATTTTTTCAAAGTAAATTTTACTCCTATCAAACTTTAATTTATGCTAACGACCACAGGGAATGTCATAATAATTCAGAACATTTTAATTTTCTTTTTGCTAAAATAACAAATTCATTCCACAAGTGTTCATTGCACCCCAAGTACATGTTAGACACCACTAGTCGGTAGTTTGTTCAACTAGATATAGGTTACAATCCTGGAAAACACCATCAGTTTTTTATCTTCTTTTCATGATAGTGATTAAACACCCAGCTTCTCAGATTTTTTTAAAGGTATGCTTCAAGGTCCTTATTAAGAAGACCATTCACCAAAGGCTAATCTGAGTATGTTTCTCTTTTGATACATGTTACTACCATCCTGGTCAAGTCTGATTAAAGAGTCATGCCACTGTAATTCCAGACTCCTATTCCTTACTAACAGAAGAAACTGAAGTACTGAACAGATAACCAAAATTTCTCAATGGGTCTATGCTTTTCTTTAACCTGACTTCATAAGAACGAAATATAAGTGAACTTTTAACCTTCTGTACTGCTTCCGTAAAAAAATGATAGCAGCTATGGCAGATTTCTGTTTTTAAATGAAATGGTCACAAAGATAGAAGCTGTACTAGTAAAAACAGCCCAAGTAAAGAATCTGCACATAAAGAATCTGCAATAAGGTCTTGTCACCTGGTGATCCTATTAGTGGACTTCAGAATGATGTGGAGTTTCGCATTTCTCTGATTCTTAAGTAGTATCAAGTTTAAAATGTTCTGATATTAGGCAAATACACCACATGCAGAAGAAAGCTAGTCCTCACCAATGGGCATGTGGGTCTTTCCTGGTAATCTGTGTGTTTTCAAACTCATGGCCTCAACACATTGGTATGTGCAGATCAGCTGTGAATATGTTTTGCATCAGCTGTTACTAATACTGAACTACCAACATTTGTAAGTAATTTTCTTTTTAAAAAATAGTACATTGAAAGCTGTTCCTATACTACAGAAATACCATCACTAAATCATTCACATTCCAGTAGGCTTTCCAGTCCAAGAGAGAAGAAAGGGGCGGAATTACCGCTGGTACACTGGGAAGTGCGCAGAAGCCAGGCTAGCCCCACCTATGGGAGGGACCTACTTGGGAGGTGTATCTTGAGGACTGAAGAAAACACAGCTGGGGCTGAGAATTAAGTTTAACTCTAGGCAGCCCAGAACACGCAGTATTGGAAAGTTATGAGACTTAGCTCTCCTAATAGTTGGGAACTGCTCATCTGTAGGATAGCCTAAACTTTAATTTTCAAGATATGAAGCTGTAATAATTTGGACTTGGGGGATTTTGAGGGTATTGTTTTACTGGAGAGGGAGGGCAATATTCCAAAGCAAATACCTGTCTGATTTTCAACTCTCTCAGCCTGCAAGGGATATAACAGAAAGCAGGAG
Source organism: Neotragus pygmaeus (assembly GCA_006410875.1). Lineage (NCBI taxonomy): Eukaryota > Metazoa > Chordata > Mammalia > Artiodactyla > Bovidae > Neotragus > Neotragus pygmaeus. The sequence goes on along the minus strand of SJYV01020370.1, from coordinate 49,448 downwards.
AGTGGCACTGCCTTAAAATCAGAAGGAGTTTGGAGCCAGAGAAGGAATTCTCTTTTGGACCTGCCGAGTTTCAGTTGATAGTAGGAGACTGAATGGAAAAATACAAACACATGTAACTTATTTGAGCTGGTTTCCTCTTATGTAAAATGGACTTAAGACTATCTGCCTTGAAGAATGTTATGAGAATTAGAGATAACGTAAATAAGTACAGAGCACAATGCCTGACTCTAAAAGACAACTTTTAGTTGAAGTGAAAGACAAAGAAGAAAAGGAAGGATATACGCATCTGAATGTAGAGTTCCAAAGAATAGCAAGGAGAGATAAGAAATCCTTCCTCAGTGATCAATGCAAAGAAATAGAGGANCTTGCCTGGAGAATCCCAGGGACGGAGGAGCCTGGCGGACTGCCGTCTACGGGGCCACACAGAGTCGGACACGACTGAAGCGACTTAGCAGTAGTAGCAGCAGCAGCGACTAAACAACAAGACCCTAAGTTCATATCCTGACTCTGTCCCCAACCAATCTGTGTGGTCTTAGCCAAACAAACAATCATAGTAACTTCAGTGTTGTTGTGAAGACTGACATACTAGTACAGTGCCTAGCACATAGTGAAAAACTCAAAATTTATGTTTTTTAAATTCAGAAAAATATAGAGAAAAAAATGAACTATCATTCCCACTGAAGGAAAGTTACATGACTCAAAATAGCCTGGAGTTAAAACTCCCCTCCAGGTCCTCCCCACCACTCTATGCAAAAACAAAGAACTCTCTCACCCCAAGGAAAAAAAAAAGGACATTAAGGTTGATTACGCCCAGCTCCCAGCTGGTCCAGCCTCTGGTCTATCTCCAAGATTCCTTACTCCAGCCGTTTAAGAGATAACTACTCAGAACAACCCTGGAGAAGAACAGGCCCCCTTAAGACAGTAACTTTCCACAACATGCTTATATACACTTACTCTTTTCTTGGATAAGCGCAGCAGCTGGCTAATCTGACTGCTGCCCCTTCTCGCCTCATTAAAGGTGATCAGTTCCAGTTGCTCTTTCTCTGAACCTCGCCTTCTTTAACTTCCTTACCTTACACCCACCAACCAAAAATAGGCCCCGAGATATTTCAGCCATATATGTATATATGTTTTTTCCACCAAATTGGAATTTTATATATATATATACATACACACACACATATAGCCCATTCTTTATAAAGTGTTAACATATATCATAAAATATTCCTTGGAAATATCAGTGTTAACAGCTTCATAATATTCCATTGAATAAATTCACCATAACTAATTTAACAGACACAACACTGATTAAACAGAAACAATTGACTTTTCACCATAGGCCTCTGTAGCTCAACCCAGAGGATGCTCCCAATGAGAATTCCAGGGAAGAGTTTCTGTTTCCCTTAAATTACACCTCATGTTCAGCCCCCAAGCTTCCAGCCATCTTTGTCAGGGGTTACTGGCTTTAATGTTACCTGCATATATCTAAGCAGAAGCTTTGAAAGTTAGACTTTTGGGCCATGTCCAAGGCAAGCACTAGCTCGAAAAAGAGGCAACATGATGTACATTTAACCATAGCTAACTGATAATAAAATACATATTCTGAACATCTTAACAAACCACATTACCATGTATTTTGTGACATCAGAGGAGCATTATCAAACTAGAGGACTGGTTCTCATTAATATATCCAAGATAGATTGCTTAAATATTTTATGGGATATTCAGACAGTAGAGTACTGCATAGCCATTAAAATCATGTTGACATCTATGTAATAACACAAGAAAATGTTCTGAAAATAGTTACGTTTTTTTAAAAAGCAGGGTATAAAATGGTCACTAAGTTATGTCCGACTCTCTGTGACCCCACAGACTGTAGCACACCAGGCCGGCTCCTCTGTCCTCCACTATCTCCTGGAGTTTGCTGAAATTCATGTCCACTGAGTTGGTGATGTTTTCTAACCATCCCTTGTAATATGTACATATAATTTAAAGATCTAAAAAAAGAAAAGTCTAGCAAAACTGTTAACAGGTCTTAGTATCACAAATAAATTGTTTGCTTCACTATCTTACCTATATTGCTGCATTTTCTAACATTAACAGGTATCATACCAATAAATTATTCTTACTTTTTAAAAAGCCAAAATTGTATATTCGTTCATATTCTAAACCTCTATTATGGTATGTGCTACCATTCCCTATGTATTCTGGCTTGTCAAGACAATTATATCAACAATAATAAATAACCATGATGGAGTCCATAGAATACTGGAATTAGAACTGGAATTAAACTCAACCTGTACCTAATATTATGCCCTTGGCAAATTGCTTAATCTCCCGGAACCACAGCCCTGATCTCTAAAGTACGGAATATATTGTCTACCTTAGAGGGTTGTTGGGAGTTTAAATGAGACAGTGCAGGTGGAAGTGTCTCTTCCTATACCTGGTAAACGGAAAGTCAGTTAAACCTAGTTTCAATACCGTTCTCAGCAAGATACAAAGTGCAAAGTGACTCTCATTATAGTTATTCAATTTCTACTCTGTGTTTCCCTTTTCATTCAATGTGTCCTTCTGTGTTCAGACTGGAATGTAAAAAAGAATATGCAAACAGGAGAGATGCCAATGAGAGTGGAAATACCTGAGACAATGGTAGTAGACAAATAGCTGAGTACCACACAGTCCTTGTATCATGAGATGCTTGATCACAAGCAGAATCAAAATTAACGCAGTTCATTGCCCCTACCTACCCTGTAATCCTGACCTAAAGCAAAAAAGAATAGAACCTCACGTTTAAATCTCATATTTAAATGGTCCAGTGTTACTGCAGCTGTAATTGCCAGAGGCACACATCTGATTTGAGCTTTGGGAACAGGGAGATGTATTAACAAATATGGTTAATAGTCATAAGGGAAAGTTAAAGGAAACTCTTGTTGACTTCATAACAGAAGAAAAGGGCTATATGTACAGTCAATGTTAATTATGCTCTTGTAAGCCATATGATCTTATGAGGACAGTTCTGTCTGCTTCTGTGCTAATGAGCAGCTAAAACTAAGGATCTGTCATGTGTATTTTATTACTGCCACTGGTTTTTTCCAAAAGCGGTGTCATGTTTGTCCTAGAGACAAAAAAGGAAGGTATTTCCAAATGAGAGGTGTAATAATAATAAGCCTCCAACACTTCCTCTTTTTTCCACTTCTCTCTCAAATAAGCTGGTATATCATTCTGTAACTCACAATTTCCAAAAAATAAACTGAGAAATGTGATGGTATTAAATATGAATAACCATCTGTGCCATCTCTTTGAGAAGAGCAGGAACTCCAAATACAGGAAAACAAAAAAGCCCACCCTCTGGCATATAGATACTTAAGCAAAAGGCTTCTTTCAATCCATACACTCAAACATTTTAAAGAGGTAGATGAAAAATGAGCTCTTCAGTAAAAATTCTCACTTTTTAATGTCTGCAATTTTATCTAACATTCAGAATTGCATCCTGGGTTAGAACTGTATACTTCTTTAAAAACCATATAAATCAAAAACTACTAGAAGTTTCAAAACATCAGATAATATGATTGATTTTATTCTTTTATGACATCACCTGAACAGGAGAGGAATGAATGGGCTTCAGAAACCTCTTATTTTTCCAGCAGCTTTCTTACAGAATAATATACTTTCATAATGAAATGTAAGATTATAAATTGCCAAATTGATTTTGCATCAGTGGTAAAAAGTCATAAGTGACTAAGTGTCCTAAGGTGACCTAGTATGTTATAGAAAATGTGAAACCATAGTATACTGACAGTTTAATTGGTTTAGCAAGAGTTCATATCACTTGGCTGAAATGCATCATTGGCCTTTTTATCGTTACATCTTATTGCAGCTTTAAAAATAAAGTAGATGACAATCTTGTGAAATGTTTCCTTTACTGAATCAGGTTCCTGTCCTTGACTTTATTGCTTGCTTAGCTTTCCAAAGCAATGTTTACAAACTTCCTCTGCCTTTTAATATATTTTGAATAGTGAAATTTATCTCCCCAACTTGATCCTTGCGAGCCTGGAGATGGGAAAACACTAGTGTACCGTCAGTGCGAGGTGCACGAAAACAGACAGCATCAAGGAGTTAAATACCAGAGTGGATGGCACCTTGACATTTATTGCTGTCTAGTGCAAACCAGAATATATAATTTGACTCTTTTACAGCATTAGGAGGGCAATTTAAATGCGTTAGGACTTGAACTATCAAAAGATGCTGTCTCCTGTCTCCAGATGTAATTACAAGACAAGACTATTAAAGCAGTCTTATAAATACGAGAGGAGCTAAGACTGTGAAGGGCGACAGAAGCGGAAAGAACTGCTTCCCCAGCGATGGCAGCTCGTTTTCTGAGAGCAGTCCCTACAGCAGAACAGGAGGCCGGCTTTCGGGCTATAGGGTGCGCTCCTCCTGAACAACTGCTGCCAAAGGAAGGCCCTGAGCTCAACTGCAACCCAACACAGCAAGACACTGCCACCACCAAGAACATCCTACGCCTCCTGCCTCCATTCTACTTCTGCAGGTTAAACAGGCAGAATGTAGTCACTAGACTGGCTTATTGAGAAGCTGCTTACTACATGTGAGGAGCGTAGAGTGTTAGGCAATGGTGCAGTTAGCAAACCCAGGCCATGCCAAGTTGGTATTCTCCAAATCCCAGGTATGTAGTGACTCCCTAAGGGACAACTTTTTGTTTTCCCCACCCCTTCCATTCAGTGGTATTAAAGTGTGTGTGTGCATGTAAATAACAATAAGAATCAAAAGGTTTGTCTGTGAATTTCACAATATTCCTGGAAACAAGGTTAAAATAAAAGAGAATCTCCAGTTACTTGTCAATATGATATTGTCTTTAAAAAGATCATGTCCCAGTTAGCTACCATGTTAAGGAATTATATACAAAAATGGTAATAGGATGAGTGAGGGAGGGGCCAAGTCTGGTCATTCTTAAACCACAGGTTGACACTTGGATTCTAAGCAGGGAGTCAAGTTAAAGCCAGTGCATGCAGAAAAGATGCTTGTTCTTAATAATAAGACTCATTGTTGATTAGGATGTAGTGAGACGGGCACTTGCACGCTGCTCCTGGATGTATAGATTGATAAAACTCTTCTGGAAAGTGATATGGTATTAAGTATCTAGATCTTCCTAAAAGTTTATATTCTTTGATGCAGTTTCCTTATGTCTCTAGCCCAAGGAAACATCAGAAATCAGCACAAAGTTATATGTACACAAATGTTCAAGGCAACATTGTTTACACTAGCATGAAATTGGAAGCACCCTAAATGTACATCAGTAAGGGGGTGCTTGGAGAAGGCAATGGCAACGCACTCCAGTACTCTTGCCTGGAAAATCCCATGGACAGAGGAGCCTGGTGGGCTGCAGTCCATGGGGTCGCTGAGGGTGTGGCATGACTGACTGAGCGACTTCACTTTCTCTTTTCACTTTCATGCATTGGAGAAGGAAATGGCAACCCACTCCAGTGTTCTTGCCTGGAGAATCCCAGGGACTGGGGAGCCTGGTAGGAGGCCGTCTATGGGGTCACACAGAGTTGGACACGACTGAAGCGACTTAGTAGCAGCAGCAGCAAGGGGGTGCTTAAATACATTATGCATATGGACAATCACACTTATCATGAACTTCTAATGGCATGTGAAAATGCATGTATATATTGTTAAGGAAAAGGGTAGAGTTCAAAACTCTATGCAGTAGAAGAAAGTATCCGAGTGCCCCCATCCCAATCCCATGTAATTTCAAAAACATCTTCAAACAAAGTGTGTGGAAAAAAAAAAAAAGCAGAGATGGGGTGAAACTAGAGAATGTTGTGCTTACTGAAATGTCAGACAAAGAAGGACGAATACTATATGATATCACTTATATGTAGTATAAAATATAGTACAAATGAATATATATAAAAAAGAGAAACAGATGCACAGATCTAGATAACAAACTACTTACTGGTTACCACCGGGGAGATGGAGGGGGATGGGGCAAATTAGGGGTATGAGATACAAACTACTACATATAAAATAGATAAGCAACAAGCAAATATCGTATAGCACAGGGAATTATAGCCATTATCTTGTAATAATGGTTAACGGAGTATAATTTGTAAAAATACTGAATCATTATGCTGTACACCTGAAATTTATATAACATTGTAGTTCAATTACATTTCAATTTTTTTTGAAAAGCAGAGCTTATCACCATTGAAAGTAAGAGAGTTTGACCACTTGATTAAAAAAAAAAAAACCTTTTTATTTTGCAATAATTTTAGGTGTACAGTAGTTACAAAGCTAGTTTCACTTGGTTTCCCCTAATAGTAACATCTTAAATAACCATGGGCCATTTGTCAAAATTAAAATGTTGACCTTGGTACAAAGCTATTGACCAAACTACAGCCTTTATTCAGATTTCCCCAGGTTTTCCACTAATGACTTTTATCTGTTCCAAGCTCTAATTCAAGATACCACATTGCATTTAGTTGGTCACTTAATTTTAACAAGAGAATTCAAATGTGCACCTCACCCAAGACTCATAAATTGCCTATTCATTTAATTAAGTTTTCTTTTAGCTTAAGCCATTTCTATTGAAGAACCAAGAAAGTATAAAAAAGATCATTTTAAAACAAGTCAAAATAATCTGTTTTCCTGATTTTCACATGAATTGATTTCAAAATTCTTCCCAGGGAACTTTGTTTTCCCTCTCCTGTGGTCCCTGGATCCCTGTTAACTGGTTCACATTCCCCTAATGATCAGGCCCCAGGTGGCTGGGCACAAGGGCAGCACCATCTCAGACACAGACCAAGTACTAAAGTGAATGGAGTAGAACTTTAAGGTAGGGAGCTACCATCAATAACCTCAGTCTTGCTAGAAATAACCTCTGGATAAAAATGATTCACTTAACAAACATTTCTTTAGCATTATACATAAAATCCTTTTTAGCATCATGTGTGCTGTTTCAGAGTGGTGCAGAGAGGCTGAGTAACTCCACAAAAAGTCTATTAGTTAATAGATGGCAGAGCAGTGATTCTAACCCCAGTTCCTCTGTGACTCTAAATCCATGATCTTGACTGTCTTATTGTTCCTCCTTGAGAAACTCTCAATAAATGATGGAGCCGAATTATTCCAGTTCTAGTTCTTAATCCCTGACTATTCCAACCTTAAATACAACTCTGATCCAGCACTGGTTCTCATTTTATATTTGTGACCATAAAGGCAATGGCAACCCACTCCAGTACTCTTGCCTGGAAAATCCCACGGACGGAGGAGCCTGGTGGGCTGCAGTTCATGGGGTTGCGAAGAGTCAGACACGACTGAGCAACTTCACTTTGACTTTTCACTTTCCTGCATTGGAAAAGGAAATGGCAACCCACTCCAGTGTTCTTGCCTGGAGAATCCCAGGGACAGGGGAGCCTGATGGGCTGCCGTCTATGGGGTCGCACAGAGTCGGACACGACTGAAGTGACTTAGCAGTAGCAGCAGCAGCCTTCCTTCCCCTTTTACTAAACCTTGGCCTTACCTACTCAGATGTGCTGTATATATACCAAGTTGACCCCTCTGTAGTGTGTCTCAGTCATGTTCTGTTAAAGCTTTCCAGATATACCTGGTTGGGGACCATCCTGCCTGTCCCCAGTGATGAGGGGCCTCTGGTGTCCTTTGCTCTGTCAGCCACTCTGCCCCCTCTGGAACACGGGACTAGCTTTACCTTTGGGCCCTGCACTCTGGTTTGGCAACCTTGGAGACAGGAAAAGCAGCCTGGATTTCCTAGGAGAGTGACACTTGGCAGCAAGTAGCTTGAAGGAAATGACTTCCTAATCTTCCTTTTTTAAAGATGGCTGAAGAAGAAGGACAAGAAAGACTAGTCCTGCTCCTTTTCTTCATACTGAGAATCACTCAAAGGATGCTATTCACAAAACAGCACTAGGGAAGACCTAGGGCAATCTCAGCCTAGTGTGTTCTAGCTTACAAAGGAGCTTCTCCACTCGGGAATGAAGGAAAGAGAAGACAGTAAGTCCTTGAGCCTTAGGGAAAGGGATATATCAGTGACTTAGCTCCGTGGATACTTTCTAAACTCCTCCAGTCACTACCAAGTGACCTCGGGAACTACCAGCTGTGCACAGGTGGCAGAAGCCTTTGATGACTGGTTTCCTCTTCCTTAGAGTCATTTAGCAGCAGGAGGGGTTGTGGGGCGGAGAGAGCAGCTGTTTATTCTCATGACACTTCCCCCTGCCAAAGACAGCTCTTTGATTGATCCCCGGGCAGAAGATTTAGCTTGTACTCTGGGGACAGAAACGGTTTGGGGATAGATGGGTTGTGCAACTTCCTCTGGGTCAAACAGGGAATCCTCAGGAGAAACCAGTGACTTTCCTTAGTGCCATCTGTTGATGGGAGTGAAGGGGGGTAAATACAAACATACCACCACGATTCCTCTTCCCACCTTTTCCTCCGACCTTTTTAGAAACCATCAATGTAAGCTTACATGAGTTTATTCACTTGGTCCACACTAGAACTGTATGAGATAGAGTCTTCTACCACCCATTTTAAAGATGGGGAAACTGAAGCACTAAGGAAATTACTCCCAAGACCACAGAGAGGCAGAACTAGGATTTGAACTCAGAGTCTTAGAACTAAGAGAGTCATTAGGATTAAAAACAACTTTAGAAAAGAAGCCTTACACACCCTGTCACAGCACCCCTTGCCAACACAGACACACACACACACACACACACACACACACACCCCTACTCCCACCATGCCAGTGACTGTCTTTTCCAGCAGAGAAATGTAATTTCCTTTTAGGAAACAAAATCTGATCAATTTAGTCAGGGAGACAAGACAGGCCGAGAATAGACAAGCAAGTGAAAGTAAAAATCAAACTTGCTGAAAACAGAAAGTAGAGAAAGCACGCTGGAAGCTGTGATCAGAGATGGAACACAGTAGATGTCAGGCACTGGTTCCTCGTTTGTGAGATGTTTTAAAACAAGAATGTAAAAGAAAATAGTTGGAAGTGCGCTCGGCAGCCCCGCGGATCTGTCTCTTGCTTCAACAGTGCTTGGACAGAACAGACCCAGGAACGCCCCTTGCTCCAGCCTCCGACCACCCTCCAACCTTTTTTCCAGTCGCAACCAGAGTCAGCCATTCATCCGCGATCACCGGGACCAGCCACCATTCTTTAAGTTCCTAAGGCCGACCAATCATGAGCTCCCAGATTCGTCAGAATTATCCCACAGAGGTGGAGGCCGCCGTCAACCGCCTGGTTAACATGCAACTGTGGGCCTCCTACACCTACCTTTCTCTGGGCTTCTATTTCGACCGTGACGATGTGGCCCTGGAGGGTGTGGGTCACTTTTTTCAGGAATTGGCCAAGGAGAAGTGCGAGGGCGCAGAGCGTCTCTTGAAACTGCAACCAGCGTGGGGGCCGCGCCCTCTTTCTGGAGGTGCAGACGCCATCTCAAGATGAGTGGGGTAAAACCCAGGACGCTATGGAAGCCGCACTTCTCCTAGAGAAGAACCTGAATCAAGCCCTGTTGGATCTGCATGGCCTGGCTTCTGCCCGCGGAGACCCCCACATCTGTGACTTCCTGGAGAACCGCTTCCTAGATGAGGAAGTGAAACTCACCTGACCAACCTCCTCAGGGTAGCTGGTCCCCAGGCTGGGTTGAGCAAGTATTTCTTCGAAAGGCTCACCCTCAAGCATGACTAGGAGCTTCTGAGACCAGTGGCCATTGAAGAACCCACCTAACATCAGGGCTGCCTGAAGCCCCTCTCTGCAGCCACTAGGCAGACTTTTTAACACTCTGGAGCCCTCTCTCAAGCCTTGGACCAAATGGAAACAATAAAGCTTTTTGCAGCAAAAAAAAAAAGGAAAGAAAGAAAATAGTCTGAGTCACGTCCTCTCTTACAATCTCATCCTGAAATAACAAGGTAGGGCTTGTCTGATCATTGGAAAGACAAAAGAAAGGAATTATTGCTTTTTCCTTCTAGCCTTCCCCCAACTCCAGCATCCGTCAAGGCTGGGAATACAAGATAGAAATGGGGAAAACTAGAATTCCTAAGAGGAGGGCTGTACACTGCAACCAGCAGGTCAAGGGATTAGGGGACCATGCTGAAGAGCATGGGAACAACTGGAACACAACAGCTGGTTGGGCCAAGGCTTCCCAGCCCTAGCCTTAGCATTGACACAAACCACTGTTTCTTTGCATTGCAAAAGTGTATCACCCTCAAGCTGGATCTTCCAAAGATGATGACATTGGTTCCCATTTAATTATGAAAAAGGAATAATCAAAATAAGCAGATGACTCTGGGCTTTCCTCTACTGCCACAGGTAGAATTTCAATGCTGACTGACACTGACAAATGCCAGGTTTTGGGGGCAAATGGCAGAATCCCGAGATGCTCTGCTTGGGTATTCTCTGTCCTTGTAAATTGCCCAGGAACATTGTTGTTTGTTTTTTTACTTTACAATATTATATTGGTTTTGCAATAACATCAACATGAATCCGCCACAGGTATACATGTGTTCCCCATCCTGAACCCCCCTCCCTCCTCCCTCCTCATACCATCCCTCTGGGTCGTCTCAGTGCACCAGCCCCAAGCATCCAGTATCATGCATCGAACCTGGACTGGTGATTCGTTTCTTATATGATATTATACATGTTTCAATGCCATTCTCCCAAATCATCCCACCCTCTCCCTCCCCACAAAGTCCAAAAGACGGTTCTACACATCTGTGTCTCTTTTGCTGTCTCACATACAGGGTTATCATTACCATCTTTCTAAATTCCATATATATGCATTAATATACTGTACTGGTGTTTTTCTTTCTGGCTTACTTCACTGTATAATCAACTCCAGTTTCATCCACCTCATTAAAACTGATTCAAATGTATTCTTTTTAATGGCTAATACTCCATTGTGTATATGTACCACTGCTTTCTTTTCCATTCATCTGCTGATGGACATCTAGGTTGCTTCCATGTCCTGGCTATTATAAACAGTGCTGTGATGAACATTGGGGTACACGTGTCTCTTTCAATTCTGGTTTCCTCCGTGTGTATGCCCAGCAGTGGGATTACTGGGTCATACGGCAGTTCTATTTCCAGTTTTTTAAGGAATCTCCACACTGTTCTCCATAGTGGCTGTACTAGTTTGCATTCCCACCAACAGTGTAAGAGGGTTCCCTTTTCTCCACACCTTCTCCAGCATTTATTGCTTGTAGACTTTTGGATCTCAGCCATTCTGACTGGTGTGAAATGGTACCTCATTGTGCTTTTGATTTGCATTTCTCTGATAATGAGTGATGTTGAGCATCTTTTCATAAGGAACATTGTTTTTAAAAGAAAGTAATCACCTTGAAGTGCTGATGATTCTAAATTTGGGGATCACAGACAGATATCAGTGGTTTTTACATGACATTTACATATGAAGACATTCTTAATGAAAAATATATTCTACACTGTTTAGCATAACACTGGCTGAAAAATATTCCACTATGTGTGCTGTTACAGGGCTGCAATTGAAATTCCAGTCGCTTTTGGAAAATGCTCAACATTTCTGAAGCTATTTCCTACCAATGAGTTTATCACACAATATATAGAACCCAACTGGCCACTTTAAATGACTCTAGAAGGCAATTGTATATCAAACTCCTCCATAATGGATTTTTTAAAATTGTTAAAGAAACTCATCAATCCTTAGTAATCATTTTAAAGTAAAACTGATTCACTCATAACTAAGCTACTGCTGCCCTGGCTCCCACAACAGAAGCCATGACCATGAATAACTCCAATTCACCCCCAATTCTGGAAGTGCTAATTACCTCCAGGGATGCTACACGGGCAGCTGAAAAGCCGGATGACCACAAGCAATTAGCCAATCAATTTTGCTTCAAATTGCCCCCAACACAATTGGCAGAAAGCCATACATGGAGTTTAAATGGCAGTCACCTATTTGAGAGGAAACAAAAGGTTTTAGCCTCCCACACTACATTAATAACCATGATGCCCAAAATTACCACCATCCTAATCACACGTTAGGATTTAGGCCCTGCTCAGAAAGCAAACAGATTACTCATGGTTGAATACATTTTAGTCCATTAGCACCTATTAGCATACTAAGTAGGTGTCACCTAGGAAAACTGAGGGCAGTGTTCTGAAGGGATGGGAAGGAGAGTCAGCCCAGCATAGGAAAAGGTGACAAAGAAAAGAGTATTTGGGAAACACTGGTGAGGGGGAACCAGAAAACAAAGCCCCTCTGGTTCCCATACTCCTTAAAGGGGAAAAGTAGGTGGCTGTCACAGATAATAATCTCATCAGTCTAACATCAGTCTCAAGCAGGATTTCAGAACACAGCATCAAGCAGATTTGTGAGCAAAGAAATAAGCAATCACAAGAAGCTGGCATAGTTTAACAAGAACAAGTCATGCCAGAGTAACCTCATTTCCTTTTATGATGGGAGTATTGGACTGAAAACTAAGGGAAAACAGTGGATATACTGCTTCTGGATTTCAAGAGGGTTGAGAACAAAGTGAACAGTCGTGTCCAAGACAGACTATTAGAGATTGGAAAGAATACTGCTAGCTGGTTCCTTCGCTGCTTTAATGGCTGTATCCAAAGGTGCTAGTTAATAGGCTAATGTCAATCCAAAAGGAAATTTTTGATGGGGAACCTACGTGATCTGCTCTGCTCAGCATTTTTATCAATGTCTAGTATGATGGCATAATGGTACACTGATTAAATTTACAAACTGCATGAAGCTGGAAGGCACAGTTAACTCATTTTGAAATCCTAGTGATCTCAACAGGCTACAGTTTTTAGCTGAAACTTGACAAGATGTTATTATAAGACCAACACCCCAAACATGGGATGAAGGCTGATGACATCAATTTAGAGAATTTTGCTTGACTTTAAGATCAACACTCATTGACTCAATAGTGTCTTAGGCTGGCTGCCTCAATAAAAGAATCGTATGTAGACTATAGGAGGTGGAGGCTTCTCTGTGCTCCATATTGGGCAATTCTGGGCACTGCAATTTAGGGGACCAATCACCAAATAGAAGCTTATCCACATGAGAGTGACTAGTATGGCAAAAGAGTTACAAGGAGATTGACTTTGGCCCAAACTAACATAAACACTAGCAAGTAAACCTGACCAAAAATCAAATGGGCTGCTTCTTAAAGGGCAGGATTCCTTCATCAGAGGAGGTTTTCACTCCAAGACGAAATGATCACTGGCTCAGAATACATTGTACAGAGGAGTCACACGAAGGCAGGAGGGCTGCATTTGATGGACCTCTAATGCTCCCTATCAACTCTGAGATACTGTGACAATCACCTTCCTTAATTTATAGAACTGAAAAAGGACACAGAACAAAAACCAAACCTCTTGGTAGTGAATTAACACAGGAAAAAATATTCTGAACCCAGAAGAGAGACTACAAAAATAGCAGACAATCCCCATGCTTTCTTGCTCCAAACTCCTTAGCTGTAGGGGTCTTGTCTGCATGGATAACTTGGAGGTTTAAAATAACTTCACTTGGGTGGCTGAGATGTTTGTAATGAGGATGAGGAGGGTAAAGAGAGTCAAATGGTGATGTGTAAACAACTTATTTCCCTGCCTTCTGTGAAAACAGTTCAATGTTTTTCTATAGACAGAGTGATTTATATGAAAAGGGACAAAAAACAAACAAACAAAAAACCCAAACAACAAACTAACCCACTTTGAGAATATTATTTGTGAAATGCAACTGAAAGTCCATCTAAGTCAAAGCATCTCTTCTATGAGCCCTTAATTAAGACACAAAAATTAATGGCGAGCATATCCATAAGCAGACAAGACTACGTTTTTGAGGAGTACAGCTGCATAATCCCATGTGCGTGTCTGAAAATTCACTGCAGTACATGGCATACAGTAGATGCTCCTGAATCGTTGTTGACTGGCTAACAAAAACAGAGAAATAAAGTTTTTGAGGCATTTACCAAAAACTGCCCTCAAAATTCCAGCCTATAGTATGACAGCAAGATTTAGAAGACCGTCTCCTACTTGAGACAACTTAACAGGGCTCGGCCGTGTTAAGTTGTCCTTGCTAGTCCTTGACTTCTGGGTCACTGAAAAAAGGACAGTCTCCTAGGCAGATTGCTCATGGTCAGTCCTCTGGAGCAATCAGTTAGGTGCTTCCCCAGTGACATATGGAAAATGCTGGCTCTCTCTGCATGTTGGGAGGTAACACAGAATGTAAAACTGGCCTGTTGCCTCTGGAAATGTTGCCTTGGACCCAAAAGTCCTCCTTCTAGGGATAGCCTAGACAGCTTCTGCTCCAGGTATAACTTTTCAAGTGCATGAAAAGATATGACTAAACATATTCCCTTCAGCCCTGTGTGTCAGAAAAAAAAAAAAGCAAATAACAAACCCAGGTGCCAACAGGAGAGGAGATGGATAGGAACATTACACAATTATTTTTAAAAAGGACAAAACCTTTCAGTACTGATTTTGAAAAATGTCATAAGATATATGAAGTGAATAATTATTTGTAAAACAGCACATATGATATGGTCACATTTACATACGGAAAAAATTGAGAGTAACTAGTGAGTGTGAATGTACACACACAAAGGCATGGGAAATGGTTTAGGAAGGACACAGACATCAAACTGTACCGTATTGCCAGTCAGCATAGCCAGTCAGACAGAGGGAGATGGACAAAGAGGGACTTGGAACTTTGCTGTTTTCACTGTTTACTTTCTAGATATTTCTGGTTGGTTTTTTTTGTTTTTTGTTTTGTTTTGTTTTGCGTTAGGCACATCTAAAGACTACACACGCTTCTCCATCTCAGAAAATTACATGCATAATTTGAAAAAAAATCAAAAACTAAGGACTCAAGCTCTCATCAAGCCTCCACGGATTTCACAGAGGGCCATGGTGAAGGAGTCTAGCCAGACCCACTTAGCTTCCGTGCTCCACTCAAGTCATTCCCACTCTCTCTTGGGGGTGAGGGGTTTCAGGGGAGAAAAGTTCTCAGGGTGGTACATAGCCCCAAGTGGAGGGACAATTTATGAATAAGTGACTTTCTTAGAAAGTCAAAACCCAGGGAGAATCAACAATCCTGTCTCATTAGAACCCTTTCTCAAAGCCTTCTTGTAATAAACAACAGCGGTGCTCACTTTGAAAATTATGTAATGCACCTACCAAACTACTTGACATTGTCAAAGAAAGATGGAGAAAATCTGGCACTTGAGGCAAAAAGAAACTCAGTAAAATGAAGGTGCTGATTCACATAAGCCTCCAGGCAATAAAACCTTGATATGCATGTTCTTTTCTATCCAATCCTCCCAGACACACTCATGCACAAGTTGTTTAGGAAAAGAAAATGAGACAGCATCAAATAACTAGATTGAATCAACAAAGCGCCCCTGTAAATCACTCATGAGTGCTTCTTCGGTTAGACACCAAACACTTTCTGTGCTTCATGAAAGAAAAGGTTAACATGAAAAAGCACCTTCTGGACCAAGGTCTTCTTCATCAGAATGTGAATGGAAGACAACTCTATCCACAATTTTGTTACCTGGAAAATAGGAACCATGTGTCTCCTGAAAGTATAAATTGTTCTGAAGTATTTAGCTTTATAGAAATATAGAATTATCTGATCCCAGGGTCAATTTAGTGCTTCAAGTCTATCAAAGTGGAAGTGAAAGTCACTCAGTCATGTCCGACTCTTTGTGACCCCATGGACTATACAGTCCATGGAAATCTCCAGGCCAGAATACTGGAGTGGGTAGCCTTTCCCTTCTTCAGGGGATCGAACCCAGGTCTCCCACATTGCAGGCAGATTCTTCACCAGCTGAGCTATAAGGGAAGCCCAAGAATACTGGAGTGGGTAGCCTATCCCTTCTTCAGTGTATTTTCCCGACCCAAGAATAGAACTGGGGTCTCCTGCATTGCAGGCAGATTCTTTACCAACTGAGCTATCAGGGAAGCCTCGAAATCTATCAAAAGTGCCTGACAATGGTGCATTTTCGGCTTCAAACTTTAATTTGGACTTCATGAAATCCAAATTATTTTTCAAAGTAATTTTAAAAAGAGCCATAGAAGGCTCCCTGGTGAAGGCAGTACTTGAGGCAAAAGACAGTATGGAGCAGAGACTGAGAACCTAGGCTCTCAAGTGTGTCTGGGTTTGAAATTCCAGCTCTGGTACACAATAGCTTTGTGATAATGAGCAACTTACTGAACATCTGTAAAACATGGTATTAATAGTATCTACACTTCATATGACTTCCCTGATGGCTCAGATGGTAAAGCGTCTGATCCCTGGGTCGGGAAGTTCCGTGGAGAAGGAAATGGCAACCCACTCCAGTACTCTTGCCTAGAAAATCCCATGGACAGAGGAGCCTGGTGTCCATGGGGTCGCAAAGAGTCAGACACGACTGAGCGACTTCNTTTATGGTTACAATACATTTATAATTCCATTTATTTATTTAGCCTACAAATTTTATTGAGTACCTATTATTTGTACTATGCATATGCTAGACACTGAGGATACAAAGATAAAACACAGCCCCTATATCCCTAAGAAAATCACAATCTAGTAAGGAGATACAAATAAATATAAACACATACCTTAAAGATACCATAATCAGGATTTCTAATTTTCCAGTAATAAACATATTCAAAAGGCAGATTCAAAAAGCCAATTAAAATTCTAAAGTTTTGCTGAATTTATAAGAAACAAATGCATGCTTCATTGCGTAAATTTTGAAAAATACTGAAAACTCTCAAAATTTCCACTTCTGAGAAATGTACATCTTTCAACTTTCAGGTGAATGCTTGGAATCCAGTGGGTGGAGGTTTCATTTACAATCGCTTTAACTTTTCTGTCCCTTTTTACTGCCACTTTCGCTTGTATTTTATCTGTCTTCCTATCAATTATTTATCAATATAAGCCTATTAAGTATACTTCAAAGAGCTTAGTAGATTTACTAATCTAGCATATAAATGCAATTTCAGCAACTAGACGTAACTAACTGTTCAGAACACTAGCAACACATTTTGGTCCTAAATTGACTCCTTTTTATTCATGAGAAAAAAACACAAACTCTCAAATAAGGCTTAACATGGAAATGTGTTCCCTGTTAATCAATATGGATTCATTTTTATTTAAAAATGACAAACGAGTATTTCTAATAATTAGCACTTGGATAATTAATATTCAATTGGCCTAATCTGAAGAAGAGAAGTAAATCTTTACATTGTCTGTTCAACAGGCATTCAAGTAAGACTATAATGTTCGAGTGAGCGTTTTCCCCTCACACACAGCATTTCAAAAGGCACGTTTTCTCTGCTGATAATGCTCACCTTCAGGATGCTTTGTGAATCACATTTTTACTGTCATTATGTTACAGGAGATAAACTCCCATTACTTTATGCTCTTTCTAAAGCCAGTTGGGGGCCCATGACTTGGACTCTTATTTTCTGGCACTCATTTCTTAATGGAGTGCTCGGGATCCTGTTTCAAGCCTGACAACTTGCTAAACATGGGCAGAAGAGGGGGGATTTTTCAGTACACACTTTCCATTAGACCTTAGATTAACAAAAAACACCGAACCCGCTTAGAAGCTCAGCTAGGGCTGACGAGATGCTGGCTCCTGGCGTGATCTCTGGAATTGAGGCTGTGCACAAATTCTGATTCCAGATTACAGAAACCTGTGCGGTACTTCAACAGGTCCATGCATGTGTTATAGCTCAACTCCCAAATATGGTAATGTCAACATTAGTGAGAAAGGTCTAGCTGACATTAAATCAAAGAGAGTTTGATTTAAGAGATGTCTTACAATTTATGTGCTATAATAATTGTTGATCTTTAATGATACTAAGCCAGTCATAACAATGTTGCTAATTTCAATTTGTTCTCTGAGTACTCAACCTTAATCTCAACCTTAATAAGCCCTGCCTGATGGTAAGAGTCGCCAGCTAACTGAGGTAAGCCTGAATCAGTCTCCAGTCAAAATATATGCAGCTTGAAGTTTGTCCACATACCCCAATATGTCTCATAAAAATTTGGACTTAGACTTTAAGTAAGATGACATATAGCTTAAGAAAGAATTTGAGAGTTTCATCAAAGAATACATAATGATCTAAAAATGCTATTATTTACAAAACATGCTACGGTACTCTTAGCATTGGGCTCCACACTGCATCAAATGCAGTACTTTCCCTTTAAGGAGCTTATAATCTAAAACATACAAATAACCATATGCAGAAAAAAAGCTAGAGATCAGAGTAAAAGGAAGCATTCACAAAAATGTACAAATTCAGCATGCCAGAACTTTTCAGTTGAGCAATATGATCCCCAGTGAAATTCTTTCCAAATGATGTATCATGTGCACAAGTTATAAGTGATTATCTTCAATTTTCTTAGAAATGAGTAATAAGATACCTCTTAAGACCCATGCTTTTGTATATGCATCAAACACTAGAGTTGGCGTGGTCCTACTGATAGCTGCCATTTAACTGTAGCCCCTCCCAGGCAAGAATACTGTAGTGGGTTGCCATACCCTCCTCCAGGGGATCTTCCCAAATCAGAGATCGAACGCTTGCCTCCTGCAGCTCCTGCATTGCAGGTGAATTCTTTCCTACTGAGCCACCAGCGAAGCCCCTGATTCATTTTTACTGATTNGTCTTTTCTCATAGCAGACAAATCCAGACCTCTTTTCTCCCAGGTTGGTAATAAGCAGCCTCCTTCTAGGCTACAGTGAACAGCAAACATTGCAACTCTAAAGATGGAAGCAGCAGAATGCTCAAAAATATTGCATCAAAACATTGGATACAACCTACCAGCCCATAAGAAAAAAACCACATTGCCAAACTGACACCATCTGTATCATCTAACATCCATCGAAATCTTTTTATGCCTGTATTTCCTAATGCTTACAAATAGAATTTGCTCCAAGAATTAAGAAAACTCTTTTTAAGATGGCGGCCCTATTAAGCGACTTCTCCCTATCTCCCACTTCATCTCTTCAGTTTTTTTTTTTTTTTTCCATTGACCAGGCTGGCTATTGTGACCATTTCAGCTAATTTCCTGAAGGTATTTTCTAGCCCTTTTCACCCTATTTAATCCTACAAGTTTCCTGAGAAGCCTCTTTACTCGTATGCTCCCCCACTAGACTGTGAGCGCCTTGACAAAAGAGACTATGTCTTCTTCCTCTGGGCACCTCCCAACACCTAACAAGAGAGCCTGCCAAGGAGCAGGCAATCTGAGATTCCTTTCAAGCCAAGGTGCTCCACCGACCATCAGCCATCTCCTCAACCAGACTGATGCTTCCCTCTAAGTACATCTCGGTACCAATCATCAGAATTAGCGTAATAAATATATTCAGACCACATCTGAGCAAGTTCGCCAAACTAGTCCAAGTTAGCGCATGGTAATACGACTTTTCCAAAGTTTCAACAAATCACCTGCTCACTCAAATGTCTAGTGCAATCTCAGGGGAGAGAAACCCTTCCATGCCTCACTTATTCTCTCTCCCGGCTTTAGCACCACTAACAGCTTCCAACTAATTGGGGAGCCACAGCTGGCAACACGGATGAGATTGCTAGTTCTCATACTTTAAAACAGCAGCAATGAATACCAAACTCTTTTTTCAAGAATGTTGATTTTTATTTTTATGTTGTTTCATCTATTTTGAGAAACTCCAAGTCGATTTTGGCTCTTCGAGGCTGCCTTTTACCCATACAGGCATTTGGCCTTCTGGATTGGTTCTTGCACTTTCCAAGGCCCTCTAAGGCAAGATTCCTCAATCTTCTGGGAGTTGCAACACTACCACGGTTTGTTTTTCTCATTTCCATCCATTCCCTTCACCACCACCACCCCCCTCCAAAAGTGGTGTATGGCATTCATAAAGTGAATTACACTTGATTTTTGTTTAGAGGAATTTTTTTTCAGACTTCTGTAACATTCCCTTGAGACAATTGGAAACATCATTGTCTGATTACTAGCTCACTTTCCTTGCCTAAAATTGTATCCATTCTTGATTGCGCCTGTGGGTAGGTTAAGCAAAACAAAATAAACATCTAGACTTATGAGCTCATTGGCTTTTTTCTGAATTTTTCTAAATTAAATAAGGGCAAAAGAGCTGCACTGAAAGTCAGTTATATGGATTTTTCTGCCAAATGCTAACTGTGTGCCTGGTTTCCATCTGTGGTGCTTTCCAAGTTACAAATCTTTTTTTTTTTTTTTTAAAGTGGGGTATGAAAAGATCTATGGATTTGGGGGACATGCCATTTAGAATTGCTATCCTGTGTGTTTGAACACTAAAAAAAATTGGACCACAAGACTGTAGGGCTTTAGATCAGCTTTGTGGAAGTCTAGGGTAGTCCTTCAGCACCAGTGATTTATTTAGGCAGGCCGATTTCAAATGCTATTTAGTCTCATCCATATTAGCATAAGAAATGTACCTTCTCCACTCTAACCCAATTCTGCTAATGGTCGAAGTTAGCAGTCAATCCCAAATGCTCCCCCTAAGTGACACAGGACATTCTTGAGGATTTCTCCTTACTGTGACCAAATCTCACTTCATGTGGGACAAAGAAAGCTTTCATGCAGTTAATACAGTGGAGCGGGCATACTGAACATGGCTTAAAATATAGATAGGGGAAAAAATGTCAAGCGGTCATCATGATGGTTCATAACTATCAAGTAATTTGCAGCTCTTTTTCAATTTCCAACCACTGAATGATAGCAGCAAATCACACATTTATTCATTTTGAAATTATGCACTTGCCATTGTATTTAAGTCCGCCATTATCATCTCTTCTCTGAAATACTGATGAGCTCTTTCCACACACGGACATTAGATTTTCACCATGCTTTCTGTATCTACAAAGACCGTATTTGCCCAACTAAAGTTTGGGACACATGGTTTTATACCAGGGCTATTGGAAATCTGCACCGCCCCCAGAAAATCCAGGCTATATGGTAGCTGTGTGGGTATCATCCACCATATTTGAAGTTTGGCTTTGCTCCAGGGCGAGTCAGAATGGTGCCTGCCATATAGAAGGTGCTCAACAGGGCATATGTTTGTTAAATAGAAGTGAAGTAGAGAACGCTGGGTTTATACGGTAAAGACACTCAGAACATGATTTTTCCTATAGAGTTTGGGAGATACTTGAGGAAAATGAAAAATCTCCATCACAAGTCCCTGTTCTCTATATGGAATATGGCCATCCTTAGGCCAGGAGTAAGGGAACTTGTAAGAAGGGAGCCCAGGCCAAATCTCATACACACGGTGTGTGGGCCCTCCCAATACTTTTATACAGATGCTGCAAAGAGGCAGGCAGCCAGAGATCTGGGGGAGGGCAAGGGAGGGTGAGGGCCTGTTTGAGTCTCTGTAGAGAGGTTTTGCTAAATGAGTATCTGTGCATTCCCTCTGGTCTTTTTTCCTCTTTTAAGTACAATCTTTACTCCTTGGCTTCAAATCCGCCCAGTGTGGCCCCAGCCCCAACCTTGGACCGATTCATCTTGTGGGGACTCATCCTACGAGGACCGATTTTTACATTATCAACAAAAGCATGTCTCTGGCCTTAGCAATCTAATTACCACGGCACTTCGAGGGGAGAGAGATTCGCCCGCTGTTTCAGCTCTGTGGAACTGATTCATAGGTTGCCTCTTACAGCTCCTGCACACGCCCACGTGGTATGTTATTAACACTTAACAGTGGAAGAGGTAGTTTTACCCTCCCGTAGAGCAAAATCCTGCAAAGCAATATTTAACGTATGTGCAAATGTATTTCAGTCACCAAAAAGGGTGACCAATTACCTTTGCAACTAAACAGCAGGCTCGCTTGGCTCTTTTCATCCACCTAAAGAAAAGGCTGAGGGCGCGCTGGCTGCCTAGGTAACCTCCCGCTAGTGAACGCTCGCCGGCAGCGCCCACAGGGCGCGCATCACATTCACAACTTGGCCCAACCAGCAGGCCCGCCTCCCTGACTTGTTGAGAGCCACGAGCCAAGTTTTGGCGAGGGCTGCTCCCCGATCCCTCGGAAGCGCGGGACGCGCGCCTTGGTGGATGCATGCATGGGTGGTGAAGAGACCCCGGAGGCCACAAACGTTTTATGGTTTGTGAATACAAGCAGCCATTTCTTAGAGCGCACCTCTGATAAATTAACCTGTTTGAAGCCGACTCTTCTTGCCTGCATTGTCAGTGTAGCAACTTGTCCTGATTGGATTCTAAGGCAGGCTTTTAGGACTCCAACCGTGGGACAGTCAATCACACAAGGCCATTAATATTCATCTGTTGACAGCGGCAGCGCTCGGGGAAGGTTAAAATATGCCCTTACAACACGATCTGCTTGTGCTGAACAAAAGGCAAGCGTTCAGAAACTTTCCTCCACCTAAAATCATCTTCCCTTCAGGGTCCAGCCTGTCAAGAAGGCAGATGAATTTGAGAAGGGGAGGAGTTAAATCATCTTTGGACTCTTGCTCCCCCGGCCAGCAGCATGGTTTTGGAAACGATTTTGCCAGCCTAGAGAACAGACGCTGTTTTGAAGGGAAAAGGCTCAGTCCTCCTCATTTGGGGGACCCTCCTACTCAAAAGTTTCCCTCCGCGTGTCTTTACCTGTCACTGCGGATTCGGAGATCTGTCCTCAACTTTGCTTGCACTTGGGCCCGCGAGCCTCGGGAACCCAGGCTGCAGAAAGGAGGGCGTGAGGGCAGGTTGGGGAAAGAATGGCTGGAGCCGCGGTCCAGCTGAGGCTGAAATTCTGGCATGTAAGTGTGAGCGAGGGTGGCAAATTCCCGAGGCACTAGCTCGGATGTGCGGCGCCAGTTGGCCGAGGCTAGGAGAACCAACTCCAGCCTTCCCGCCCTGCCCCCCTCCCCAAAAAATGGGCGCCCGCTAGAAGGCCATGCTCGCGGTTTCAACCACTCGCATCTTCGCTGACAGCCCAGCGAGCCTGGGAGATGCGGACACGGTCCACATATACCCTTCTTCTCTTCCTCGGGAGACCTGGCCCGGCTCGAGCGGGGGACCACTCCCAGGTACTCAGCCGCTGGGCTCACGATCGCGGCCCCGCAGGGCTAGCGCGCTCGGGTTACGNAACATAGTCATTATATTTAGTGTCATTAATACTAAAAAAAAAAAAATTTTAAACCTTCCAAGTTTCCTTAAATCTATGCTAATATTATTATGGATTCTGAAAACTGAGGCAATATATCTACTCATATCATTTTTCCTTAGAATTTGATCTTTGGGTGTTTTAAAAATTCAACAAACAGGAATTAAAGTAATGGTAGCGCACAGTGCAATTTTGTGAGCTGACAACAAACCTCTTGATCTGGGAAAGAAGGGCCAAGTTTTCAGGACTACCTATTATGTAATAATCCCAGTTAAATTGTCTCCTTTGAGAATCTCTTGTATTTGTTTAAGACTTCATTCTTCTTACAAAGGGCTTCCCTGTACCTTATCTGGATTGTTCTTCCCAACAGCCCTCTGAGATAGATCAGGCATGAGATAGATATGGGGGCAATTTGCCCCATAATATTGATGAGAAAACCTCTGATATTCAGAGAGTAAAGTGATGTTCCCAAGGTTACATAGATAGCAGGTCAGCAATAGAGACAGAGCCATAACATGAGTCAGATACCTCCAATACCTCCCAAACTACAAAATCCCAACAAGCCATGTGGCAGTGGTTTAAAACCTAAATGTCATAGGCAAAATCTTTTGAATGTTATCCAGATGTCTCTGAAAGCCTCACAGGATTCAATACGCACCTTAAAGAGCCAGGCATGAAAAATGACATGTTCTGAGAAGCACGCCAATTTAAGATTTACTAAATGAGAGAGAGAAGTTGGGGACAACAGAGACAGAGCCAGGTTTCAAACAGAATATTTCTTTTGCTCTTCGATTCACTGCAAACAAGGACATTAGCACAAGGTAGAAAAGGCACCATGTTGGCAGTAGAAAAGTGAGTTTGGATCATATAATTCACTAGAAGTTTGTGGGGAAAAAGGTGGAAGGCATTTTGGAAATTGCCCCTGCAGTTTGATTTTAAATGTTTGAAGAATCTTTTTTTCCTTGTAAGGTGGTTCACGGGAAGGCTGTCCCTGTTCTATTGTCATCATGTTATCAGAAAGGCAGATGAAGAAATTAAATTAAGTCTGAATGAAGTAGCCTTTGAAAGCATCTGAACTGCACTTCCTCATACCAGCGGAATTTNTAAAAAAAAAAAAAAGGCTTTTTTACTCAAAACATTGCCTAAAGTATATAGACTGGTTTAGATATAGAAGTGGTGCTGTCTCTTATACACATCTATGAAGTAGCCTTTGAAAGCATCTGAACTGCACTTCCTCATACCAGCGGAATTTGACAGCTAATTATGGAGTCCATAGATGATACAAAACTCAGAATTTCTCAAAACGTAGTAGTAATGCCTGAGCAGGGAGAACTGGTTACATTCATTACAGGAAATTCAGTTTCCCTCAGGAAAAGTGGTTCCATGGGTCAGAGTCAGGCCTCATGCTTGGAATTAGGGTTTCAGGTCTGCCTGAAACCCTCTTCTTCCTGCCTTGCTTTTACAGACTGAGAGAAGCACGAAGTCCCTCAAAGGAGAGCTCCCCACAGTAAGGAAAAGTTAGCCTAAGAGGGAGCTAAACCAATGATGCTGAGTTGCCAGAATCCCTCCACAGGCCACCCAAGCGGTGAAGAAATTCATGGAGAGAAATAAAGAAAGAAAAGACCCACAGCCGTGAGCAGAGCCAGCTGGGAGGGATGTTATTACTTTATTTCTGTTTTCTTAACTATGTGTGTGTGTGTGTGTGCATGTGTGTGTGTGTGCGTGCACGTGTGCATGTGCATGTGTGTTGAGGGGGAGGGAGGATTGATTGCAGAAAATGTCTGGATCCACTGCACTCAAGATGGAAACTTTTGTTGATGTAATTTCTCCTAACTTTCCTACACCTTCCTTCCCTTCTACTCCATTTCCCCAGTGGCTATCAAGAGCTGTATATATCTGACCACAAAACATCCAGTCAGTTCAAGTCAAAAATGCAGCCAGCCATCTGGATTGACTCAAACTCTGTCTACACACACCAATTGGCTTGGGGGTAAAAAAATGTAATTCAGTGGAACAACTGGTTATTTTTAAAACAACGAGTTGAATTCAGACAACCATCCAATTAGTTGATTTCAAAATGCCTGTTTGGCGACATGAAAAGGGTTATTTTCAAAGGGCCTTGTGTGTGCATAAACAACCTGAATGCTATTAAATTGACGAGCTATTTTGGAATCAAGTAGATAAGGCCAAAGCGGCTGGACTCTGTTTATAAAGGGGAAACCTGTTAGCGTAGCAGTCCATCAAGCACTCCAGAGGGTGACACCTTCCGTCCGTTGGAAGGCTGAAGTCTTTCATTTGACAGCGGCATAACCATACCCTTTTCTTTGCAGAAGCAAGCATCTCATTCTTTTTTTAGAGAAACCTCCTGTGCACTTCTTCCTGGACATGCCATACTAGACAGAAGGCCAAAGATTCAAATAGACCCTCAAAGGCAAATGCTATTGGGTTAACTATTGCCACGTAGCACATTTCGCTACACACATGGTGATGGTAATTCGATTGTCTCTCCTTTCCAGGTTTCAGTCTCACTGCATACAGCCAGGAAGCCTCTTCTGAGCCATTTGACCCGATTTGTGATGAGTTGAGTCAGTTTAAACCGCACAGCTATATGTTCCTGAGCTTTTATCCCCCTGAAATGTGAAAGTTCTTTCCCGGTGTTACATTGCTAAGAAATGATTTAAGAAAAAATCAAGGACGAAGGTCTCCTCCTGAAGAGAATTTTATTTGCACTCCCCGTGCTTTGTCATAAAGGGCATTCAACTGTGTTAATCATATAAGAAGTTTTAGAGAAGCTCTCTTTTTCACATTAGGCTTAAAACATCACCCCTGAGGTGGTGCTGATGGCTCCCTTAGAAAAGATTTCTTTGACATCTAAGACACAAAGGACTTCAGCAAATGCTCAGAGTTAAACGAGTGGTGCTTCAGTGCTGACTCTCCATCCCCAGTGACAAGCATTTACTAAGTGAAACTTTTGTTACTGCAAATGTCTTACTTGGGTGTGTCTTAATCCTGAATGTTGTGGAGGTTTTGTTTTATTGTGTGTATGTGTGTATGTGTGGTTTTTTTTTAAAAAAAAAACATTTATTTTATCAGAAAGGATTCTCACAATGGAAGCATTCATTGCCATGGCTGTGGCTGAGTCTTTAGGTTTAAGACTGGTTAAGCTGCCCCAGGTAAAAGTGTTTACACAGCGACAGAAGTATAGAATCACAGCCCCTGAGTTGGAGGGGGCCCCATTAAGCCAGTCCTTGCCTCCAGGCATCCACGCCAGAGGAATAGCCACCTTTCTCTTTAAGATCTCCAAAGACAAGAACTCCACATGTAGTTCTTTTATTATAAAAAGTGTGAACTGTAAAACATATTTACAAGGGAATAATATTATAATCCATCTTCAAATTATTTCCTTTTTTAAACATTTGCTTTCCCAAGCTTTAAAAAATTAATACAGTAAAGTTTCCTTTCTCCTCTGAAAAAATCCTTTCAATAGAAGCATTTCTCCTCTATTTGAGGACCCACATGGGACACTGCTCTCAGGAAATTCTACCAGAGATCCTTATGTTTCTCCTAAAAAGCAGGTTTGCTTTCATCTTATGGATACTTTGAATCAAGAGATGTTGCCTCTTTCCCTTTGACTGTTGGAAAGCTCAGAGCCAAATGTGGAATCAATGAACAGGACCCTATCTCAGTTTCACCTACTTTCCTTCCTTCGCTTTCTCTTCATCCAAATTTCTTCACTTAGTTGTGTTTTTTGCTGTTGTTTCTGGGATTTCTGGATTGGTCTGTTTTGATGTTTGTAAACAGTTTCATGAAACAAGAGCAGCGGAGGCAATGGATCCTAGTTCCACCTTTTCATAGTTTAACCTAAGTCTCAGTTTCCTCATCTGTAAAATGGAGATAACAATTGTAGTTTCTCCCCCATGGGGTTGCTGTAGCCATTAAATAATACATGTATAGTGCCAACAGATAGTATCCATTATCAATAACTATGTTACCTTTAATCATTTTGGGAGCAAGAAGGGCAAAAAATATTATTATTCCTCAAATCAAATTTTCAATCTTTTATCCCACTTCTCCTTCTGTCTTCTGTAGGAATTGTCTTTCAAGTGAAATCATTTGATGTTTCACACTTTGATGAATCTCCTACTACCTTACAGGAGAGTGCTTCCTAAACTTCTTTGATCTTATTGGAAAAGACCCTGATGCTGGGAAAGATTGGGGGCAAGAGGAGAAAGGGGCGACAGAAGATGAGATGGTGGGATGGCATCACTGACTCGATGGACATGAGTTTGACCAAACTCAGGGAGATGGTGAAGGACAGGGAAGCCTGGCGTGCTGCAGTTCATCAAGTTGCAAAGAGTTGAACATGAGTGAGCAACTGAATAACAACAGCAAACAATCCAAAAAAATCACTTATTAAAAACACAGATTCCTACTCTTGGACACCTGAAATTACTGTGTCATTGAGCAGTCCAAGGTCTGATGTTTCTGGGATTGATATACTCTATATTGGATTTGATCACCAGCTTTTTGTGCAATACATGCCAAATTGTCTGTACTTTCTTCCAAGAATCTAATCGCAAACTTCCAAACTTCTCACTAACGTTTTATTTTTGTTTTTGTGCTTTTTGTTCAGTGACTTTTTGTACTTCTTTTTATTCTTTTACTTCCTGTCCTGCTACATGCGTGAGCCTATCTTTTTTCCAACTCCTGATGCCCCTTTGTTGTACCAGCAGGTCCTTTTCTACCCCTCACCCCCAGCTCTTCTTTGGGTGAAGTATATCAGAGCTACAATTGTCATTTGTAACTTTTTGTGATTAAATGTATATGGACATTATCACAAAAACAGTTACTCAATAACCATTTCAACCCCTTCTTTGGGGAGAAAAACATCTGCTGCCTTTTTAATTTTATTGGCCTGCTTGATGACTCTACAACCCAGTGAAGAAGGAGCCCCACCCACCACAAGGCTCTTCATCCTGCTGGGGAAGCCATACATAGTTGAAAGACCAAAAGTGCAAAAAAAAAAAAAAAAAAAAAAAGATTGCATCCGCCTTCCTCTGTTTTCCATGGAAAAATGCCAAATCCTTCATACTTAAACTTTTCCCCCCTTCCTTTATTTTGCCTCCCAGTTTTCCTTTGAATGAATGAATAAATTGTCCAGCACTCCAAATTTTCTTAATAATCTACCTCTGTAGCTCATTCCAGTGTTTAATCACTTTGATGAAAGAAAGAATGAAAGAAAGAAAGTCTTGCTTACTAAAATCCTAAAAATCTTTCCTGCTTTATCTTAAGACTGTTGGGCTGTTTCCCCTTGTTACATGTGTGTTGCTAGGATAATACAAGTATTTTCAAGATGAATTCTCTGCCAAAAGATCTTGCCACTGAGTCATCACCATCCTCATCTTTTTAAAAACATGAGCAAGTCTCAGCAGCACTTCATTCACGTTGGTAAACATTACCTAGGGAAAGAAAGAACAGGCTTCAAGAACATGACATCATCATTAAAAATAAATGTTTACTGAGTACCTACTCAGTGCATAGTACTGTTAGTCCTGGAGACGGAATAGCCACCTGCCTTTAGGCACACCTGCACACATATGTACTCCCATGTGCTAAATCCAGAGAAGTGGCTCACACTAGAAGGATGACTGGAATTCCAAGGAAGGAGTAATTCTGCCCAAAGGGCCCAGGTGGTCACAAAAGGTAAGACTCCAAGCTCTGAGGAAAGAGTAGCAGAGAGCCGGAGAGAATTAATGTGAACAAAGACCAGGAAACAGGAATGAAAATAGTTTGGGGGGAAAACAATTAGGAGACCATTTGACGGGAGCAGACAGTTTGTGTAGACTGGAAGACAAGTGGGAGATAATAATGGAGCGCTAGACCTTAGTCTGCTTATAGAGGACCTTGAATGCTAGGCTAATTAGTGTTGCCTTATCCTATAAGCAAGAAGGAGTGCCACCCTCACAGATAAAAGAAAACTGACCACTGGGGCTTCTGGGTACCTTCGAGGACAGGAAGCAGAAACTAATTACAAGAACTTTGTGAAATGGCTTGAGTTTGTGTAACTCTTCTCTGTATTTGTGACTTTCTTATTCCCTTGAAGTATCAGCACTGGGATTACCGCAAGAAGAGGATAACGGGAGAGAGTACAGCCTACCCCAAAGGAAGTGAAAAGGACCCTAAGGAATGGAATAAGTGGTAGTGGTGGTGGTTTTAAAAGTAGAAAAGAGACAAGAAAAATCTCTGCGGCTCACAGAAGGGATAAGAAATGCTGCATACCTGGAACCAGCACAGGACTGCCAAATCCTTTGAGGGCTTTGTGAAGAACCCTAGGTATTTCCCTACCAGACAAACTTTTGCAATAGTTATCTCATGCTAACTTAGGGGAGGGACCTTGAATGGGCATTGTTACATGAATGCACCATTTTGTGAACCCCAGAGAACTCCAAGAATATTCTGTAATATTCTGTAAGTGGAATTGACTAGGTATGAGGTAACATCTTAAATCCCCTAATTTGAACGCACTGCTTGGACCATAGCAGCTCCCCAACTCCTCACTTCGATTTGATGCAAAAGTAAAATAAAATTCTTTTCAGTCAAGAGCTCATTTTGCCCTGCCAAGATAAGCAGTTGATTTGGATAATTAAGTACTGCTCTCTGCTCTCTTCCTAATTCAATATGGCTTCAGTATTGTGAATGGGCAGCTGTCTGTCTAGGAACACAAAAAGCTTCTGTCTCCGCTGATCTTTATTTCTAGCTGAGCTGCTCTCTCTTGGTCTTAAATTCACCCTTTTCTCCCTTTGCAAGTAGGCTGTCACCACTGTGTAGCACAGAGTAATGAGGAAAGACCCTGTTGCCTCCTTTCATCCACTCTGCTCACGAGTCAAGAAGACAGGAAACATCACTTTCCTCACTGACTTTCATGACCATTTTGTACTTGATACATACTAGATAGTCAGTAGTATTTAGTGAAAAAAATTAATGAATGTCAGGTGCTATCCTAGGTTGGTTGCTATCCTATTCTGGGCATTCAGCAGTAAAGAAGAAGAAAATAAGCAAAAATCCTCACCTTTATGGAGACGACATTGTAGTAAGAGACAAGAAGGAACCATAAGGTCTCAAGTTATATCAGACACAGCACTGAGCACATGGTGAGTACCCAATAGATGCGTGGAGAAATGGGAGACTCTAATATAATAATGCATCTACTTTATGTTTCTCTGCCTCCTCAGTCTCATTAAAGAAAACTTATTATCTTCAAAAAATTAAGAATATAATTACCATATGATCCAGTCATTTCATTCCTATGTATATGTCCAAAAGAACTGAAAGTAGAAGCTTTAGCAGCTATTTGTATACCAGTGGAGAAGGAAATGGCAACCCACTCCAGGGTTCTTGCCTGGAGAATCCCAGGGACGGCGGAGCCTGGTGTGCTGCTGTCTATGGGGTCGCACAGAGTCAGACACGACTGAAGCAACTTAGCAGCAGCAGCAGCCAGTATTCTTGCCTAGAGAATCCTGTGGCCAGAGGAGCCTGGTGGGCTGTTTTCCATAGGGTTGCGTAGAGTCAGACACAACTGAAGCGACTTAGCATGCATGCATGCGTTGGAGAAGGAAATGGCAACCCACTCCAGTGTTCTTGCCTGGAGAATCCCAGGGATGGAGGAGCCTGGTGGGCTGCCATCTATGGGGTTGCACAGAGCCGAACATGACTGAAGCAACTTAGCAGCAGTAGCAGCAGCTCATAGCAGCATTTATGCTTACAAATAGAGTATTATTCAGCCTTTAAAAGGAAGGAAATTCTGATACACGGTGTAACTGGATAGACCTTGAGGACATTATGCTGAGTGAATTAAACCAGCCGCAAAAAGACAAGAAAGTAGAATCGTTGGCTGCCAGGGGCTAGGAAGAGGGAGGAATGGAGAGTTTCTCACGTTAACAGACATGGAGTTTCAGTTTAGCAAGATGAAAAAGTTCTAGAGCTCTGTAGCACGACAACTTGAATATACTTAATATTACTGAGCTGTACACTCAGAATGATTGTGATGGTAAATTTTCTGTTAAGTGTATTTCACCACAATTTAAAAAAATTTAAACACTTATTAAACCTCTTTTTGTGAGCATTGTTCAAAGATTAACAAACACAAACCCTTTGCTGAAGTTTACATTGTAATACAGACCCTTCATGATGTGGTCAGGCGTGTCAAGGCCACACAGGCAAGAGAACACAAACATTCAGTCCAGATATGGAGAGGCAGCTGGGTATTTACATTACCCAACAGAGCAAAGGTGAGTGCATTTTGGGATGGAAGGAGGGCAGGCTGTCCATACAGGGTAATTTGACCAGATGCTGCTCCCAATACATTTCTCAAAAATATATCAACGCCACAGCCTGTCATGCATTCCAAAATTATAGTCCTTTTTTCAAATCTTGAAGGATTAGGATCTTCCACAACTCCTAATGAGTAGGCAAATAACCCAAGAAGGGACACGACTGGTTTTCAGCTAACAGTTTGTTTCCTGTTTTTTATTACAGGGCTCCAGGATGAGAGAGGAAGCCGTGGGGGAGGACAGGAGATGGGTGGGCAACCAAGATCAGCTTTCCACTTTTACACCCAAGTGAAAGAGGCAGGGAGGCAAAAGATACTGATGTGACAAATCCACCCTCACAGAGGCTCTGAGGAGCTGCCCTCCCCTCAAATAATAGAGAGTAAAGGAACACCATTTCTAAACATTAGCACTGATCAGCTTTCAGAGGTAGTGATCTCCATTCCTGTGACCAGAAGGACTCAAACAGAGGCTGGGGTGCAGAAGGGGTGTTTCTTCCAACTCTACATGCTCTGCTTCTCTTAATTTCCTTTATCTCACCCCACAAGCAATGTGTGTGAGAGATTCTAGGGAGAGATCTCTTTGCATTCCTCATGAAGAAAAAGTTTGCTGGGCAGGATTCTTTAAACCATACTGCAAAATGCATTTCTATCTCCTTAAGGGAACAAACTTATTAAGGAGTTCAGCACATGGTTTATGAGTCAGTGGAAACTGCTAATAACAAATGGGTCTTATCTATTCTAGAAAGCAAGTCTCTGAGAATCTCTCTTGGGAACCATTGTGAGCAGTTAGTTTGAGTTATTGTACACATAGACTTCAACTAATAAAAGGGCATGTTTTAAGACATTCCAGAATTCCAACCTGTCACTAATTCAGATTGGTCTGCCTGCCCCCACCCCCATTAGTCCAAATAGATGAGATTTTACAGAGGCAGATTTTCAAGTAGTTTGCAAGTGGTAAGGAAGAAGAGGTTTCTTGCAGTCTCTCTCTTAATCTGAGACACACGGTTTGACATCTCACTATTAGGATCAGTAGGTGACCATTTTTCCCAACTTGTTATTTACCTTGGTTCTCACTAGAAAGTTGTGTTACAACAAAAATGAGCACTGACTTTCTTGCCAAGTACCAAACAACTTTGTTTTTCTTCTTTGGTTTCATAAATGTTATTAAGCTAATGTCAAATTAAGTTAGCTTTCAAGCATTTGGGCTTCAAACATGAAGCTCAAATGCTCATCAATAAGATAACTTAGAGGTATCCTCGAAGATGCTCTGGCCAGTCAGGCTCTTTGAGACATCTCTTTGGATTGCAATGACACCTGTGATGTGTTACTTTTGAACAATATTTTCTAAGATCATCAAGCTATAAAGTGCACGCTTAAAAAAGTGAGCCATAAGTCATTTAAGGGACATGTGTAAAGAGAATATTTAAATAAGAATTTCACTTTTCTAATCATATTAAGAGCACTTCATCTCTAAAACCTGTGGGAGCCAAGGGTTCTAGTGCCAAGGGTTCTAGTCTGTGTGCAGTAGCTGGAGTTTCCCAGGAAGACATTAAGCCAGGTTCAGAAGTTTTACATAGGTCTTTGGTTTTATATATGTGTGTATACACACATACATACATACATACACATATGTCAATTAATAGTTGTATTGATATTTGTTTCCTATATGACAAGAATTAGGACTTGCTGTTGAAAAAGCATTCTGAGAGCCCCAGAAATAAAAAAGAAGCAATGATGCTGCTCTGGTTCTGAGTCTCATCAATAGAAAGGGAGTGTTAAGGCTTGGTGATAGGACCTTACCTGGCTAGTAGCAGGTAAGACATGTGACTCAGGGTGTGAGGTAGTTTGGTGCTAAGAGGAAAGTATTCTGAACTGGGTTTTGTAGCCCAAATACTTTATCATCCCTTACCTTCCAGCATGCACCTCATGTAATAAGCTTTAAAAGCTTACGAGGCAGGCAGCTTATAACAACAAAGGGATTCCCCTTCCAAGAAGTTTCCGGGCTGAGATGACACACGTAGTACAGAAATGTTCCATTGTTAACCAATGTAATATATGCATTAACTGAGGGATAGAGGAGCATAAGTGCTTTAGCTTCAAAGGCAAAGTCAAAGAATTTGAAATGCACAATCTTACAATTAAGACTTCAAAACCAATTTTCAAAGTACAAGTAGATACAAGCCAATAGAAGAGGGCTAAAGTAAATGCAGATCAGTGATGCTGTGGCCAATGCAACAATGAAGGGAGGCACTTTTCTCATTTAAAAGATGATTTTTTGCTCATGCAATTGAAATACACTACCTCCTCTATGAAGCCTTTCCTGTCTCCTGGGCCACTCTTTCTTTTTGGTTGGACTTCCCTGGTGGCTCGAATGGTAAAGCATCTGCCTATAACACGGGAGACCCAGGTTTGATCCCTGGGTCAGGAAGATCCTCTGGAGAAGGAAATGACAACCCACTCCAGTATTCTTGCCTGGAAAATCCCATGGGCGGAGGAGCATGGTAGGCTACAGCCCATGGGGTCGCAAAGAGTCAGACATGACTAAGCAACTTGACTTTCTTTGCTTTTGGTCTCACTGTGCCCTGGTACACACTCCATCACATCAACCATAACAACCTACTGCATTTCTGTTTTCATGTCTGTGTCCCCGCTGGACTTCAAGGACTTTGAGGACAAGGTCCTCTGATTCTTTTGTGTGTCTTCATCACTCTAATTCCTAGTGCATAATAGGTGCTCAAAACTTTTTTTGAATGGATGATATCCCATAATGCCCTGTGATGAAAAGAACCACAGCTAAATAAATGTTCCTGTTAAACTTATGTCAAGCCAATTTAGGGCCCTGCGGAAGAAAGAGAACTGTAAATTCCCAGGTCCTAAATCAAAGGTTGAAAGCTGGCTCCTCCCTAGCCATAGCTCCTTGATATGGCTCTTGATTAATAATCTGTTACATCCTCAAAAGGGGTCATTTTAAGGTAACACAGAGGAGCTCCCATGACCTATTGACCTTTTATATCACCAAAAAGGAGCTAACTTTGGGTCAAACCATGGCGGAATACTTTGCTGTGATTCACATATTACCCAGAAATGGTTGGCTTCCCAGAATTCATAATAAAAATACCAAATCCCCAGCAATAACTTTTAAACTCCACAATTCTTGCTAACACAGCAGAGTAACACTTGGATTCTATGCCAGGCCTCCTGACCTTTTGTTAATTGCAAAATAAACAGATCTCCAGTTTAGAGGGGCCTTCTCCTTTTATGGGCTCCCTGCAGGGTAGGCACTGCTTGAATGGTATTTATTTCAGCCATATTTGCTTTCCAACACTTGTTCAGAGCAGGAGGCAGGTGTCTGGGAGTGGAAGGAACAGGGATTGGAACAAGAGGAGAGAAGCAGGTGCCCTCATATGTTGAAATGCCCAACTTATTCTTCAGAAGAGGTTGACATCCTAGAATGGTGTATGCAAATGAAATTTTATTTTAAAACTCTTCAAAAAGTGTATCTGAGCTGTTATTATGCTTCACCCTGAACTCATATGGCTCACTATGACAGAAGCACAAACCAAAAGCTGAGGGAGCCCAGAGGAGAGAGAACTGTTCTCCTCTGGCCAATGCTAGTGATTGACAGAACTGAGCTCAGGAACGGCTGTGGTGGCATCATGAAGATTGGCCACAGACCTCAGTATTGCAGATTTAGAAACTTATTTTTATGAGTTGCTCTAGGGCCAATCAAACTCCAAGGGACTGTTAAACAAGAAAGTCAAGTACTAATATAAATGATGCACTAAAATTACTTTACTATGTATTTACTATATGCCAAGAAGTGTTCTAAGGGCTTTATATGAATTATCTTATTTAACAGTCATGGCAACACTATGAGAAAACTACTACCACCACCTTCATTTTTAAAGTCAATAAACAAATAAGACTCAGAAAGGTTAGGACTTACCCAAGCTGGGCAAGTTAGGATTCTTATATTAATAAAAGCCTATCTGATTCTAATGCCCCATATTCTTAACCTTACACCCACCATCACTCATTATTTTATACTGAAAAAGTGGTACTTGTTGGCTAGTTTGTGCACTCTCTCTCCAAGAAGGAAGATAATGAAAACTGAGCTAAGTCTTGAAGATTGTTTGGTAAGTGTCAAAATCAGAATAAGGAGCCCAATAAATACCTTTCATGGATGACTAGTTAAGAGTCCTCAAACTATGCCAGCCTAGTGAATTAGACTCTTTCGCTCCTACTCAATAGATTCCAGACCTATAAATCAATCAATCAAGACACTCTCCTCCAGAACCCCAGTGATTAAGTCTAACTCTGCAATGCTACTTTTTCTGTCCTTAAACACCCATATCTGGGCCCTATCTTGAACCTCAGGCAGTGACTAGGGTCTTAGAAACTATCTTGCTCGGTTTCTGCCAACCTTCTTCTAAGAGCTGGATTCTGCTCTCCCTAAATCCTATGCCCCTACCATAAGGCATCTCCTTTTGCCAGACTGGCCCTTCGAGAAGTCCTGATGAACTATACCCGAGTTAGTTAACTCTTTCCTTTGGACCACCCAGCTCTCCTCACTAAAGTCCATTAATTTATTCATTTAACTAATCTTTACCATGTGCCTTCTATTTGCCAAGCACTGTGCTAGGGGCTTGAGGGACCAAAAGGAGGGACATCTTCTGATGTGATGATGCTAATGCCTTGGGTTTGGGGATATAGCACAAGAATCACCCAGGTTTATCAGTTAAGGTCTGGGCAGGAAACAGATGGCATACTCACATTGAGTACTGTTGGGAGAATTTCATAAAGAGGTTATTTATAAAGGTATGAGTAGAGTGTAGGAACCTCACAAGAGACTGGGTGGTACCCAGGAGATAGTAATAGCAGGGAGCTATTACCCACCCGAAGGGCTAAGAAGAGGGAACAATATGAAGAGTGTGGTTTTATAGGACCTGCGGCCTTCAGCAGAGGGAAGCAGCTGCTGCCAGTACTCAGCCCATCAGAAGAGAGCCTGGGGAATAAATACTCCAACCTCGCTCTCCGTCCACCCTCTGATCTCCAGTTGGTGCCAAACACAACCAGAAGTCAGGAGGCAAGGGAGCCCATTAATGCAATCCAGATGGATCCGCCTCCTGTGGCACAGAGCAGAGTGAAGGGCGGATCTGCGTATCTAGTAACACTGTGCAACTTGATTATTTCCTCCCTAGCCCCAATCTGCTCCTGAGAGCAGATTCCTTCCACTTCCTCCTTCCTCCCTATTCCATACGCCAGACTGCACTTCTTATCATGGCATCTGAGACACCCCATGACTATTTAGTGACAAAATCAGATCACAGACCTGAACTCCTCTCAATCCAATGTGTTTACTTCTAGTTATCTCATTCTCTGCTAACATGATGATGATAGCTGTCATGTTTTAGTTTTTGTTTTTTTTTTAATTCTTACGATGTGTCAGGAACTGTGGTGTTTAGCATAGAATCCTTTGCTCTGAAAATAGTGAGAATTCCATAGGTGTCTAATCTAGGGCAGGGAAAAAAACCTAACTTCCAGTGGACAAGTGAGAATAAAGACCAACTTCTTACCTTTACAGATAGTGAGACGTTTTTATGGGTACCATTTCCATTCTGCCTCTGTCACCCTTCAATTGCTCTGTACCAGATGCAAAGAGGATGTAGTTAACACATTCTAATTATGGGCTCTAGGAAGAGAGCTGCTTTTATGGAATGCACTCCTGCTGCCACTTTGGCTTCTGTTGCAGCGGCTGCTGAGTGTGCTAAATGCTCTCCAAATGCCCAAGGGGCACCCTCAAGATTTGAACATGCAAACAGAGGAGCTTAATCATGGATACTGAGAACCAGAATGATTCCATTTATAGCAGTAAAGCCCTGAAAGGCAAGCTAAGTGTTTAAGGGAAAACTCCAATTGTACCTAAGGGTCAAGACAGTTTCATCAATGATTTGATATATCCATCTAGTTCAGTTCCCCCCGAAGTTACAGAATCTGTAAAAGAATTACTAGCCCTTCCTGGGGGAGAGGGCAAAGGGGTGAGGAGAAAGGCTGAACATAAACCCAGCAGGAATTCTCCCATACACGCAGAACAGCTTATCTTTGTTCACCAAATGTTTACGCAATGGTATGTAAACTCCACCAGGTCAGGGATTTTTGTCTTACCGCCCCCTCCATTGCAGCATCGCTAGCATACAGCATGGTGCCTGATGTATAGTATGTGCTCAATAAATATTTGTTAAATGGATGAAAGCAGAGGTTTCCTCTGATGCCCAAAGACTCCATAATAACCCCAAGGTTATGTCACTTGGAAATTGCTCTCAGCACCTGGAGGATACTGTCCCTTCCATTCTCTCATATACTGGGGTTTAACATTTAACCTTTCCTGTAGCATTTTTTTCCAATCATGGTCAAAATAAGTCTTTTAGTAGTGCTTCACTGATGGCTCAGATGAAAAAGAATCTGCCTGCAATGCAGGACACCTGGGTTCAATCCCTGGGTCAGGAAGGTCCCCTAGAGAAGGAAATGGCAACCCACTCCAGTATTCTTGCCTGGAGAATTCCGTGGACAGAGAAGCCTGGCAGGCTATAATCCATGGGGTCCCAAAGAGTCGGACATGACTGAGTAACTAAAACTAATGCTTCCACTTTCAGTGTTCATCCCAAAGCTACTCAAATAAGTTGAATGAATAGCATTAGATCCACTTGGAAAAATGTAATGATTTACTCCTTTGCTTTGGATATCTTAGTGCTGTAGCTGAGTTTGAGACACTCCTAGAAAAGAAATAACAGGCCCAAACCTCACCTGACACCCACTACCATAGTTAATGTTAACTGTTTCTGTGCTAGTGAGCTTTTTTCATTATTTAATTGCTGCTCCAGTTCCAGAGATGGGGGCAATTGACAAGATATGTAACGAGCTTTCATGTTCTTTATACAAAGCCAATTAAGGAAGTGGTTGCACTTATTTTGCAGCTTATTCACATCAGTAATCTTCTTCTTTTCAAATACAGTCCTATGGCTGAATACTCAGGGCCAGAAATAGAGCAAGTTTAACTGCATTTTTACTCTCCAAATGTATTGCTAAGGGGAAGGACATGCCTATTACAGCAAGGATTTGCAAGATGGTCAATTTACTACAAGCAAATCAAACCAGACTGGAAAGCACTCTTTCTAATAGATATTATTTCCAGATCCTTAACTGGGATCCCCAAGGTGGTCTACTTAGACAAACTAGATTTCAGTCAAACATGTGTAACCTGCTAGATTTGTAAATTCCTTGAGACAACTTACAAATGTCTGTCTTATTCATTGCTGTGTCCTCAGTGCCTAGCTCAGGGTCTGGCATCTACTAGATAACCAATGAAACATTGATGAATAAATGAAGGAATCCTTTCAGATCAACTTCTAGTAAGTTTGCTGGCCAAACATCACAGTAAATATTTTAGGCATCTCATAAAGACAAATGGTGAGGATGATGACAAGAAATAGCTTCTACTCTGTTTTGGATCTGAGCAGTCATGTGTTTAGATCATGTGGTCATTCATTCATGTAATAAACATTTATTGAAACGTACCATGTGCCAAGGGCAGAGAATACAAACATGACTAAACTGTGGTACTGGCTGTTAAGGAATTCAATCTGTCTAGGGAATAGACAATAAAATAATTGCAATGCTCTCTTATAAGTGCT
This sequence comes from Neotragus pygmaeus, assembly GCA_006410875.1. NCBI lineage: Eukaryota > Metazoa > Chordata > Mammalia > Artiodactyla > Bovidae > Neotragus > Neotragus pygmaeus. The sequence continues at coordinate 10,304 of SJYV01020370.1, read as the reverse complement.
TGAGGGGATAGGCACCAAGGGCAAGGGAGCACAAAGGAGGGACATCTAATTTAGGCTGAGAGGTTAGGAAAGGCTTCGCAGGAGAGGTGAGAATTAACTGGAGTTTTGTAGGGCAGGTGGAAGTTAGCCAAGATGAAAAAGAAATAGGCATGTTTTAGGCAGGCATGTTTTAGACAGAGGCTGGTGAAAGCAGCATGCTGTTTCCAAGGAACTATAGGTAGTTGATACAGTTTGTTGTGGTTGTTTAGTCACTGAGTCATCTCCAATTCATTGAGACCCCACTGACTGTAACCCACCAGGCTCCACTATCTGTGCCATTTCCCAGGCAAGAATACTGGAGTGGGTTGCCCTTTCCTCCTTCAGGGGATCTTCCCAACCCAGGGATTAAACTCGTGTCTCCCGCATTGGCAGGCAGATGCTTGATCATTGAGCCACCTGGGAAGCCCAGTTGATACAGTTACTATTGACATTATGGCCTGGATAATTCACTGTTGTGGGAGGCTGTCCTGTGCATGGTAGGATGTTGAGCAGCAATAGCTCTAGATCCGACCTACTACTTGAGTAGCACCTCACTTCCCTGAGTTGCAACAACCAAAAATGTCTCCAGTTATTGCCAGATGTTCCTCAGGGGGCAAAATCACTCCCAGTTGAGAAACAGTTAGAGGCAAAGGTTTGTGTGAGGAAGTGATGGGAAACAAGATTGGAAGGCCAGGCAGGGGTCCAGGTCATGAATGTCATGTGCACTGTGATAAGAAGTTTGGACTTTATCCTGAAGATCACAAGAAGCCCTTGAAGCATTTCAAGCCAGAAGATAATATGCTCAGATGTGCAAGACTTATCACTCTGGCAGTAGTGTCGAGTGTAAATTTGAGGGGGATGTGTGGAAAGAGTGGAAGCAGGTTGATGAGTTCAAAGACTCTTGCAATCACGCAGAAAGGAAGTGATGAGAGTCAGTGTTTAGGCAATGGCTCTGGGAATGGAGTAAAGGGGAAAGATTTGAGAGATATGAATAAAAGTAAAATTCTTGGGAGGATTTAGTGATTTAGGGATATTGAGGAGATGAAGAAAAACATATGACTCCGAAGTTTCTAGTTTCAATAGTTGGAGAAATTATGGGGCAGTTCACAGATGAAGAAAACATAAGAAGAAAATCAGCTTTGAGGAGGCCTATACTTTTTATTGGGCTTCCCTGGTAGCTCAGTGGTAAAGGATCTGCCCACAATGCAGGAAACCTGGGTTCGATCCCTGGGTTGGGAAGATCCCCTGGAGGAAGGCATGGCAATCCACTCCAGTGTTCTTGCCTGAAGAATCCCATGGACAGAGCTGGGCTACAATCCACAGGGTCACACAGAGTCGGACACGACTGAAGCAACTATGCAGCAGCAGCATGCATTTTATTACTGTACGTTGAGTTTGAGCTACTCTAGGACATTCAAGTGAAAACATTCAGAAGGGGCTTTTCCACACTGGTGAGCATTAAGCAGAGAGTTATGGGAGCTACTAGGGTAAATGGGTTCCGAAAAGGAGCTATGTGACATCCTGTCATGTACTACTACATTTGCCACTAAACAGCTCAGAGCCTTCAAGGTTCTCACAGTCCATAGAGGGAGACAGATAAGTAAACGTGCAACAGTAATGCAATTTGATAAGCACTATGACGCATATCTGAAGAATGCTGTAAGAGCAGGAGAGGGAGAGCACCTAAAGGAGCGAGGGTAAGGCGGAAAGGCAGAGAAAGCTTGCTGGTAGAGGCCATATGGGGCTTCCCTGTGGCTCAGTGGTAAAGAATTCACCCACTAACGCAGGAAATGTGAGTTCAGTCCCTGGGTCGGGAAGATCTCCTGAAGAAGAAAACGGCCACCCACTCCAGTATTCTTGCCTGAAGAATCCCATGGACAGGGGAACCTGGCGGGCTACAGTCCATGGGGTTGCAAAAGAGTCAGACATGACAACAACAACAGAGGCAATATGGTGGAGAAGGGAAGAATCACAGAGGCCAAGAGAATGGTCCTCGCAGGCTTTTCACTAAGCTTTCTCAACCGCAACACTATTGGTATTTTAGACTACATCATTCTTTGCTGTAGGGGCTGTGCTGTGCATTGCAGGATGTTGAGCAGCCTCCCTGGCCTCTACCCACTGGATGTCAGGAGCACCCTCCTCCAACTTGTGGCTATCAAAAATGTCCCAGGTGTTGTCAAATGTCCCCTGGAGGGACAAAATTAGCCCAGGTGATATTGAACTACAAGGAGAATAATTTGATCAAAGGCCTGAAGTGCTGTATTCTGAAATTCATCACTGAATGTGCACAAGGCTTCACTTCCACAGGCCATCTCTAGTGAAGAGACTAAGGCCATCAGGAACAGTAAGACAGACCTGTTGTGGGGGAGATGCAGGAATCTACCAGCACCAGACTTTGGCTCAAGAAAATGGTGAAGGCCTCTCTGAATCTTTCTTTGACTACCTGGCAATCTAGGATATTCCTACCAGATCTTTCCCTATCTTTCCAACAGGGCTCAGATTTGTATCTCAGCCTGATAGCTCTCAGCCTTCTCCAGCAACCTCCCCAGTTTCTCTCATACTGGTCTTCCCTAATGAGATTTTTGTACATTTAATCCCATACTGGTTTCTGCTTCTCAGAAGACCCAGACTAACATAGGCAGCCAGAATCTGGTATCAGAAAGATTTGGGTTCAACTCTGTGGCCTTGAGCAAGTTACCATGCTTCTCTGAACCCCGTTCACTTGTATGGAAAATGGAGGCAACACTGTCTACCTCAGAAGGTTTCCAAGAGGATGACATGAATCACTGCCTCTAAAATATTTAGCACAGTCCTAGATACCAAGTAAGAGTTCGTTAAGTGCAGACTCTTAGTAAAGTCTGGGTGTGTGGAGAGAGGACATCCTAAGCAAATTGGACAACGTGATACACAGACATGGTGTGAGAAATGCCATAGAAATGTGAGGAGGGTTGTGAAATGCTATAAGCATTTCAGTACCCCAGAAACACAAACTGCAAGCAGGAAGTTACGAGGGATGACGCGAGAGGTAGGCAAGTCTCAAGTAGAACAATTCCAATCCTTTCAACCTTTTAAATTCAACCTCTACTCTGCAATCCTTTTATCAGCTCCTCTGAGCCTTCTTCAAGTTCACCACATCTGCCTCTAAGCTACAAACCTAAACCTTCACAGAAACTCCATCCAGATTCTCTCATTCAAAGTGTCTGACTAGTTGGGAGAGAGACTAAAGGGTTTGTTGCTTCGCAGTTCCTCCCCTCAGGATTCTAATTTATGTGGCCCTGAATGGAGATTACTCGGAGGGAAAAAGATCTAATCGCTATTTGGCCCTTGCCCTGACAACTCTTTCATTCAATCTAAATGCATTAACAGGGACCATTTTCCCCTCAAGGAGAGTTAATCATTACTTCACCTCCTCCTCTCTACCCTCTCCACTCCCTACCACTCCCCCCAACACACAGAAATAATCCAGACATGTCCATGAGCATGAGAATTTTTAAATCTGCAGTAATATAACCAATGTTTAGATGTTTTGCCAGCTAGCCTTCAGTTCAAGACCCAATCCCAAGGATGAACAGCTATACAATCTTCAGCAAGTTAGACTATAAGTTTCAATGTCCTTTTCTATATAAATTCTACCTTGTATGAAAAAGCATTTTAAAAACTACAAACACAAGATAAGTTATTACTTCAACTTGTGTCAAGTTAGGAGGTCTAAAACTACCCCTCTGACACCCTTCAGAATGTTCTGCGCTTTCCTTAACATCCTTACCCAGGCAATAGATGTGAAGGACAATTGGTTTTCTAAGTAAGCAGAGAAAACGCTGCCCAGAACTTCTCTGGGAGGAAGATATAAGCAAAAAAGGACTGGCAATGCCAAGCTCTGGACTGGATTTCATTCATTCAGCTTTGCCAAACTGAAATGTCTCTGCTTATGCCCTATACCTGCTCCTGAGACTTAACTAATCTATTCTTATTCCCTCTACCTTAGTTGGTTTAGGAGTTCATCCTTTCATGCCTGAAATCATTCTATATTTTTGTCTACTTTACCGTCTGTCACCTGCTACTATGAATATAAGTTCTGTGAGAGCAGGTTTGCGGGGTTTTTTTGCTGTTGAATTCACTGAAATATCTCCAGGACCATGTACAGTGTCTGGCACACAGTAGGTGCTTGGTTAATCTCTGAATGAATGGATGGATGGATAAATAAATGAAACTCTATACGTTTGCGATGGGATCCTGCCTGGGCTTTCATATTCCAACCCTGTATGCACCTCCCTATTAGGCTTCACTTAGGTGGTGGTAAGAGAAATGGAATGTAGACTTTGAAGAGGTGGTGAAGAGGACTCTTCCCTCAGGAGTGGAAGAGTAATAGTAGGAGGGTTTTAAAACTTCTAGAGCCATCAGAAGAGTGTTATTTGGAATTATAAACATAAGTAGACTTGCCCAAAGTGTATACTGGGGAACAGTAATCTTATGAATGCTTCGTAACAAAAGGTTCCATGATCAAGTAAGTTTGAGAAACACAGCATCATTAATTCTACACTCAGTGCACCCACAGAGTCACAAGGTATATAAGCATATTAAAGGCTTTCAAACGTCAGATAGAAAAGAAACATGCTTAATCACAGAACCCTTTTACCATCTAATATCTGTGGAAAATATTTTAGAAAAAAACTGGTCTAGGAAATAACCATGATAAGAAAGTTATCAGATTTCTAGAAGCCTTAAATCCCTTCCTTAGAATTTTTTTTTTATCTGCTGCCGATTTCCATTTAGTTATCACCAGCAAAATGGAGCTTTTAAGGGAAAGGAAGCTGAGTGTTCAATAGGAGCTACCTCTCCGGACAAGGCAGAGAGTAACTCAAGTAGAAAAATCAGCTAGTGGGATCTGTGGAAAAAAGGCAAAAAGCAAGTTTCCTATGAATCACTCTCTCAATGACTATAATCAGTCTTCCTCTCCCCGTACTCCACTGAAATTGCACTCACCAATGGACTGACCCCTTATTGTAAAACTCAATGGGCACTTTCCCGTCATTAGCTCTCAGATATATCTGACGCAGCCGACACTCCCTCGTTCTTGAAGCATTCTGTTCGTTTGCCTTCTACAAAATCAGGTTCTCCTGATTTCGGTCCTCCTTCTTTGGCTTCTCCAGCTCAATCTCCTCAGATTGCCAATCCTTAAATAGTGGTATACCTTGAGAATGTGCGCTAGACCTTCTTCTCTTCTCACTTGACACATATTCTGAGCACTCACCTACTCCCATGGCTTCAAATACTGTTGGTAGGCTGATAACTCCCCAAATCTGTATTCTTGGTGTGGTACGTCCCCTTGATTTTTGGACCTTAATATCCAACATCCTACTCAACATGTAAACTTGAACTTACACTCAACATGGGCTTCCCTAGTAGCTCAGTGGTAAAGAATCTGCCTGCAATGCAGGAGACCTGGATTCAATCCCTGGGTTGGAAAGATCCCCTGGAGGAGGNCACACTCCAATTATTGCCTGGGAGAGTCCATGGAGTCCCAAGAATTAGACATGATTTAGGAATGAAACAGCAACAATGAATCCTAGCCCTTTGGCAATAAGCATTCTCTCCATAGATAATGCTTCACTGTAACAACAGAAGAAGTAATAGTTTATTAGTAGGCCACTCAGTTTCTAAAGTAAAAAACCCAACATAACATGTCTATAGACACAGAGGATAATAACATATATACATTTCCTATGGCTTCCAAGGACAGATTTCAGTGGAATACAGTCAGTATTTATCAAGCTCCTACTGCACATAAGGGTTTGAGCTAAATTTGAGGAATGTGAAAAACACAGCCTTAATCTGATGACTGTATGATATAGTGGGGGGAAAAAAGTTGAAGAAAGCTATAATATAATTCAGGTGCCCTTAAATTATGCTTTGGGATCTTAGAGATCATATTTAAAATACTTGACACTGAAATGAAGAATTTATACTGAAAAATAATTGATACTTAATCTATTTTACCAGATAAATGATCTTATTGCAGGTTTCACAGGTGACAATTACAAGTGACAGTCATTGGTTNATTATGCTTTGGGATCTTAGAGATCATATTTAAAATACTTGACACTGAAATGAAGAATTTATACTGAAAAATAATTGATACTTAATCTATTTTACCAGATAAATGATCTTATTGCAGGTTTCACAGGTGACAATTACAAGTGACAGTCATTGGTTTAGTTTTTAGAGCCTGTGCAGTGACAGCACACAGTGGGTGTTCAATTAACATGTGCTAAATTTCTGCAAGAACCTGTGAATCATAAGATATTAATGGACCTTACTCATCTATTGTAGAAGCAAAGGGATATGTCATTTATTTTTCTTGACACTAACAACATGTCCTTTGCTTTCTTAAGTAGCCACTAAAATGTATAAAACTTTTCTAGCTGAATGCTTAAAGAGTTATCTCAACCAGTTCTCTTCTTTTCTAAGTATGCAATAATTTGTGATAAAAAAGGAAATTAAAAAAATTATAATTTGTCATCTCTTGTTTTTTATTTTGGTGTAGTTTGTCTAAAGAGCAAAATATGTCCATATATATTTTTATGGTAAATAATTTATTTATTTCTTCTGAATTTTGGACCATATGCAAAATACTGGTTTGTGTTAACTTATTGACTCATCCTAACTGTTGATAATTACTTATTGTTAGGATTCTACAGATTAAAAAAAAAAAAAAAAACAGGTTGAGTGAAAATAAGAATTAGAAATTGGTCTCAAGCTGGCAGACTCTAACAGAAGAGTCAAGATCTTAATTACATCGCATTGCCATGAAAAAACAAACAAACAAACCCCAGAATACAGGTTAAAATAGTTATATGTTCTGGGTCCCGACATAGACAATGGACTTGACATAGTCAATGGACTTTTGGCCTCAGAGGGAGTAGGAGAGGGCGGGATGATCTGGGAGAATGGCATNGGGCACTTTCCCGTCATTAGCTCTCAGATATATCTGACGCAGCCGACACTCCCTCGTTCTTGAAGCATTCTGTTCGTTTGCCTTCTACAAAATCAGGTTCTCCTGATTTCGGTCCTCCTTCTTTGGCTTCTCCAGCTCAATCTCCTCAGATTGCCAATCCTTAAATAGTGGTATACCTTGAGAATGTGCGCTAGACCTTCTTCTCTTCTCACTTGACACATATTCTGAGCACTCACCTACTCCCATGGCTTCAAATACTGTTGGTAGGCTGATAACTCCCCAAATCTGTATTCTTGGTGTGGTACGTCCCCTTGATTTTTGGACCTTAATATCCAACATCCTACTCAACATGTAAACTTGAACTTACACTCAACATGGGCTTCCCTAGTAGCTCAGTGGTAAAGAATCTGCCTGCAATGCAGGAGACCTGGATTCAATCCCTGGGTTGGAAAGATCCCCTGGAGGAGGGCATGGCAACCCATTCCAGTATACTTGCCTGGAGAATCCCAATGGACAGAGGAGCCTGGCAGGCTACAGTTCAGAGGGTCACAAAGAGTAGGACATGACTGAACAACTAAACACATACTCAACATACAAAAATCTGAATTCATCTTCTTTCTATGAGCTCAGAAAACAGCATCATCAGCAAGCCAGCTGTCCAAATGAAAACCCTTGAGTCAACCTCGACACTCAATCATCACATTCTGTCAATTAATTCTCCTAAATATTTCTGAAATCTATCTTCTCTTCATCTTCATCCTCATTGCTACTGTCATTCTTATTTCACAGCCCCCAGATCGCAATGGCACCCCACTCCAGTACTCTTGCCTGGAAAATCCCATGGGCGGCGAAGCCTGGTAGGCTGCAGTCCATGGGGTAGCTAAAAGTCGGACACGACTGAGCAACTTCACTTTCACTTTTCACTTTCATGCATTGGAGAAGGAAATGGCAACCCACTCCAGTACTCTTGCCTGGAGAATCTCAGGGATGGGGGAGCCTGGTTGGCTTCCATTTATGGGATCGCACAGAGTTGGACACGACTGAAGTGACTTAGCAGCAGCAGCAGCAGTTCAGATCAACTCCTTACAGAACTCACTGCCTCTGATCTTGCACTCCTCCCCCCACCCCTGCCCGATCTATTTGGTCACATCACAACAGGAATGCAATTGGTCTTTTCCAACACAGGTCTGATCTTATCACCTCTGCTTGAAACACTTTAAGAGGACCTCAATAAAAAATTAAAACAACATGATTTCTGGCTTCCCAGGTGGCCCAATGGTAAAGAATCCACCTGCCAATGCAGGTTCAATCCCTAGGTCAGGAAGATCCGCTAGAGGAGGAAATGGCTACCCACTCCGGCATTCTTGCCTGAAGAATTCCATGGATGGAGAAGCCTGGCGGGCTACAGTCCATCAGGCTGCAAAGAGTCGGACACGACTGAGCACTAGACGTGATTTCCAAAGCTCTTCATGATCAGATCTTGCTTTCATAGTAAAGTGTAACGGTTACAGTCGGGGAACAAGACAGGCTGGGTTTATACCTCAGCTTTACCATTTTTAGTAGCTGTGTAACTTTGAGCACGTTAACTTTCCTATGTCTTAGTTTTCTCATCTGTAAAATGAGGTAATTACAGTACCTACATTCTAGAGCTGTTTTTTAATACTTTGTTAATATATGCATAGTTTTCAAATAGTGCTCTATAAATGTTAGCTTTTCATAGTAATATTATCTCTTCAACCTTATCTCTTGCTATTTCTTCTCCTCTCTCTCTATCCTCTAGTCATATCATATGTCTTTTAGTTTCTACAGCATAACACATTCTCCTTTTTTAAAGAGCACTATTCATTTTCTTCTAGTATATTCATAGAATTGTGCATCCATCATCGCACTCAATTTTAGAATGTTTTCATCACCCCCCAAAGAAGTCCCACACCCCTTAGCCATCATCCCCAGCCACCTCCCTCTGCCCTAGCTCTAGGAAACCACTCATTAATCTACTTTCTGTCTCCATGGATTTACCTATTCTGGACTTTTCATATAAGTGGAATCATACAATATGTGGCCTTTTGTGTCTGACTTCTTTCACTTAGCATAATGTTGTCAATGTTTCTCCATGTGGTGGCATATATCAGTACTTCATTCCTTGTTTATGGCCATACCATGTGTTCTTTCATTGACCTTTGTACTTGGTATCCCCTCTGGTAGTAACATACAGCTGCCCTCCGCTTCGACTCACATGGCTAACTCTCAGTTAAAACTTCAGTTCTCAATTTAGATGGAATGATAAGATTTCCCCCTAGAAGCCTTTGATGACAGCCCTCTTCCATATCCCCTCCTGCTCCAGCCTGAATTAGGCAAGCTTCCTAGGTGCTCCCCCAATATCCCGTGCATCCCTTCTTGCTTGTTTTTTGTCTGTTTTTTCAGTTTGCCTGCTGAACAGTAAAGTGGGCTGTGTGTATGTTGTTTGTACCCAGCAGTGTGTGGCACATGGTAAGCACTTAATTACTTTGTTGAATTAATGAAACAGGAACATGAGAAGCTGGCCCAGAACAGAAAAGTGGACGTTTTATTGGTAGCAGACCAACAGGAGGTTTTTCAATGTGTTACTAGATTAAACTTTCTAAAACAATGCTTTTTTCAAATCTAATGTCCTCATGCAAGATGCTGGGCCTCAGTTTTTGCTCTACAAAATGAAGAGCTCACCTGAATAATCCCTACAATTTCTTTCATCTCAGGCACTGATCACTTTCAAATATCAGTGATACTTGTAACTTGAATGCAGAGTTCCAGAGAATAGCAAGGAGAGATAAGAAACCCTTCCTCAGTGATCAGTGCAAAGAAATAGAACAAAATAATAGAATAGGAAAGACTAGAAATTTCTTCAAGAAAATTAGAGATACCAAGGGAATATTTCATGCAAAGATGGGTACAATAAAGGACAAAAATGGTATGGACCTAACAGAAGCAGAAGATATTAAGAAGAGGTGGCAACAATACACAGAAGAACTTTACAAAAAAGGTCTTCATGACCCAGATAATCACGATGGTGGATCACTCACCTAGAGCCAGACATTCTGGAATGCGAAGTCAAGTGGGCCTTAGGAAGCATCACTACGAACAAAGCTGGTGGAGGTGATAGAATTCCAGTTCAGCTATTTAAAATTCTCTAAAAAGTTGCTATGAAAGTGCTGCACTCAATATGCCAGCAAATTTGGAAAACTCAGCAGTGGCCACAAGACTGGAAAAGGTCAGTTTTCATTCCAATCCCAAAGAAAGGCAATGCCAAAGAATGTTCAAACTACCACACAATTGCACTCATCTCACATGCTAA
>SJYV01020369.1:0-15125 GCA_006410875.1 Neotragus pygmaeus | reverse complement strand
GTGGGATGTGCTGAAGGTCCCGAGTCAGTGTGTCTGTGGGATGGGTGGACTTAGTGGTTAGGAAAGGCCTGGGTGGGGTGCCAACCAAACTCTTCCAGAGTGAAGTGGACCCAGAAAGATAGTCACAACAAGAATTTACACAGAACGAATCTCGACTTTTCTAGCAATCAGCCCTTCTACCTCTTCCTTAGAAAAAGGAGAAATAAATAATTGAAAGGCTGGAAGGAGACCAAGAGTTCGTCAGGGGCTTCCCTTGGCTGAAGGCTGGAATCTGTGTGGACAGTTTCCAAGAATGAGCATCACCTGCCACATTAATTAAAGTTCGAAGGGAAGACGTTTCCATGAGCCCTTCTGCCAACATCCTGCAGGGTCCGTCTTCCTGCTGACAAGGGATCTCTCTGGCTTTCACTCAGTCTTAGACTCAGTTTCTACTCTGGATCTCTTCCACGGCATTTGGATGTATTTCATTCCATCATTTATTTATTTTTCAATTGCTATGGAAAATCAACTGCATACTAAGTGATTTTTCAAACGGGTGGAGCTTTTGGAAAAAAAATACTGATGCCCGGTCCCTCATTCCTTAAAAGTAATGGAATGCTTTTGCGCTAGAACCCAGGGCCTCTTGTAATGATGGTGGTGATGACAAGGATGACGACGATAATGTTAAAAATGGTAGCAGCACAGTAAGAGCAGCTACACAGGAAACACTTATTGGGTGCCAGCACCGTTCTGTTCTGTATAAATTATCTCATTGAGTCCTCCCAACAGCCCTATGGGTGGGTAATATTATCCCCATAAAAGATGAGGCAACTGCAGCACGGAGAAGCTAAGCAACCTGCCGCCAGGTCTGTACAAGTTCAGTGGCAGCTGGTGTTTGAGCCCATTCACTCTGTTTCCTAACCACTGTGCTTTGCCTCCGAATTTCCATAAAGTTTCCCCAAAGCTTCTGATGTGTTTCTGCAGTTGAGAACCATTGCCATGGTGATGGTACTTGGCACAAGTAGGCTGTTTCTCCAGACTGGTTTCCCCTTTCCTTTTGCTCTTTGATTCACTGTCTGGCATGACTCAATGGACATGAATTTGAGCAAACCCCGGGAGATAGTGGAAGATAGAGGAGCCTAGCATGCTGCAGTCCATGGGGTCGCAAAGAGTCAGACATGACTTAGCGACTGAACAGCAACAGCAGTCACTGTCTAGCAGTGGGAATAGATACACTAAATGCACAAATGCACACGAGCACACCACGTGCAGTGTGACACCTCATACTCCACGTTGGGAGGTAAAGCGTCCCGGGTGTTGGAGGGAAGGTTGGGAAGGATAGAGGGTCAGTTCAGTTCAGTTCAGTCGCTCAGTCCTGTCCGACTCTTTGCAACTCCATGGACTGCAGCACACCAGGCTTCCCTGTCCTTCACCGTCTCCTAGGACTCACTCAAACTCATTTCCACTGAATTGGTGATGCCATCCAACCATCTCATCCTCTGTTGTGCCCGTCTCCTTCCACCTTCAATCTTTCCCAGCATCAGGGTCTTTTCAAATGAGTCACTTCTTCGCGTCAGGTGGCCAAAGTATTGGAGTTTCAGCTTTAGCATCAGTCCTTCCAATGAATATTCAGGACTGATTTCCTTGAGAATGGATTGATTGGATAGGGTGTCATTTGGCTTTAAAATCAGAAGTCTATTTACAGATCTTCAGGAGAATTAAATTTGCATCCATAGGAGCCCTGCTCTCCTGTGGAAGTGTTCTCTATAATCCTTTCTAGGACAATGATTGCCTTCCTGGTTCTTTTGGAAAAAGTGAGCCTGTGCCTGAATCTGATTGGGCCAAACTCCAAATAATTGATGCAACCTGTTTCCTAAGCCAGTCCCATACATCTCTCCAGCCATTCTTGATCTCAGTTACATCTTCCTCTGAGGGTTGCCGGTTATGAAAGGGACCATGTGATAAGGCATCAGGACTCTTATACATCCATTCCCATATTTATTTCTCTTGTTCTGTCCAGTGATCATAAGATCTTGGAGAACAGGAATTGATGCAGCAAGGAAATAAGGTTTGAATGTTTTGCTCGTATTTATAACCCCTGGACTTCAGGATGCCTAGCAGGTGCTACATAAATAAATCAGTAAATAATTGCTGAATAAATAAATGAAAAAGAAAGAATGAATGAAAAGGGAAGCTGTTAATTTAATATGGACATTCGTGGTCCATCTAGATATTGAATGATGGTGATGGTGGTGGTGGTGGTGGTGGTGACAGGCATGATCTCATTGAATTTTCTCCAATATCTTGTGAGATCAGATGGGCAGCTATCATTATCATCTGCAGCCCCATTGATAGTAAACAAGCTAAGTTTCAAAGAGCTAAAAGGCTTCGCCTAAGACCACTCAGTGGCCTGTGCAAAATATGGGTCTTGTGCTCTGGCTTCTGGAATTCCACGCCTTCTTTGCAACTGCAAGAGGCATCGCCCATATCAGCTACAAAATAAGACTTCTTCAGCAGAGGAACTGGAGAAACAAGTGCTTTATTTTCCCTGTGAGATAAAAGATACTTCCATAATCTCTCTTCAGGGCAAACTCTCGTATCACACTTTCTTGGTTTGGTGGTTTGATCTACACACTGGAGGCCAGTGGCAATACCACCAAATCTTGACCACCAAAAATGTCTTCAGACATTGCTAATTGTCCCCCAGGGAGCAAAATTCTCACTTGTTGAGGTCCACTCGTCTAATGATTCTGTCCAAAAGATGCATTTCCAATTAGTTGACTTCTGGTCACGTGTGTGCTTAGCCTCTCAGTCATGTCCGACTCTTTGCAGCCCCATGGACTGTAGCCCACCAGACTCCTCTGTCCTTGGAATTCTCCAGGTAAGAATACTGGAGTGGGTTTCCATGCCCTCCCCCAGGGGATCTTCCCAACCCAGGGATCAAACCCAGGTATCCAATATTGCAGGCAGATTCTTTACTGACTGAGCCACCAGGGTCACACTATCTCTTTTTCTCCTTAAATGAAAACTCTGAACTACATAGTTACTAAAAGTCTGGTTTAAAAAAAGAGGTTAGGAGTCAGAAGACAGAGTTAGTCAAATATAATCACCAGAGTCACGAAATCACCTGACACAGGGGAAGTGAAGTGAAAATCACTCAGTCGTCGTGTCTGACTCCTTGCAACCCCGTGGACTACACAGTCCATAGAACTCTCCAGGCCAGAACACTGGAGTGGGTAGCCTTTCCCTTCTCCAGGGGTTCTTCCCAACCCAAGGATTGAACCCAGGCCTTCTGCATTGCAGGCAGATTCTTTACCAACCACAAGGGAAACCTAAGAACACAATCACAATAAAATGATCCTATTTCATTTTTAAATTTTTTTTAATTTTTAATTACTTTACAATATTGTAATGGTTTCTGCCATACATCAACATGGATCAGCCATAGGTATGCATATGTCCCCTCCCTCATGAAACCGCCTCCTGCCTCCTATCTCCCACCCCAGTTTTATTTTTTACATTGAACTTTAAACTTCTGTCCATTTACTCATCTCAGAAGTCTGATTATATTGTAGCGTTCTAAACACATGTATATATGTATGTATGAATATTAATAATATATATATGATTTTTTTTCTTTAGAAGTGTTCATAACTCTCTCCCTCCTGACTACAAATTAACCAAAGAAATTTACTAATAACAAAGGTAGAAAACTTCACCCTTTGAGTCGCGAGTAGCATTTCTTTTCTAACCAACAGACGAACATTGAAATTCAGGAAAAGTATGGAATTAAAGCCTAATAAAATGTTATATAAACTCTTAAGTCATGTTGACTTAAGTGGTGAGATCATGCCAGGAAAGTTAATGGAGCTGGCTCCAGAGACGCCAGTCCAGTGATTTATCCACCTCTGTGCATTTCTAAGCAGAAACACATGTCTGCAAAATGAACTCTGCAAAAACCAAAGAGAGAAAGATCGAACTGCCAAGTGTGTCTCAGACCCTTTCTGTGCAGTTTAGGTCCTTCTGTGTGCTCTTTGGCTGTACTTGAGAAAGGTACAGCAGAACCTTGACATAGTTAAGGACTTGTCTTTGGAGGATGTTGTCTGGGTGGTGCTCCTGGTTATGTTTAAAATATGACCCCATCCTAAAATTCAAGCCAATTTGGTGGGCCTTTTAGAAAGAGATTTTTTTTTCCCCCTCTCTTTGTTTAAGAACCAGCCTGGTATCTGTAATTAGAAAGTTAGAAGGAAAATCAGTGTATTGGAAAGATCAATGGCTTTGATTTTCAGCCCCTGCCACACCAACTTACTGGTTGTGTGACCTTGGGTGAATTACTGGGTTGGCCAAAAAGATTCGTTTGGGAAATCTGAACAAGCTTTTTCTTTTTTTAAATTTTCTTTATCTTGTATTGGGGTATAGCTAATTCAAAAACAATGTTTCAGGTGCACAGCAAAGGGACTCAGCCAAACATATACAGGCATCCATTCTCCCCCAAACTCTCTTCCCATCCAGGCTGCCACATAACGGTGAGCAGAGTTCCTTGTGCTGTACAGCAGGTCCTTGTTGGTTATCCATTTTGAATATAGCGAGTGTACATGTCCATCCCAAACTCCCTAACTATCCCCTCCCCCCAGCCTTCCCCCTTCCAAGCATAAGCGGATGAACTTTTGGGCCAACACGATGCTTAGCCTGTCTCTGTCCTACTCTCCTCTGCTCTAAAGAGAGCTAATGAGATGCAGTTTTTAGGCAGCTGGCAGACAGAAGGAGATGAGGAAAACAAAGGTCCCAGGGCAGGACTTGCTACATGGATGGATACTAGCGAGTATTTATTCCCGTCCCCTTTTTCAATAGCACCAGGATCATAATCGGACCACCCAAGGAGCCCAGAGTGGCCTGCCTATGTGTT
Source organism: Neotragus pygmaeus (assembly GCA_006410875.1). Lineage (NCBI taxonomy): Eukaryota > Metazoa > Chordata > Mammalia > Artiodactyla > Bovidae > Neotragus > Neotragus pygmaeus. The sequence goes on along the minus strand of SJYV01020369.1, from coordinate 10,240 downwards.
CGTTGGTGAAGTCCTTTCAGACATTCTGAAATAATTGCCAATATTTAGAAATTGGAGGTTTCAAGTAAAAGCCTAAATTGCAGGTTTTTGAAAGAAACAGAGAATCAGAAGATCTAGTGACACTGGGCCCCTGTATATGGGGTGCCTTGCCCCAGTTTCCTGACTCCCATCACTCGCTGATGTCTCACACCTGGCTTGCTTTTCACACCTTCTGTCACCTGCCTGATAGGTTCAAGACTTGAGGTTTTTGCCACAATGCAGATAAGCAATTGCAGAGACTCTGGGTACCTAAAAGGAAGGCCTCCAGGCTGCAGAGACCGACCACCACAGTTCTTGCCTTCAAGGAATTCAGTCTTATTAAGGCCTATTGTAAGTGATGATTTCAATTTAGCAGGAATTTATTGAATTCCTACCGCAGATCTGGCATGGAGGACACAAAACGTAATAAGATACGGCCCCTGCCCAAGAGGAACCTGCCCTGCTGACATCTTCCATCCGTTGATCAGATTGCAGTTTCTGTTTTCTGTTTTCATCCAGGGTTGCGACTCATCATTAACTTTTCATATTCTGCTTACGAGCCCTAGTTTTTGTTTTGTTTTGTTCCATGTACTGATAACATAACCTCGTTGGAATGACTTTGCTGTAGATAAATTTAGTCTTCCTAAAATTTAGGAAAACAGAAGACACNCCAGGGTTGCGACTCATCATTAACTTTTCATATTCTGCTTACGAGCCCTAGTTTTTGTTTTGTTTTGTTCCATGTACTGATAACATAACCTCATTGGAATGACTTTGCTGTAGATAAATTTAGTCTTCCTAAAATTTAGGAAAACAGAAGACACAAACAGAAGCCATTTTCTTTTTTTTTTTTTTTTCCCCTATAGAGAGACATTTTTCTAAGAAAAACATCTGGCTCCCCAACTCCTAACTAGTGCCTGGCAAAGTGCAGGAATTAAGTAATATTTGTTTGTTGAAATAATGCATGAATGCCTATGACAAGAAATGGATGGAGGAAATTCCAATGTCTAACCCAATTCACTCTTCCCCTGACATCCCTTTTATTTACTTAATCAGCGATGTATATACAGAGCTGGGGAAAGAGGGCTTCAGACAAAGGGACAGTGGGTCCGAAGGCCTTGAAATGGGAACAAGCTGGGATACCTTCCAAGAAGCAGAAGGAAGACCGGTGTGGTTGGAGGATGCAGGGAGAAAGGCACTTAGAAATGGCACTGGCCATTTATTCAAGGCCTGGAGGCTTTGTCGTGGGTCTTGTGTGTTTTCTGAGTGTGGTAGGAATGAGAAAACTGATTTCCATTTTTAAAAGATCTCATTGATCACGATGTGGAAAATGAGTTACAAGGAGGCAAGAGAGACGCCAGAAGGCCAGTGAGGTGGTGTCCAGCTTAGGGCAAGTGAGAGGGGATGGGGGACACTGCTACCAAGTCTGAGCTCACTGTGCTTGCTGTGTGCATGCGTGCTTGCTCAGTTGCTTCAGTTGTGTCCCACTCTTTGGGACCATATGGACTGTAGCCCACCAGGCTCCTCTGTCCTTGCTATTCTCTAGGCAAGAATATTGAAGTGGGTTGCCATGCCATCCTCCAGGGGATTTTCCCAACCTAGGGATGCTACCCAAGTCTTCTGCATTGCAGGTGAATTCTTGGCAGTTTCTTTGCCTGTTGGCCAATTAACTGAGAGACAAGGGGTTGAGGCAAGGAATACGACTTTATTCAGAGAGCCGGCAGATCGAGAAGAGGGCAGACTAAGGTCTCAAAATAACCATCTCATCATCACTCTCTGGATGTCACTTTCTTTTATAGAACAGAGAGGGAGAAAAGGTGAGGAAGTAAAGTGAAAAGGCCATTAGTCTTACAAATATCTCCTGAAATGGCCACCACCAGGGAAGAGATGTGTTTATTTCTTCCTTCTTGTAGCCACTCACTGGTGGACAGGGTCTTGAACAAAGGCAGTTTGGTTTAACATTCAGGCAGTTGGTTAAGGTTCCCCAAGGCAGGCCATTGGGGACATTATCCTTCTAGTGAACAAAAGCATCCAGAAGCAAAAGGAAAAGAAACAGACCCAACATGGAGTCAGTTCTTCCCGTAACAACACCTGTGGGATGGCAATGGCTATGGAAGCAGATTCAGGAAAGACTTTGAAGACTGAATGTGCACTGGCCCCGTGACACTGTCTAACTGATAGAGCACACCAATTATATGTGTAATTTTAAATTTTCTAGGAACCGTCTTTCTAGTAGCAGCGTTTTTGGTTCACATTTTGGAGGGGGGAGCTCTTTTCAAAGCTACTGATATTTGCTGAAAATGTCTTTTTATATTGTCCATTTTGTTACATTTAACTTTTACACAACAATCAGCTTTGATCTTTTCTGCTGCAGTAAATCACAGTCAACATACCTCAAAACTTGTGGTATTCCTTCTTTTTTAGTCTAAAGGGGGGGATTTTTTTTTTTTTTTAGTCTATTTTGTCTTAACTTTTCTGGTTGTAGAAGTGGCTTGTAATTTGCCCCTAGATTTTACATCAGCCTGGCGTGCTGCAATTCATGGGGTCGCAAAGAGTCAGACACAGCTGAGCAACTGGACTGAACTGAACTGATAACATTTTAAAATCTGTCTCTACTTATTTGTTTTAACTGGAAATTAATGTAATGGTTTACAACTTGCACCATTATTTTAATTCTCAATTATGATTTATGTAGAAACCCCTGTTATTTATGCTGTCTGCATAGAATATTTAAATAAACATATTATAATGCTGTCTGTTGCAAAGGAAAACCATTCAAGCTGAATCAATGTGTTGACAGGAATGAACACACAATGTGTGGTAACATCATAGCAAGGACACATGTGCCCCACTCTCTCAACTACAAAGTGACTATATTGTCTTGTGTGATACAGTACTTCATGGATGGAAATGGATCATTCCCGCATTATAGCCATGCTTGACGGAAAGGTATTTTGCACTGCTTAAATTTTTAAATTTAACTCTGCATCAGTTAGATTTAACCAAAAATTTCAGTTCCCTGGTCTCCCCAGCCACATTTCAAGTCCTCAGCCACCACCTGTGATGACTCCCTGGTACCTGCCATGTTGGACATGCAACCCCAGTAAGATTCTAAGCTGAGAGGCCCTGCCCTTACCTCTCCTGACCTGTTCCCCTCTGACCAGAGAAGGCATTGGGTGATAGGGGCTCTAAATGCCACACTCTCTGCTTTCCCATCCCGTGAGACTCAAACCTGAACTCTTGGGGCTTTCGAGGGCATTCCATCAACAAACAAGTCAAGGCCACGTGACGCCAAGCACGTAAGAGCCAGGTTACATTTAAAAGCTGTTTTACACACAGACCGATGAGTAGTTTCTTTAAGAGAAGGAAATTGTCCATTTGACATAGAAAAATTGTCTCATGCACACAAATGTGACTTTCTTTTACCTGTTCCATTTTAAACATACATGTTCATAAGCCTGGCAGCCTTGAGTGGGCCGGGACTGGCTACCAGCCCTGATGGCTGATGTCCGCATCACAGCTTTGAGGAGTGGCTGCCGAAAGTTGGCAGAATATGTGCATTTTTGTTAAATGCCAACTAGGGGGCTGTTGGAAGGCTGTCATGCTCCATCGAACAAATCATGCCAGTAAACACCATTGGTATTCAGTAGACCGTCACATTTCTGAAGTCTGTTGAGCAAATTATACTCATTTTAAAATTTGTGTAACTGGGAATTGACACTTATTCTTGTGTTTGCTTGATAGGCAGAGTCACTGGCTGTCGCTCACACACACACACACACACTCACACACACACCCATGCACAGACTCTCACTCACCTACGTCCATCACATTTTTGTTCTGTAGAAGCACTATCCTGCTTAAACTTTGATCCCACCGTCGCCCTCCTAATGGTTCTCTGGACCTGCCCACACTATGCCTTGTCCTTGGGGAGCACTTTAAAGCAAGATCAAACCCCTTAATGTCTGCGAGACTTGGGTTTCAAGAAGGATCCGCTTTGACTTCCTGCTGCTGAGGCAAGACCCTCTTTGCAACCCCATCGCCCGTGGCTAGTGTCACAAATATTAATGCCATGCTTCCACATGCTGGGCTCAGAATGGCCCCTTTTAATTAAAATATGGATCTATTTTTTTCAAATGCATTTTCTGATATCTGCACACGGGGAGAAGAGCTTCTCCTGCCGAGCGCAATTTCAGATTGGGCAAAATAGGTGCAGATTCCATTCGAATCTCTTTGAAGTTTCTGAACGTCCTTAAACCCTAGGATGATTTTTTGCTGCTTTTATATTCTCAATGGTTTCCTGGACATTAGGGAACAACTTTCATGTATTCACTTCTTTGGGATTCTGAAACATTATTGGATAAATATTAAAGAGAACCAAATTGAATCGAGGTTAAAGTGAATCAAATAGGCCCTAAATAAAATTTTAAAAGCAACACTTAAAATATATTGTTATTAATCAAGACTTTGGGGGAAGTTATAGATTAAATGTGGTTCTCATACCAATGAATCGAGGGTTTCTCATGGGGAAAAATACCCTCTATTTTTGCGTATCCATGTGTTCACATGGAAATAAAGCTCAGAATGCATCTCTTTAGGCAGCAGGGGTGAAACATCAAGAAAAGAACTTTCTCTGAGCTAAATGTCTCTAACTTTCTGAGTGGATCATGGCTTCCTTTGGGTCCCACAATACATTTTTGAGCCTCATTTTTTACATTTATCGCATATTGGGCTATCCAAAAATTTCTTATGATTTTTTCCATTACATCTTATGGAAAAACCTGAGTGAATTTTTTTTGCCAACCCAGTACCTTACTGGCATTAAAATTATATAGATATAGATAGATATATATGTATATAAAGGAACACATCTGCTTCCCTGCTAGATTATTACACTCCCTGAGGACCAGAACGATGCTGAGTGCTATTAAGAACAGCTTACGTGGCTCTTCACTGGCCCTCTAGATGCTCCATCGTTTTCTTGCTGACTGACTCTCAATTTCTCGCTGTTTGAATGAAGTAAGGCAGCTTGCAATGACCTATTCTGCAACTAAGGAGATAAAGCAGGGATTTAGAGAGCAGGCATCATGCTGACCTTCTTTTCACTAACGTACAGTGTTTCAAGAGAGCTTCCTGGACTCCTGTTCCTTCTCTTCTCCTTAATGCTCACGTGTTGGTCAGTATTCTCACACTCAGATGCTTGTCTGCATTAAATTTTCGTAAAGTTCTTTGTGCTCATACTTGGACCTTGGGAGTGTAACTCAGTCATGGAATTTTAGTATTGCTGTGCATCATTCGTTTAGAATCATCAGCCCTTTAGGGATCACCCCAAACAGAGGATGTTCCAAGGCTTGTCTGGGGCTTTCCAGAATTAATACTGTGAAGTTCAAGGAAGAGTTCCAAATCCCATCTGCTCTTATCAATTTAGTTCCCCCAGTGAAATAAACCTTAGATACAATCACCACTGGAGTCACTGATAAGAATGGCCAGATCTGAGAAGGAGCAATCATGACCTGCTTCAGAAACCCTGAATCATGTCAGACCAGCCGCATCCTGAAGCTGCCTTGCTCCCACCATGACTTGGCCCCAGAAATGAGCCCGACCCCCTCGCATCCTTTAGCACTATTTCCCTGCCCTGGCTTCATTGTTTGGTGTGTTCATGTTCCCTACCTTATTTGCACTCCGTTTGCAAAATTTTACAAAATATGTTTTGTTAAAAACCTTCCTTTTTCCTTCCTCAGCTGATTGTAGCCCTCTTGGACTCTGGATTTTAAGCCCTTTGAGGAGAACGGAGTCTGATCTTTGTGAGGGTGGAGGTGTTTCAAAGGCAGGTGAAGACTTTATAGGGATGCCCCTTTATTTGGAATATTAACGCTTCGCTTTTGCCAGGCCACAGTCTCAGAGCTTTTGTGTACAGGACGTACTTCCCAGGTTTGGTTTGCGCTGATGTTTTCATCACCAAGCCCCAGTGGCGGGCAGAACATCATCACGTGGAAGACTCACTCTGCGGGCTTGCTGAGTCCCACCTGTGTCTACCTGCTGGTGATTTTTTTTTTTTTTTTAATGGTGGGGACAGGGGACACTCAACCACAATCAGCAAAAACCTAAGAATGAAAAAGAAGGTGTGAGTCAGGAAAGGTGAGAGGGCGCCCGCAGAACTCAGTTTTCACGAGGCAGGGCGACCGAGAGACCGTTCATTTCCGATCCGCTGCAAGGGCCCCCGCACTAGCAGCTCAGGCTGCGTCCCACAGCCGCTCCCAGGCGTTCACTTCAAGCACATTTCCACACTGTTTGGCTCAAGCTCCTGGCAGCGTTCCTAAACACTCTGAGGAAATAATTCCACAAAGTGGCATAAATTAATGTGACTAATTAACATGATGTTAATTATTTGTAAATTGTATGTTTGGATACACATTACTTGAGAGGCATATGTTACATCCAATGTTTACTGAAACAAGTGACTGCTAATAGCGCCTCCTGAGTGTTCCCTGCATGGCAGTCAGCAAATGGAGGCTCCTCTAAAAATAAAAACCGTGTCCTTGGGGGAGCTGTGTGAATGCCTGAATATCAAGTGCCACAGGAGTTGCCCGCTCCCTTGAAAAGTGGGGCTTCCTGAAGCTTCTTGCTCCACACCTGGAGTGTTGGAGTATGGCTTCCTTAAAGCTGTTTCTTCTTTCCGAAAGCCCAGACAGCGGGGCTGTGGAGACACTCCCGAAGTGGTACCCGGGTCTGGCAGCTCAGCATCTCTGCCAGATATGCGTCTGTGAGGTCCGCTCCACCCTCAGCAGCTCCCCGCCGGAAGCGATTGGGGTGAGGTGGCCATTATACCAGCCTGGCCATTATACATTGAGTCGTGCATGGCTTCTCACTCAGCAACATAGCAATATCTTTGGGCTCAAACTTGATGTTCTTATTCTTGGTCCTGGGATCAACCAGTCTAAGTGGCTTTGAAGTTCTGACAAGGGTGTTTTATTTCTTCAAGGTTCGTTAGTTTCAGATGATTTGGGTATGTATTGTTGTTCAGTCGCTAAGTCCTGTCCGACTCTTTGAAATCCCATGGACTACAGCCTGCCAGGCTCCTCTGTTCTCCGTTATCTCCTAGAGTTTGCTCAAATTCATGTCCATCGCGTCGGGGATGCTCTCTAACCATCTCACCCTCTGCCAACCCCTCTCCTCCTGCCTTCCATCTTTCCCAGCATCAGGGTCTTTTCCAATGTCTGCTCTTTGCATCAAGTGGCCAAAGTATTGGAGCTTCAGCTTCAGCATCACCGTCCAATGAATATTCAGGGTTGAAGAAAATCAACCTGATCGATTAGGTTGATTTTCTTCAACCCTGAATATTGATTTTCTTATCAATCATGATTGATTTTCTTCAATCAGGATTGACTGATTTGACCTCCTTTCTATCCAAGGGACTCTTAAGAGTCTTCTCCAGCACCACAATTTGAAGACATCAATTCTTCAACAGTCAAGAGAGTTAAGGAAACCTTAAAAAATTTTGATCTCACGAAAGCTATTGACTTAAGTAATAGCAAACAATTGTGCTTAAAATACACAACTGATTAGCACCCATATTGAGGCTTGGACCAAGTCCCAGTGAAGTTGGCGCTTGTCTTAGGAGCCATCACATCTAAGGCTAACCTTACCTTTCCCATCACGACCACCAAAAGGCAAGTGCCTGGCACAGAGTGGAATCTAGAGTCATGGGAGGGATGAATGTCTGAGGCCCAGTGAGGATTTAGAAAGAAAATGTGTATCCTTTTAAGACCTTGATAACATGTGGGTGTGTGCTCGGTTGCTTCAGCCGTGTCCAACTCTTTGAGACCCAGTGGCCTGTAGCCCACCAGGCTTCTCTGTCCATGGGACTCTCCAGGCAAGAATACTGGAGTGGGTTGCCATGCCCTCCTCTAGGGGATCTTCCTGACCCAGGGGTCAAACCCACATGTCCTACATTTCCTGCATTGCAGGTGGATTCTTTACCACTGAGCCACCAGGGAAACCCCCAGATAACATAGTCATTCTCAAAACTTTGTAGGAAAAGAAGGAAAAATGACCCCAATGTCTCCAGAGAAAATGTGAGCTGATTTCAACTAAGTTGACAGACTGAATTTATGACACTTGGAAGGGATAGGGGCTCAGGAAAAATGCGGAAGAAAGTTGGCAAAAATGAATTACCCATGACTGTGGTGGCCCATAAATAGGAACGAAGGAATCAGAACTTCCAGAAAGGATTTCATATATTGAGTTGGGGAGCACAACTTTGAATTGAGTGGAAAGTGTTGTGTCTTGTAGGAATAAAGAGTGTGGACATTCACATGACAATGTTGTAGGAACATATGCATTTCGATATCAGGAGGAGCCACCTTTGCAATGACTCTGAAAACCTTGGGATCTTTTGGTGTGTCCACTTGCAAAGAGATGTCATAACTCGGTGCTGAAAGGAAGATAGCAACTGTAGCTACACATGGCAGGTTTGGTATTTTAAGTGAAAGTGAAAGTCTCTCAGTCGTGTCCGACTCTTTGCGACCCCATGGACTATGCAGTCCATGGAATTCTCCAGGCCAGAATACTGGAGTGGGTAGCCTTTCCCTTCTCCAGGGGATCTTCCCAACCCAGGGATCGAGCCCAGGTCTCCTGCACTGCAGGCGGATTCTTTACCAACTGAGCCACCTGGGAAGCCCATTGGTATTTTAAAACATGATTTTTGTGTTCTCTTTTTGTTTGTTTGTATTCTAAAACATAGACAAACGTTTACAGTAATTAAATGTTATAAGTAGAGTTCTAGAACATACTACTTTTAAATTGTGCTAATGACTAATCTTATTAGTGAAAGAATTGGGAAATATTTTTCACCTTCCGAACATAATCTCAGAGAAATTGTCCTGAATTTAGATTCTTTGCAACCCTAGCACACAGCATGAACCCCAACATACGGTTAACCCTCAATAAATGTTTACTGGATGAATGAAAAAATTCCACTAAGCAAACTGTCAAGATGTGAAGGTTTATGATCATAATAATAGCAAATGTGCTGCTGAGAGTCGACTCTATCATAGGCCCAGTTATGAGTGCTTAATGTGTATTATCTCTTTGAAATTTCCCGTTTCTTCCTCCATCATCTCTATTGTACACAGAGACGGGAATCTGACACAGAGAGATCAGCAAACTTGCCTAGGGTCACACAGCGTACAAGAGTGGCAGCCCCAGGATTGGAAATTAGACATGTTGGTTCTGGAGATTGTACTCCTAAACATCCCTTCACTTTATTAGAGAAGAAAAACTTTCACTCGGAGGAAGCATGCTTTTGCCTCTGTTAACAAGCAGTTTCAGAAAGAACCAGGACAAGAGTCACACTTTGGAGCAGAAATGGGGACAAAGTGAGACACCCCCCAACACACTCCCAGTCAGGCATCTACAGGATAAAGGTAAAAGATAAGTATTCTTTACCATAGATATTTTCTCTGTTACAGCCACCAGCTTTATAAATCCCTTGAAGTACTGTTGCAAATAACCCTCACCTCCCAGGCAGGCACTTTGATGGCACGGCATTCATTAATTAGTTTAATTTTCTGTATCTTATGCTGCTCTCTTAAGTTCTAGTAGCAGTGATGAGGAAAAGAAGAGGTGAATTCTGATTCGGTGTTTTCTATATGCAAAGCACCATTCTAAGCCATTTGCACTAAGAGCAATTATTAGCATCCCATTTTATAGATGAGGAAACTGAGGCACAGAATTTAAGTGTTAGTGAATGGTGGAGCTGAGACCTGGGCAGTCTGGGTCTGCAGCTGCTCCCATGATTCCTTCGTAGGTCTTAATGCACATACAATAAAAGCAGACTGAAGGAGGCATGCCTTAGACTGACTGACTCTAGCAAATGCAGATGTGCAATACTTGGTCTGCCCTTTGTGTAAGGGAAATCTGTTAAACGCTTGTTTCTAAAGTTAGCTGTTTTTGGCTGTGCTGAGTCTTCACTGTTGCGCGAAGGCTTCCTCTAGAAAAGATCACAGGGTTTTCACTGTGGTCAGTTGCTTCTCTCATTGCAGAGCATGGACTCAGTCTTGCGGTGCACCGGCTCAGTTGCCCCAAGACCTGCGGGATCTCGGTTTCTGGACCAGGAATTGAACCCATGTCCCTTACATTAGCAAATGGCTTCTTAGCCACTGGACTCCCAGGGAAGTCCCTAAACATTTTCTTTTCTTCTTCTTCTTTTAAAATGTATGCC
>SJYV01020367.1:0-12453 GCA_006410875.1 Neotragus pygmaeus | reverse complement strand
GTAAGCCAGAAAGAAAAACACCAATATAGTATACTGACACATATATATGGAATCTAGAAAGATAGTAATGATGAGCCTGTATGTGAGACAACAAAAGAGACACAGAAGTACAGAATGGACTTTTGGCCTCTGAGGGAGAGGGAGAGGGTGGAATGATTTGGGAGAATGGCATTGAAGCATGTATACTATCATGTAAGAAACGAGGCGCTGGACTATGTTCGATGCAGGATGCAGGATGCTTGGGGCTGGTGCACGGGGATGATTGAGAGAGACTTTGTGGGGTGGGAGGTGGGAGGGGGATTCAGGATTGGGAGCTTGTATACACCTGTGATGGATTCATGTCGATGTATGGCAAAACCAATACAGTATTGTAAAGTAGAATAAAGTAAAAAATAAAATAAAATTAAAAATAAAATAAATAAAGTGTCAAAACCAGGTGTCAGGAATGGGACATCACAGATTATGAGTCCTACCTCAACCCCTAGCAAATTAGGAAGAATCAAAATGTGTGCATTCCAATCAGACTACTGCCTTTCCTAAGAATGATGAATAAAGCAGGAGACGAATGAAAAAAAAAAAAGCTGATTATTAAAATCCTCATGAAAAAAAAAAAAAAAAAAAAAAAAAAAAAAGAAAATCCTCATGCAGTATAGTACAATGTTTTGGACCGGGTAGCAAAAAGTCAAAGAAAAAAGATATGCAGGGAATTGACAAGATACTAGTTATATTTACAAAGACATCTGAAATTTGAGTATGAGTAATGATACAGTCGACATGGCCCTGGCAAGAGATGGTAAAGATCTGTGTTAAGGCTACACAAGTGAAAAGGAGGGAACAGGGAATTTTGAAAAAAGACTTGATGGCTAATGGTGTGTGATAGTTGTGGAAGAGATAATAATAACAATAACAGTAAGAATACCCTCAAATGCTTCTACTTTAGACAGATATGATAACATTAACCTACCTTTTGAGGGCAGCTATGAGAAAGAAGAGCAGAGACTTTTTTCTTTTTCTTTGTGGTTTTGTTATTAATTGATTTTGGAAGTGGTGAAATGGGTGAGGTTTGTGTTAGTTAAATAGAGTGTATGAGATAAGGCAGAATGCTCGTGTACAAGAAAAGGATCAAAGTAGGGGGAAAAACTGATGGATAGTGTTTAATATGTGTGAAGAGGAATAGGGATTAATTAGAGAGACCAGTTAGAGAGACAGGCTTCCCTCTTGGCTCAGTTGGTAAAGAACCTGCCTATGATGCAGGAGACCCCGGCTCGATTCCTGGATCGGGAAGATCTGCCACAGAAGGGATAGGCTACCCACTCCCGTATTCTTGGGCTTCCCTGGTGGTGCAGCTAGTGAAGAATCTGCCTGCAGTGTGGGAGACCTGGGTTGGGAAGATTTCCTGGAGAAGGGAAAAGTTACCCACTCTAGTATTCTGGCCTGGAGAATTCCATGGACTGTATGGTCGGTCCATGGGATCTCAAAGAGTCGGACACGACTGAGCAACTTTTACTTTTAATTAGTGAGATGAGATGGTTGGATGGTACCACCGACTCAATAGACATGAGTTTGAGCAAGCTCCAGGAGTTGGTGAAGGACAGGGAAGCCTGATGTGCTGCTGTCCATGGGGTCACAAAGAGTCGGACACAACTGAGCGACTGAACTGAACTGAGAGAGACCAAACATGAATATTTAAAGAGCTAGGAAAAAGAGGGTAGAAAAGTTTTAACTTTGCTCTGTTGAATTAAGATTCTTCCTTGTATTTTTGTGCTTTTATTTATTATTTGACTTAATGTTGTTCTATTGTATGTAGTACCATAGTTTGCCCTTCACTTACTGAAGGATATCTTTGTTCTTTCCAAGTCTTAGCAATTATCAATAAAGATGAAAAAAACATTCATGTGTGGGTTTTCTGGTCTAAATTACCAGTTTATTTGGACAAAGGAGTATGAATGCTGGATTACATGGTGAGAGTATGTTTAGTTTTGTAAGAAATTGCCAAGCTGTCTTCAAAGTGGCTGTACCATTTTGCATTCCTACCAGTAATGAATAAGAGTTCTGTTGCTCCACATCCTTGTCAGCATTTGATATTGTCAGTTTTAGATTTCAGCCACTCAATAGATGTGTAGTGATATTTCATTATTGTTTTAATTTGCATTTTCCTAATGACTTATGAGGTAGAGCATCCTTTCATATGCTTATTTTTATCTGTATATCTTCTTTGTAAGGTGTCCAGATCTTTTGTTCTTTTTTTAATCAGGTAATTTTTTTTACTACTGAGTTTTAAAAGTTCATTGTTTTTTAAATACTAGTCCTTTATCAGATATGTGGTTTGCAAATATTGTTTCTAGTCTGGGGTTTGTCTTCTCGTTCTTTTATCAGTGTCTTTGGTGGAGCAGCCATTTTTCATTTTAATGGATCCCAACATATTAATTATTATTTCATGGACCATGCTTTTGGTATTGTGTTAATATCTAAGATATCATTACCGAATCCAGTGTTTCTAATGCAATGGATTTTGTTCTCCTTTGCTGAGTGCCAGTGTATGAAATGATAATTTGAAGCATATTTCTACAGCTTCTAGAGACCAGTTGTTGAAAATATTATTTTAATATTTTACTCATTTAAAAAAATAAGAGATCATCTTATAAGATCTTCTTATAAATTAATTCTGGGGAATATTTGCTTCTAAGATGTACTTTTAGGATTTCTTTCATTAATTAATGTGATTTAGTTTATCCATCGGAGAAGGAAATGGCAACCCACTCCAGTGTTCTTGCCTGGAGAATCCCAGGGACAGAGGAGCCTGGTGGGCTGCCGTCTATGGGATCGCACAGAGTCGGGCATGACTGAAGCGACCTAGCAGCAGCAGGAACAGTTTATCCATTGCCTAGAAATTCTAAACGTATGGCTTTTTGTTTTGACTTCCTAAAAAGCGAAATTTATTCCTCAGTGACAGTAATTATCTCAATCTTGTTGCTGTATGTGTCCCTGTCTCCCTTCCTTTATGTGGATATCTGGCTTTTTTTTCCTTTAAGTTTTAATATAGTTAACCTACAAGAAATGACTAAGTTATTTGAGTCAGTTTTAGAATGGCATGACATCTTGGAAAAAGTACCATTAAAATTTGCTTACTATATGGTAACTTAACTGCCTAAATCAGTTTGGTTGCTTTAGCCAGAATGCCCAATTTTAAGTCATATGCAAATGGTCAAAAAATAGATTTTCAAAAACTTTAGCTCTCTTTTAATCAATAGCCTGTTGGAGCTGCCTGACAGGGGGCCCACGTCACATTGATCTGTGAGAGTATGGGATAGGTGAGCACTGTTGATGGATCTGTGATGGAAGCTGTGCAAATCCTGCCCTGTGAGCTTGAGAGTCCTTCTGAGGGCTCACTAAAGGAAACTGCTCACAGGATTTGTTGCATAGCCCATAAGTAGAAAGATTTCTCTAAGAGCTTCAAAATATATCTGGTTTTGTTAATATTTTTGGTGTATATTCCCATTCCTTTCTCTTGTTCTGACAGCACCTAGTGGAGAAGATAGTGTCAGACAAAAAACTAAAAAGGGAATTATGACTAATATCCTAAGTTCTATAAAACAGCTAAGGAAAGGAACTAACATATAGAAGGGCTACATATAGTAGCTTTAGGATCTTGCTGGACACTTGCATCAATAAGATCCAATCCCTGAATTCCAGGGTTAGCAGTCTACTAAGAAGATAGGTAATTATAATAAAATGTATCAATTGCTACTGTGTAAGATGAAGAGAGAAGAATGAGTACTGAAAACTGTAAAATAAAAGAGTACATGTAGTTTCACTGCAATGTGCTGAGAAGGCAGCAAAGGGCTTTAGGTTAAAGGCAAGAAAAAATTTCCTGCCAGTGAGAGCTGTTAACATTTCATGGGCATGGAGGAAATTTGTTAAACCATCCTGGCTGAAAGATCTTCTAAAACCAGGGAGATTTTCACATCTGAGAGGGTAAGTGTGGGCCTGCCTGCAGGCTGAGGGATGGATTAGATGACCTCTTCAAGCCCTGCAGGGCCAGGACTCTCTGATTCTATTAGTGAATTTAGAAGTGGAAAATTCATCTTGTGTCTTAGATGTTACATTAAAAATGTTAAATCTGTCACAAAGTGATAATCAGTGAAATATTTCATGCTCAGTGAGGCAAGAACCTTGAGGCTCTTTGTGAGCCTGAAACAGTGGGGTGATGGCTTACTCAAGAGTCTGATATGCAGCTCCGAGGTCCTTCAGACTTGTTAGAGAGATAATAGTTTCTGCCTTGGAACCTGAGATTTTGACATTCAGATGGCAATTTGCCATTTGTGCTGTGCTGGGTCATTCATCAACTTGGACAGCATTGATATTCTGCATTATGTGCTTGCATGAGAGACCATCATGATGTCTCCATGATAATTTTTTGTCTGGATCACAGTTTGTATATTCTGTTTGTATTTTTGATATATGTGGTCTTCGTTTGTTTAGGTTTTCCTGTAAGTGGCCAGCATGGTATTTTTAAATAGCAGAAAATTTTAGACTACTTTCATGTTATAGCACCTTATCATAGGATATGGCTTCCCTGATAGATCAGTTGGTAAAGAATCCGCCTGCAATGCAGAAAACCCTGGTTCGATTCCTGGGTCTAGAAGGTCCTCTGGAGAAGGGATTGGCTGTCCACTCTGGTATTCTTGGGCTTCCCTTGTGGCCCAGCTGGTAAAGAATCCTCCTGAAATGCAAGAAATGTGGGTTTGATCCCTGGGTTGGGAAGATCCCCTGGAGAAGGGAAAGGCTACCTACTCCAGTATTCTGGCTTGGTGAATTCCATGGACTGTACAGTCCATGGGGTTACAAAGAGTCCAACAAGACTGGGTGACTTTCACTTTCACTTTCATAGGAAAGGCTGTAGTGGATAGGCAGGACTCTGCAGCAGGGGATGGGGTAAGAACTTGGCCAATTAGGAAAGTTCTGCCAGAAACTCCATTCAAAGAGCCAGAAGCTAAACTCTGATGAGCAAACAGGACTGGCATGTGGTGACCTATTCAGGTCTACCTGAGGAGGTTTATTCTGGGGGAGTCAGTCAGTCAGAAAGTTAGGAAGGCCGTGGTCTCAGGGAGTTCAGACACAGCAGGCTAGGTCCTGGAGACAAGCCACAGAACAGTGAACCTTGAGTCAGGAAGAGGGGTTGCTTAATCTCTGATAGGCCTGGGCAGCCTGGAATCTAAACTGTTAGTACTAGAAAAACAGAGGCCAGAGCCTAAAGTGATAGAGAAAGGGGAGTATATGTTCTCAGGGATGGAGTGGAGCACAGTGGGGAAGAGTGACCGCTGGAATCAGCAAACCTGGCTAAACAGTTCTGTTCTTTGTCATCTGGGTGACCTCAGCCAGATAAATTAGACTCTTAGAGCTTCAGTTCCTACATCAACAAGGTAGGAAGAATGCAAGTCCCTTCATTTGGTTATACAAAATACAGTGCATAGCACATTGTAAGTACTCCATTGTTAAGTGAACCATTTAACTTTGTAAACACACACATTCACATGTGCACACACTAGTAACATAGTAGGAAAAATTCCAGAAGTCAAGTCAGAGTTTGGGGTGAGAACATTATCTGGTATATCTTGTCTTGGCAAAATACTTTAGAATCTCAATTTTGGTTTCCTTCTATGTCAGAATGAGATATTTTTAGAGTATGGAGTTGTCATGACGTAGGGCAATGTAAGTAAAGGGCCGGGTACAGTGCTTGACAAATAGGGGATGCTTTATNACTAGTAACATAGTAGGAAAAATTCCAGAAGTCAAGTCAGAGTTTGGGGTGAGAACATTATCTGGTATATCCTGTCTTGGCAAAATACTTTAGAATCTCAGTTTTGGTTTCTTTCTATGTCAGAATGAGATATTTTTAGATTATGGAGTTGTCATGACGTAGGGCAATGTAAGTAAAGGGCCAGGTACAGTGCTTGACAAATAGGGGATGCTTTTTTGGCCTCAGAGGGAGTAGGAGAGGGCGGGATGATCTGGGAGAATGGCATTGAAGCATATATGCTATTATGTAAGAAACGAATCACCAGTCTATGTTTGATACAGGATGCAGGATGCTTGGGGCTGGTGTACGGGGATGATCCAGAGAGACGTTGTGGGGTGGGAGGTGGGAGGGGGATTCAGGATTGGGAGCTTGTGTACACCTGTGGTGGATTCATATCGATGTATGGCAAACCCAATAGAGTATTGTAAAGTCAAATTAAAAAATAAATAAATAAAAGAAAAGAAAAAAAATGATTTAAAAAGAAAAAAAAAAAGACACCCTTGCTTCTATTGTTATCATTATTATTATTGCTATTACTGTTAAGCCACTTTGGGATGAAATAACTAGACTCCATTTACTGAAATACTGGCACCATTAGTGGAGTCCCAGCATTATTAACTCTGATTAGGCAGCACTATGGAAAAGCAACCCTACACAACAGGCCTGATGAGTCTGCCCAGAGAGAGCCTGAGCTAGGAGCCTACAGAACTGTGTTTAGGAGAAGCAGAGGGTAAGCCCCATGTTGTGCAGTGGGTGGATTACCCTGGGTTTCCCAGACGTGTTCTAAGAGTTTTAATTTTTAAAAATGTATTTTTTCTAATGACAAAAATAACAAATTTAGCATGTTTGAGAAACAGATGAAAGTGTAAGAAAATAATCCATAATAGTCTCCAGATATCCTCCAAGAACTAAAGTCACTATTTCAATGTATATTTTCTCAATATTTTTCTAATCATATATATCATAAAGATTATAAAAGTTCTGTATTCTGCATGCTTTTTCATTCTCTAATAGTTCATGAAGATTTTTCCATGTTGATAAATCATCTGTTGCACTTTAAAATAATTGAACAATACTGAATTCCTGTAATAGAATTAACCAGTTCTTCATGGTTTGGCTATCAATATTTTCTAATTTTCATGATTTTCCCTTTCGTGTCTTTTAAAAACACGTCAGATAGAATGATATCTTAAGTGAAATTCTGTGGAACCATGTGCAGATAACCAGTAGTAAATACTTTTACTCTCTATTCACACACACACTGAGGAATATTACATAGTATAAGAGAAACCAGTTTAGAGAAGCCCTATAAGCAAAACTTTGCCATTTGCTTGGTGGTCCTTGACTACCATGCGGGGTGAGGAGTGAGCAAGTCTCACTTGCACTGCAGAGGCCAGAACACATCACAGTTTCTAATCTGATGAATCTGGCAGATTAAGTTCTAAAAAGTCACTACATTAATCCTTCTACAGGCTTTTAATCTTATTTTCCAATTGGAGTAGATTGCATGTCAGACTTTGCCCCTTGAAACATGACAAACAGAAGCTGTGGGCAGAGGCAGGCTGTAGCCTGACCTGTCTCTGATTGCCTTTGGGAAGAGGCAGGGGTTTGGATTCTAAGAACCCCAGGGGTTTGGATTGTAGAACCCTTATCTGTTTGTTTCCTACTGCTACTTTCACAAATGACCACAAATCAGTGCCTTAAAACAACCCAAAGTTAGTATCTTAACAGTCATGTAAGGCAGAAGACCAAGGTCAGTCTCAGGGGAGTAATGTCAAGGTATCAGCTGGACTGTTTCTATTTTGTTCTGAAGCCTCTAGGAGAGAATCTGTATGTTGCCTTCCCCAGCTTCCAGACATAGCCTGGATTCTTGGTCATGGCCCTTTTCTCCTCCTTCAAAGCCAGCAACCTCTGCTTCTATTGTCATATCTCCTTTCTCATTCTGGAACTCCTTCTGTTTTACAAGGACTCTAGTGATTATGCTGGACCCACCTGGATACTCAGAGAATCACAAAATCCTTAGTTATAGCCATATAGTCCCTTTTGCCATGTTATATAAGGTGTTCATAGGTTCTGGGGATTTGCCCAGGGGTAACTTGAGGGGCCAGTATTCTGCCTACCATGCTTTCCCTCCTGGTGGTCATTTGTGAATCTATGTTTAGGTGGATATTGGTATATCAGGAAGATGTTAAACTTGATATTATTTCTAGGAATACAGTTATTAAATTTCCCTGAAATCACAGTGAGTAGTTCTGTAGTAAGATCTAAAAGGACTGAACTGGGCTCTGAGCCCCAGACCTCTTTCATCTCTGTGAGAATACCTGAGCCACAAATACAGCATCACTAGCAGGGTCCCTCTATTAAATCTTAACAACCTGCAAATTTACAACTCTGTCAGCGAGGCCGAGACTTATCCACATACACTGAATGAATATGGAAGGAAAATAATTGGTGCTGTTGTCTGTAGTTGGTAGGAAACTTGAACTTGGATAACAAGTCTTTCTTAGAATGAGCAGCAAAGGCTTATAGGCTTGCTTATATGTACTGATTGATTGCCAAACTTAAAACTCTAGCATAAAATTTCTTACATAGATATGAAATTGTTATTTCAGAGCATGAGTCTGGTAGGCTTTAAAAGTTATCTGATTGCCCTTCAGATTTTGAGCTCTTTTTGCAATTCTGATAGAGTGTTTCAGAAAACTAGTGAAATAATACAAATGGGTGCTCTTTCCTTACTGGTTTCTACAATGTCAGACTTTATTTTTTTGGGCTCCAAAATCACTGCAGATGGTGACTGCAGCCATGAAATTAGAAGACGCTTACTCCTTGGAAGAAAACTTATGACCAACCTAGATAGTATATTCAAAAGCAGAGACATTACTTTGCCGACTAAGGTTCGTCTAGTCAAGGCTATGGTTTTTCCTGTGGTCATGTATGGATGTGAGAGTTGGACTGTGAAGAAGGCTGAGCGCTGAAGAATTGATGCTTTTGAACTGTGGTGTTGGAGAAGACTCTTGAGAGTCCCTTGGACTTCAAGGAGATCCAACCAGTCCATTCTGAAGGAGATCAACCCTAGGATTTCTTTGGAAGGAATGATGCTAAAGCTGAAACTCCAGTACTTTGGCCACCTCATGCAAAGAGTTAACTCATTGGAAAAGACTCTGATGCTGGAGAGGGATTGGGGGCAGGAGGAGAAGGGGATGACTGAGGATGAGATGGCTGGACGGCATCACAGACTTGATGGACGGGAGTCTGAGTGAACTCCGAGAGATGGTAATGAACAGGGAGGCCTGGTGTGCTGCGATTCATGGGGTCACAAAGAGTTGGACACGACTGAGAGACTGAACTGAACTGATGTGACTTGCATTGTTATTATGCTTGCACACATTGTAACATATGACAATTTAACAGTTTTGGTAAAAACAAACAAACAAACTACTCTATAATTTAGAGAATGGATAAACAGGAGGATTGTGTGTGTGTGTGTGTGTGTGTGTGTATACACACACATATACATATATAAGTCAGGGAAGTGGAAAATTAGATCATGGTATTATAAAAGCAAAGAAGAAAATTATATTAGGAGGGAGAGAGTGCCAGTTATCATTGAAATTAGATTGGAGGAATATTTTCCAAGATTTTGGTTTCACACGTATGCTATCATGTAAGAAACGAACTCTAGTCTAGGTTCGATACAGGATACAGGATGCCTGGGGCTGGTGCACTGGGATGACCCAGAGAGATGATATGGGGAGGGTGGTGGGAGGGGGGTTCAGGGTTGGGAACTCATGTACACCTGTGGTGGATTCATGTCAATGTATGGCAAAACCAGTACAGTATTGTAAAGTGAAAAAAAATTTTTTTAAAAAGGTTTTGGTTTCGGCAAGTCTTTACATGCCTAAAAATTATGGAGAACCCCAAGGGGCTTCTATTTTTGTGGGTCGTATCCATCAATATTTACTTTATTAGAAATTAAAGCAGAAAAATTTTAAGTTTGTATTACTTTCAAAACAGCAAAAATAAATCCATTTCACATTAATATAAGTAATATACTTTTATGGAAAAAACTATATTTCTAAAAAATATTGAGAATGGTGACATTGGTTTATGTTTTTGCAAATCCTTTTGGCTTAATAATTCTTCTTCTCTACCAGTCTGTTTTGTTCTGTTGTTTCGGTTGAAGCATATGAAGAAAATATGGTCTCACAAAAATGTAGTTGGAAAAGGGAGTAATATTTTAGCAGTCTGTAATAATAATTATAGATATTCTTTCTTACTATAATAGAACTTGGTAAGTGGCAATTTCTTAACAATTAATTGGAATATAGAATCTAAAACCATATCAGTGAAAATTTAATACTCTGCCATGTTAAAATCTATCAGTGTACTTTATATTTTGAATGGATATTTTCACCCATGTGTGATTTTGTAATGTCATCATCGCCCAGGAAATATGGATTTACTGATTTCTACATGTTGTTGAAATATTGTTATATTCCATTTGACAATGTTTTTAGAATCACATTAATTAACATCATCTCTAATGTCATCAGTATTATAAGAATAGATTTTATAACATAAACCCCTTGAAAAATTTTTTAGTACTCCAGGGATCCCTTGATCACATTTTGAGACTGACATTTAGTTAGAAAAAGCTAGAAAAGTATTCATTGGATTTAACAACTTGGTGGTCATTTGGTAACTTTGGTAAGAACAACATTGATGGATGGAAACAAAACAAATTGGAAAGAGTTAAATAAAGTAAGAAAGTATTGATTTCCCAAAAGAGTACTCTCTAGAGACATTTATTTTTAAAAATAAGCAGAAAATTCAGACAGTAGCTGAGGATGTGTGGCTAAAGGAAGATTTAGTTTCATTTGCTTTGGTTTGTTTTAAAAACACAACCACATTTGCATATTGATAGAAACATTGAGAAGACTAGAAGAGATGGCTGGTATAGGAAAAAGAAATAATTGCAGGAACAAAAGCTTTCTGAAGACATGAGAGGATTATACTTGATAACTTGGATTTGCCTTCAATAAAAGGACCTATGATAAGAGAATGGGTTCAGATGCAGGTAGGTTTGTAACTGTGAATTTAGATGGCTTTTATTTTCTCAGTGAAGTGTGAAATGAAATTACCAGCTGAAATTTGGACTAAGAAGAAGGGGTTTTGGAGATTTTAGAAAAGATAGAAGGTATGCAATGTTTTGGGGAAGGAGGATATGAGTTAGTAAGAGAAACATGATAAGATTTCATGGTTGTCTGGACAGGGGAGGCTTTTATCTATAGACTTAAAATGAAATCAATTACTTATGTGATTTTTTTCCAGGAATGTTCTGTTATTTGGGTGTAGACATGGAGAATGAGATGGGTAGGTTTATATAGGATTGGAGTTTTTGAAATAATGGATGATAAACAGGGAGAGGAAGATAACTTGATATTTTCAAAGGACTAATTATGACCATTTGCAAAGGATTAACTGTGATATATCATCATATGGTCTAGACAGACCAATGAGGAAACTGAAGCTAGGAAGGGGTTGATGGAAAATGATAAAGGTCTGGGATCAATGAAGGTCTGGAGATTACTATGGAGGAGGGGCACTGGGAAAAGAAGATAAGGAGATGGAGCCATGGTCAAAGACTTGGCTTTTTAAATTTAATTTTCATTAATGCGATTACTGATGAGTTACATGTGGTTATATCATGAGAATAATTGTTAATTAGAAGAAAGATAAAAGAGTTGCTGAGGTAAGGCAGGAAAAAAACCGAATCTAGTATATTTATGTTATTCCTGTAGTTCATTGATGATGGTGGTGTGGGATGGAAGAGAAGACTGAGTTGTGTATTGAAATCAGATAACAGGTTAAGCAAGATTGTGTTGTGACACTAGTCAAAGAGAGAATGAAAGATTCAAATAGTGATGTGGCGAGCCAAGACACTCAGCATGTCAGGAGTCTGGGAGGGCTAACAGAAGATGGGAAGAATGGGGTACCAGTAATGGAGTGAAAATGAAGCCATTGAAAGTAGCTGGGCAGAGGTGACTCTGATAATAACACAAGAGCTGATTGGAGCCAAGAAAAATAGCTTCTTTATTGTAATGGTTCTTGCCCTGGCATGGCCAGAAACTTATAGACAAAAAGTATCCCTATAAATGAATCAATTTCAACCTATCCCATCAGCTGGAACTACTGATACTGCTTGTCATTCTTCTCTCCCTGTTTGAAGTAAAGTTGCTCAGTCGTGTTCGACTCTTTGCAACCCCATGGACTGTAGTGTACCAACTTCCTCCATCCATGGGATTCTCCAGGCAAGAATACAGGGGTGGGTTGCCAGAAGTTTAATATCTTAAAACCAAAACCAAATCTAACTAGCAAATCACTTCACATTTTTGGCCTGCAATTTCCAAATCTTTAAATGAAAAGGTTAGAATAGATGATTTTGAAAGTTTCACTCAACTATTAATTTCTTTGAATTTAAGAGGAAAACATTTGAAAAATGTAGAATAGAAGAAGGTGAAATTAAAAAAAAAATAGCTCAGTAAAGATTTACCTTGCTTACTTACCATATTATAAAAATGTTTCAGTTCAGTTCAGTTGCTCAGTCGTGTCTGACTCCTTGTAACCCCATGAATCGCAGCACGCCAGGCCTC
>SJYV01020365.1:7519-20004 GCA_006410875.1 Neotragus pygmaeus | reverse complement strand
AAAAAAAAAAAAAGAAAAAGATCCAGCTGTAATTTAAAACGATATAATTGGCTTTACCAAATGAATCATAAATTGGACAACATCCCATCTAGCAAGTAGAGGGGAGCGCTAAAGAGCTACAGAAAGGAAAAGGTTATTTAAAGGCAGGACAAGGAAGTCATAAACAGAAAAAAGAATGATTTCAGATTATATTAGTTTCCTTTTGGGGAGAAAAGGGTCTTATTAGGTGGGGGTTACCTCATTTTCCTTTTGGAGGATGGAGAGGGGAGAGAACCCATGTGACTGCCTCATTGGTGCTGACCAGAAAATTCGTGACTGACCGATTAAGACTGCATTTCTGGAGGAAGTTGAAGCTTCTATTAGGTTAGATATTAAGCCCCGATTTGGTAGCTTGGCCAAGTACAAATTTTTGGACCTGTGGTATTCTTTTTAACAGTCTTCCCTCTCTTCCCTCCTCCTTCCTCCCAATCTCTCTAACTGAGAGATGTGATCAAAACTTAAGGCATGAGTGCCACTCTCAGCTGCTACTCTGAGATTCTCTCAGAGTTTTTCTTGTTTTTTTGCATGCTATTCATAGTTAACCCCTGTGATAGTCACAGGTCCTTGCTGGCTTCAGGTTCACAGTCTCTGAGTTGGTTATTCTTTTGTTATTTTTCTGATGTTCTAGTCATAAGGAGATCTTTTGCTTGATGATTAGTGGCTGAGATTATGCATTTAAAGCTTTTGAGCGAATACAGTGCATTCAGTTCAGTTGCTCAGTCATGTCCAACTCTTTGTGACCTCATGGGTTGCAACACACCAGGCTTCCCTGTCCATCACCAACTCCCAGAGCTTGCTCAAACTCACGTCCATCCAGTCGGTGATGTCATCCAACTATCTCATCCTCTGTCGTCCCCTTCTCTTGCCTTCAGTCTTTCTCACCATCAGGGTCTTGTCCAATGAGTCAATTCTTTGCATCATGTGGCCAAAGTATTGGAGTTTCAGCTTTAGCACCAGTCCTTCCAATGAATAGTCAGGACTGATTTCCTTTAGGATGGACTGGTTGGATATCCTTGCAGTCCAAGGGGCTCTCAAGAGTCTTCAACACCAGAGTTCAAAAGCATCAATTCTTTGGCCCTCAGCTTTCTTTATGGTCCAACTCTCACATCCATACATGATTACTGGAAAAACCATAGATTTGACTAGAAGTAAACCATTAATTTGCTGGACCTCTGTTGAAAAAGTAATGTCTCTGCTTTTTAATATGTTGCCTAATGCAGCGCATTAAGGAGATTATTATGATTATAATAAGCAGGATAATTAGCAATGTTTGAAGTGTACTTTGGAGCCATGCTCTCCAGGATTAATACCAGGCAAAATCAAATACATGAAAGAGTTCCTACGGGGACTTCCCTGGTGGTGCGCTGGTTAGGACTTGTGGTGCTACCAGTGCAGTGAGCAAGGGTTTAATCCCTGATTTAGAAAAAAAAAAAGAAAGAAAATTCCCCTTGAAGGAGTTACCTTCTTATGCCCGCTGGCTGGCTTGCTCAGTGATCTTATGTAATTGAGTTTCAGCTTCCCCAGAAGGAGTAATCCAGTGTAGCATGTGGTGTTGACCACAGCATAGACACTCCTTGCTCAGCTAAAAGATAAAGAAAGACTGTGTGTTAGTTGCTCAGTCGTGTCTGACTCTTTGTGACCCCCATGGTCTGTCCATGGAATTCTCGAGGCAAGAATACTGGAATGGGTTGCCATTCTCTTCTCCAGGGATTCTTCCCGACCCAGGAATTGAACTTGGTCTCCTGCGTTGCAGGCAGATTCTTTACTGTCTGAGCTACCAGGTAAGCCCCTAATTAAGGGCTGTTCTGTTATAAAAGAACAACTTTGGCCAGAGAATCTAAGGCTCTTTCTTGGGCTGATGGCCTTGCCAAAGGACACAAATCCTCATCATTCTTTTTAACTTTATGATGTAAATCCAGGGGACTTGACCAATGAGGTGTCTTAGTTCCCTTGTGGAAAGTTAGGAGCCCAGTTCAATAACCTAAGAGGCATTGCCCTCTGCCTGGCTGTCTAGGCATTCAGAGGCTGAAGGAGAATGATAACCATTATGGACAAAGACAGACCCTATGGAGGCACAGACCATTTCCATTAGTGGGGTACCGTTAATGGATTCATTCACAAGGATTACTGCATTTACCCATTCAAGCCAGATGTCAGGTTTTCAGCACTTTTGGGAATAGATTCTCCCAGGCTGAAATATAAAGTGTTGCTCCAAACATCTTGCAAAGATAGGTGCAGTTGGTGAGAGCTCTTAGTAAGTGGGGGCAGATCTGATCTAGATTATCATGAGAATGTGGGGTGCAAGTGCAGTGAGATTTACCAGTTAATTGTGTCTAATTGAGTATGTACGGTTATGATGGGAGAAAGGAAAAAACAAGGTATAGGTTGTTCTGGCTGTGAAAGTAGAATTGCATAAGAAATTTTTAGGGGGTTTGATTGTAGTTTCCTGTGACATTGAGAATAGGAGGAAAAGCTGGTCACAAGGAGGACCAGGAGATCTCTAGCATCATGGATAGATTGGAGTTTTTTTGTTTTTGTTTTTGACTGTGCAATGTGGCATGCGAGATCTTAGTTCCCCGGCCAGGGATCGAACCCACTGCTCCTCGCATTGGTAGCACAGAGTCTTAACCACTGGACTGCCAGGGAAGTCTCAGATTGGAATATTTATTTGTTTATGGCTGTGCTGGGTCTTTGTTGCTGTGTGGGCTTTTCTCTAGTTGCCGCAAGTGGGGGCTCCTCTTGGATGCAGTGCAAGGGCTTTTCATTGCAGTGACTTTTCCTGTTGCGAAGCACAGGCTCTAGGCATGTGGGCTTCAGTAGTTGGGGTTCCTGACCTCTAGAGCCCAGGCTCGTTAATTGTGGTCCATGGGCTTAGCTGCTCTGGGGCATGTGCAGATCTTCCTGGATCAGGGATTGGACCTGTGTGCCCCGCATTGGCAGGCGGATTCTTTACCACTGAGCCACCAGGGGAGCCCCCAGATTGGAATATTTAATAGCAAATCCAGCGGTCTAAAAGCTTACTTTCCTCAGCGATGGCCTGGGAGATAAGGGTGAGAACATCATCTTTGCAGGTGAAAACCAGAGTGAAAAAAGAAAAAGGAAGAAGGGTTTCAGTCTAAGTGTATGGTCTTGATCCAGTGTCTGGGACAGAAGCAGTCCACCTTGATGCCAACTATTCTGTTCCTCGTCAGTTTGATTCACAGGTCTCCAGTGTCTGTTTAGGACTGAATGTCTGGTGGAGCTTTCCTTAGCTGTGGGATATGTACCCAAGGCTCAGTGTCTTCTCGTTTCACAGTCTTTGTCAGTGGTCAGGAGCACTTGGTAAGGTCGCTTCCCCTGGGGCTTGAGGGCTGTCTTCCTCTGATGATGTTTTCAGAATACCCAGTCAGCAGGTTCCAGTCTGTTACCAACAGAATCCTTTGAGTTTGGATCTGGCAAGGCTTCTTAAACCTGTTAATGATAGCATAAGACATGAAAGACTTATAGTAGCTGGTCCTATTAACGTTAGATAGCAAGGGATCAGCAGAAAGTTGTATATCAATGGACATTGGTCTACTGGTGACTGTTCCATGTGGAGTGAGTGTGTGTTTTCAGAGAGGTACTGGGAACAGTTGGCATGGCCAGAGGCAATACCTTAGGCCAAGGGAGTTCAGTAGTTGAAGCAGTTTAGAGGTTTTTGAGGATCCCATAATCTCTCAACCTTGCCTGATGATAAATGAAAAGGAGAATGATAATTCCAAGAAGTCTTCAAGGTTTTCATTAAGGCTTGTACGATTTGCCCAGTGAAGTGAGTGCCTCAGTCCCTGAAGATTGTGGAAGGTAGACCCCGAGTTGGAACCACATCTTCTAACAGTTTGCTTGTGAGGTTATTAGCCCTGGGGCAAGGGAAGACTTCAGCCCATTAGGAAAGCATGTGTAGAGGTGACAAGATAACCCATACTGGGTGGCGGTTGGATAAAGTCCAGCATTAAGTGCTCAGAAGGTCTGGGGTGGGGGGAGGTCTGAGGCCTCTGGGAACATAGATAGTTTTTCCAGGATTACAGACCTGACAGGTCAGACATTGGTTTTTGTGATTTTGTCTCCCCACCCATGTCTACTCGTCATTTGAGTCATCTTAAAATGCACTCTGATGGGTGAAGGAATGCAAAAACTGAAAAATGAGATTTGTCAGGGAGCTGGGAAGAACCACATGGCCATCTTGGGTTTCCCATAGCCCTGAATGTTTATCTAATTTACAACCATTGTTTGCCCATCTTAATTTCTCTGTTCAGGAACAGACTGATGTTACAAGGGCCTCAAGATGGCCAGGGTCTGGCAATGAGAGGTCGTGTTTTGCTGAGGCAGAATGGTCTTCATCCATCTGTGCCATGATATTTATTTATTTTTCCTGCTCTATAAGCCAGATCTTAGTTCCCCAGCCAGGGATTGAACCCAGGTCACCACAGGTAAAGTGCTGAGTCCTAACCACTGGGCCGCCAGGGAATTCTCATTGCCATGATATTTATAGATTCTGTTGCTGCTGTCTTTGCATGAAACATAACTAGGGCATTTCCTGAACTCTGGCTCAGTCCTTTTAGTGTGGGTCTCAATTTCAATGACAGGTAGTTTCTTACCTTCAGAAAGTAAGACAGTAGTTTACTTGTTGTCTTAAAAAAAAATTTTTTTTTTTTTAAATTTATATTTTTGGCTGCCCTGGATCTTCCTTGCTGCGCACAGGCTTTCTCTAGTGCGGTGAGCAGAGGCTGTTCTCTGGTTGCTGTGCTCAGGTCCTTGCTGTGGTGGCTTCTCTTGTTGCGGAGCACGGGCTCTAGAGTGTGGGCTCAGAGTTGTGGTGCACGGGCTTAGTTGCCCCATAGCATGTGGGATCTTCCAGGACCAGGGGTCCAACCCATGTCCCCTGCATTGGCAGGTGGGTTCTTAACCGCTGGATCATGAGGGAAGTCCCTGTTGGCCATATTTGATGGGGGCCCGAGAGGACTTCAGAAAACCCCTTTGTTTCCATAACATCTCCAAATCATGGATGATCCTGAAGGCATACCGATTCTTGGTAAAAATATTAACAAGCCCTCTGTTAAGGGCTTGTTGGGCCACTTTGATTTATGGGAAGTTTCCTTTTCAAGTAATTCATAATGGTTAGTAATAGCATAATCAGTTTGGGAACAAGGTCCCTTTTTCATTTTCAAGTATGGCCCATCAGCAAACAAGATTATATCAGGATGTTCTTACCTGACAGTTAAGGGGCTCATCTTTGTCAGTAGGGGTAGTGATGTAGCAAGTTAAAGAAAGGCATTGCAACATTTAACATGTTGCATAAGTGGAGGAAGCAAAAGGATCTCATAGAAGGTTAATATGCTGGCAGAGAAATGTTGAGTCAATTCAGAGTTAAGAAGACCGGTTTTTTGTTTGCCTTTTTAATACATTTGGGAGACCAGGAGCTGCCCCCCTGCATATATTTTTTATTTACTTACTTATTTATTTGGCTACTCCAAGTCTTAGTTGTACCATACAGGATCTTTTAGTTTTGGCATGTGGGATCTAGTTCTTGACCAAGGATTGAACCCAGGCTGCTTGCAGTGGGCCCACAGAGTCATACTGGACCACCAGAGAAGTCCCAAGAGTTAAGAAGACTTTGGACAGCGTGCTGCTGCTGCTAAGTCACTTCAGTCGTGTCCGACTCTGTGTGACCCCATAGACGGCAGCCCACCAGGCTCCCCCGTCCCTGGGATTCTCCAGGCAAGAACACTAGAGTGGGTTGCCATTTCCTTCTCCAATGCATGAAAGTGAAAAGTGAAAGGGAAGTCGCTCATTCATGTCCGACTCTTCGCGACCCCATGGTCTGCAGCCCACCAGGCTCCTCCGTCCATGGGATTTTCCAGGCAAGAGTACTGGAGTGGGGTGCCATTGCCTTCTCCGTTGGACAGCGTGAGGAGTCTATAAATAAATGCTGTTACCTCAGATTAGATCTGCTGAAGCTTCTACAAACTTTGTAGTTACAGCTGTAACCCAAGACAGTTGGTATAGGCACTGACAACTGAATCCACTTAAATGCTGTGATAAGAAACAGGCTGTGTTTATTGCTATGCTCTTGTGTGAGCATTCCCAGGGCTTGGTTATTTCTTTCATGCACAAATAAAGTGAAAGGTCTTGAATAATTAGGTAGGTCTAGGGCTGGTGGTTCTTATAGCACTTTTTTTTACTCTTCAGAAAAGCCTACTTACGTTTATCTTCCTTAGAAAGGGGCTCAGGGACTAGAAGTTTAGTAAGGTCATTGGGTGGGGAAACGAATAGAGAAAAATTAGGAGCTCGTAGTCTACAGTAGCCAATCAAGTCTAGAAATCCACATAGCTGTCGCTTAGTTGTAGGCCTAGGAAATTCTTGGATTAGCCTGATCCTTGCTGGAGATAGCTGGGTTCCTTCAGCACTAGGTAATGAACATTATCTACAGATAATTGTTAATTTTCCCTTGGAGAGTTTATGTTCCTTTTGTCAACTGAAATAATAACCAACCTATAATAAGAATTTTTTCTAAGCCAAATGGAGGCCTATGGCCCAGGAAACACAGATTCAAAAGCACTTGAATTGTGTTTTGCTGGACTATAGTATGGCAGAGGCCTATTCAGGCAAAAACTGCAGTTACATGACTTGTTTGTCAAGAATTATAATTGGAACCTCCCTGGTGGTCCAGTGGTTAAGACTGTGCTTCCACTGCAGGGGGCATGGGTTCTATCCCTGGTCAGGGAAGTTCTGCATGCCTGCAGGTATGGTCTAAAAATATATATATAATTAGAGCTGGCAAGATATAAGGGTGCTTGTTAAGCAAGGATTCATTAGTGTCTGAAGTGACTGTGAATTTACAAGGGGAGATGTTGAGACCATAAGGTTGCAGTTAGCAGCTGCTAGCAGATACTGTCTTCAGAATAGCTGGTGGTGTGGTTAAATTTGATACAGTTCAGAAAATTCAAGTCCTCACTGATGCATTAACGTGGCCACCTGGCTCCATCTGGATGCCTGAAGCACAGTTCTGTCTTGTCCGAACAAAGAACAAACATCAGATACAGTGGGTAGATTACTTCAGGGTTTCAAGAGACAGATAAGCACATACACAGTAAGACAGCATGAACTTAGGTCAGGGAAGAGAACCTCATGTTCAAAGGAATTGGTACGTTGGTTTTGTGGGGATAAGATGAAAGAACATTTATCCCCTCTTCAAAGTGGACATTCTGCAAGGTTTGACAACTGCATTTATTTTTTTTTTTTTTTTTTGTCTGTTTAATGGTTAAAGCAGATGTTTATCTGAGAGGCCACAAGACTGTCTGTTCTAATGAGCATGAAGTTTAAGCCCAGGCATGTCTTAGCTAGGATAACTTCTCCATACCACAGTATGTGAAAAGTTCTTCCATCACTTTTCAGCAGATAAATGGAATCTTTTATGGATGCCTCTTTGGTTACTGAGCACAGCAAGCAGTCATCCACCTGTTGTGAAAGAGCTCATTTCCTGGGGACTGGTGGGTTCTTACATCTGGACAGAGCACTTGGGAGAAATCAGAAGGGGCCTCAGTGAACCCTTGAGGCATGAGTGTCCAGGCTTACTGCTGATTGTTCCAAGTTAAGGCAGATGGACTTTCAGCTGTTGGAATCTATAGGGATACTGCAAAAGGCTGAAAAAGATCCACAACAGTGTTTTGGGCCTGCTGGAATTTATGACAAAATGGTGTTCCAGGTTTGGGCCAACTGGGAAGGGGGAAATAACTTTGCTAATAACCCTTGAGTCCTGGTTGTTGTTTAGTTACTCAGTCTGGTCCAACTCCTTGTGACCCCATGGATTGTAGCCTGCTAGACTTCTCTGTCCGTGGGGTTTCCCAGGCAAGAGTACTGGAGTGAGTTGCCATTGCCTTCTCCAGGGGATCTTCCTGACCCAGGGATTGAACCTGTGTGTCCTGCATTGCAGGTGAATTTTTTACTGCTGAGCCTGTAGAAGCTCCTGAGGGAAGGGATAAATCAGGAGATTGGGACTGACACATACACACTGCTATATATAAAATAGATAACTAGGAAGGACCTATGTAGCCCAGGAAATTCTACTCAGTGCTCTGTAAAGACCTATATAGGAAAAGAATTGAAAGAAGAGTGGATATATGAACATATATGACTGATTCACTTTGCTGTACACCTGAAATAACACAGCATTGTAAATCAACTATACTCCCTATAAAAATTTAAAAAAAAGAAACCTTCCCCTGGGGCTGGAGTTGGGGAAGCTCTTAAGTTATGCACAAATCACCATCCTCACCCACTAGGTTTCCAGACTGGCAGAATTTGCACGTTGTGGTGGCTGCTATAGGGCGTGCCTCGTTACCCCTGGGACATCAGGTCTTCTGTTGTGGGTGTGCGGCTTTGTGTGGCTTTAGGCTTCAGAGGATATTGTTGTAATTGAGGGAGAGGTTTAGTTATGTGTCTCTGAATCTTTACAAGCTGTGTATTTTCATTCTTCCAATGTCAATATTGGAAATAATGCACAGAGGATTTCCCTGGTGGTCCAGGATTTTGATTCCTGGTCCAGAAAGATTCCGAATGCCGCAGGGCAACTAAGCCCAGCACTGCAACTACCGAGCTGGAGCTGTAGAGCCTGCGCTCTGCAACAAGAGAAGCCACCGAAACTAGAGAGTAGTCCCGGCTTGCCGCAACTAGAGACGGCCCGTGCGCAGCAACGAAGATCTGGTGCAGCCCAAAAGAAAGAACCCAGAGATTTTGAGATACCTCAATTAAATTCCGGGACTTGTGTTGGAATTCTTCCTCCTCTCTGTCAAGGACAGATTGTAAGAACATAAAAGATCCAGTTCACGTTGGCCAGGAAATTTTAAGGTGAAGTCCCCATTGGAAACAAAATGTCTTAGCCCTTTTAACTTAGAAAGGAGAGCTCTACCTAAATAGATTGACTGGGGCTGTGTCACATAGTGAAAAAAAAGTGTTTTTCAGTCAGAAGTCCGAGAGGCATTTGTATTGGTTGAGGTAGAAATTCTCTCTGAACTTTTTTCAGATTCTTCCAGTTAGGAAACCTCTTTTTCACTCTGAGGCAGTTGTGAAAAAGGGAATGGGGTGAAAACATAGCTCCAGACTGCACGGAGGTCAAACCAGTCAATCCCAAAGGAGATCAACCCTGAATTCATTGGAAGGACTGTTGCTGAAGCTCCATTCCTTTGGCCACGTGATGCAAAGAGCCAACTTATTGGAAAAGTCCCCAATGCTGGGAAAGATTGAAGGCAAAAAAGGGGGTGGCAGAGGATGAGATGGTTAGATAGCATCACCGACTCAATGGACATGGGTTTGAGTAAACTGGGTGATAGTGAAGGACAAGTGAGGCTGGTATGCTGCAGTCCATGAGGTCACAAGGAGTCAGACACGACTTAGTGACTGAACAACAACAACATCTCAGGAAAACACATGAGGGTCTTAACACATAGCTTGGCTGTGAGGGACCAAAGGAAGGCCTATAATCTTGAGAATTCCTGCTGAAGAGGGAACAAGTGGTGTGAGGCAGGTGCATTCAGAGATAAGGTCTGACAGAGTCACAGAACTGAACAACAACAATAAGTATCAACGAGAATTTGGCAAGGTTTCCCATTAGATTTATTTTCCCCTTGGCTGTTTAAGGGGATTACAGATAACAACTTACTAGAGAATCCCTCGGAATACTGAGGTGACAGATATGGGGGCATTCGAGTTGAAGAATTTGCATAAGACCTTTGAGGACAATCTTTTTTCCAGTGTCCCAGTTGATTACATTCAAGACATTGGTTCTTTGGGCCAGTGTTTTGTTGGTGGACCCCTAGGAGGGCATTATTTTAGCTCTCTGGTCTTGGAGCTGTTGTAACTGTAAGACCAACAATTCTCCACAAGAATTTTTGCTTGTGGTCTTACTCTAAGGTCGTTTCAAAGCGCTCAGCTGTGGTCATTGGCTCCGTCAGCCTGGTGGTCTCCTAGCCTCTCTTCTGTATTTTTATCAATCCACAGGAGATACTCTGTGAGCAAACAGGGCCACTAGAGCAGGTTAGGCGACTATCACATGGAACCGAAACACCATAGGAGGAGGGCTTCCAAGCAAGCGTGCCTTAAAGTCGGTCAGATTCATCTTTCTTTGTTTTGCATGTTTGAATAATAGACCAGTCAGTAGGGGTAGGGAAGATTCTAGGAACGGTTTATAAAAGGTCTGTTGCTTTTAAAAAATTTTTTTATTTATTTATAGTTGTGTTGGGTCTTCGTTGCTTTGTGCAGGCTTTCACTAGTTGGAGTGAGCAGGGGCTACTCTTTGCAGACTTCTCGTTGCAGTGGCTTCCCTTGTTGCGGAGCACAGGCTCTAGGCATATGGGCTTCAGTACCTGCAGCACGCAGGCTTGGTGCTCAGAGATTGTGGTACACAGGCTTAGTTGCTCCCCAGCACGTGGAATCTTCCCAGACCAGAGATGGAAACCGTGTTCTTTGCATTGATGGTTCTTACCCACTGCGCCATCAGGGAAGTACAGTTGCTGTTTTGCAAGCTTTGTCTGGTTGAGGATTTTGTGTTTTTTTTGGCTATGCCCCACGGAATGCAGGCTCGTAGTTCACCAACCAGGGATAGAACCCGAGACCCCTCCAGTGAAAGCTTGGAGACTTAAACCACTGGACCGCCAGGGAAGTCCTGAAACCCTCACTTTCAAGGGCAGTCTTGTCTCAGGGAAACCTTCCCCGTGACAGCCGTTGTAATTCTAGGTTGTTTTTAGTCATGCTTTGCCATTTTTCTAGATATTTACAGCTTCTGAGATGATAGTTCTTGGTCATAAAAATAAGCAGGTGTGCCAACAGGTCGACTCATTAGAGGACATGGTGGGGTCAGAGATGATCCCATCTCTCTTGACTGGCCTTTATCCCCACAAGGGAAGACAGACAGACATGAATACCACAACACTCCAGCCATGACCAGTTACTGTGGCCTGGCCAAGAAAAAGGCCCTGTACACACCATCACTGACTGCCTACATGGAACCTGGGGCTGGAGAAAGGCTTGAACCAGGAGTGGACCCTACATGGGGACTGTGGACTGATTCCAAACAAAGGGGGAACTGCAGATCAAACCGCCAGCACATCCCAACAAGGAATCTGGGAACAGAACCAGGGGCCTGGGGTTTCCAGCCAAATGAGGAACTGTAGTCAGAACCACCAGCAGCTCCCAACAGGGAACTAGTGATTCCAGACAAATGAGGAACTGGCTGGAAAGCCACTTAGGTCGGGAGCATGACACAAAGAGAGCAGAGCTCAGAACTGAGAGGACCTTACCCATGGCCTCCAGATCCAGCGAGAAAGACTGAACTCAGAAGGGGATTCACGGGCACCCCTCCTTGTGTTCCTTGTTGTCCCTGAATGTCGGGGTTCACTTTGGATCCTGTTGCTGCTACCAAATATCTTGAAAAACAAAATTCACCTGAGTAAATTCTAAAGGTCTAATTGGCTTTATTGAAGGATTCATGAATCTGGCAACATCTCGTCTAACAAGCAGAGGGGAGCGTTAAAGGGCTATAGAAATGGAAAGGTTTTCAAAGGTAGGACAAGGAAGTCCTAAACAGAAAAAAAGGATGATTTCAATGTCAGAGACTACATTTCTGGAGGAAGCCGATGCTCCATTCAGGCTAGGTAGTAAGTCCCAGTTTATTGGCACGGCCTAGCATAAATGACTCCATTTTGGACCTGTGGTTTTATTTTTAACAAGGGGATGGGTCTCAGATGGTGGGTTGGAGGCCCAGGGAAGCATCTGCCCACCCTAGGGGCAGAAGGCGAGTGCCCCTGACCCTGAGCCTGCCGCAGGTACAAGCCCCCACCGAGCGAGTGTAACCCAGCCCTGGATGATCCGACACCAGACTACATGAACCTGCTCGGCATGATCTTCAGCATGTGCGGCCTCATGCTCAAGGTGGGCAGGGCTGGGGTGATGCTAAGTGGAGAAAGCCAGAGGTGTCGTGAAGCCAGTGG
The DNA here is from genome assembly GCA_006410875.1 of Neotragus pygmaeus. Lineage (NCBI taxonomy): Eukaryota > Metazoa > Chordata > Mammalia > Artiodactyla > Bovidae > Neotragus > Neotragus pygmaeus. The sequence continues at coordinate 7,966 of SJYV01020365.1, read as the reverse complement.
TCAGGGTCAGGGTGGGCACATTGGACGTTGGTCTGAGGCTTTAAGGCAACTTGGTGGGGTCCTTAGGGTGATGGGGGATGTCAAGGGCCAGGCTTCTTAGGCCTGCGGGGACATAGTGGGGTCAGAGATGCAGTTCAGGGAGTAGGACCAGAACTTGGGTACCTGGAGTTAGCTTTGGGAGGCTGAGACAGAGGGACTCCTGGGGATTAAAGCTGGAGCTGCACCAGGTGAAACTGGGATTGGAACTGGTTGGGGAATGGCTCACTGGGGTGCCTCACTGACCTAACCCGCCCGTCCACCCCCTCTTCCAGCTGAAGTGGTGCGCTTGGGTCGCTGTCTACTGCTCCTTCATCAGCTTTGCCAACTCCCGGAGCTCTGAGGACACGAAGCAGATGATGAGTAGCTTCATGTGAGGCTGGGTCTGGGGAGGGAGGGACTCCTGGGGGA
>SJYV01020361.1:0-17204 GCA_006410875.1 Neotragus pygmaeus | reverse complement strand
TCCTTTTTGATCTTGTTGCGGGAGGTCAGGACTCTTGAGTCTTTTCCGGGCCTCAGGTTCCTTCGAGTGTCTGATGGAAGCTGCAGGCCTGCATTTATACCATTTCTAGCTCTCAAAGTTTCCAAAACCCTATCTCATATTTTCTGTGCGTGCGTGCTAAGGCGTTTCCATCTCATGTTCAACTCTGTGCGACCCTATGGACTGTGGCCCACCAGGATCCTCTGTCCATGGGGATTCTCCAGGCAAGAATACTGGAGTGGGTTGCCACGCCCTCCTCCAGGGGATCTCCCTGACCAGATTCGACCCAGGGATCAAACCTGCATCTCTTATGTCTCTTGTGTTGGCAGGCAGGTTCCTTTTCCACTAGCACCACCGGGGAAACCCGTATTCTCTGGATCCCCGGCAACCCCAAAGGAAGGAAGGAGCGTTTCCTCAGGGCCGCTGGGTGCTGGGCACCCTCCCCTGCGTGCTCTGGTCAGCTGGCCTCCGTCACTTCTTCCTGCTCTACAGCTCTGAACAGTGGGGTTTCCTCCCCCTGCGGCTCTTCCAAGGACAGGGACAGGTGGCAAGGCTCTGTCTTCAGGAGCAGCCCCCGGGGGGCAGGCCGGGTGCTGGACACAGTAATCTGAGGCAGGGGTGCACACCCCCGCCTGTGGACCCCCAGCCCGGGCACAGCTGCGTGAGCACACAGGTGTCTTCCACGGGCGGGATGAGGCCCGAGCTGTGTCCGGGCAAGAACTTGACCTACTTCAGCCCTTGCTCTGAAAAAAAAAAAAAAAAAAAGGATTTTAATGATTGGATCTCAGTGCCCAGCGAAGCCAGGGAGGCCGTGGTGCAGAGTAGGAGGTCACTAAAGAGGGGAGGACAGGAGAGGGTGGAACTCAGAAGCCTCAGCTAGACTTCTATCCCAGCCCCGCCCCCTGACACACTGCCTCGGAGACCCCTACCTCCTTCCCCGAGCCCTCCCGCCTTCCCTCCCCTCCTTCCAGGCACAGCTGCTGAGTGTCTAGTGTGTGCCAGGCCCTGGCCTAAGTGCCAGACCTAGTGGAAAGCGAGACAGAGGCAGCCCCTGCCCTCTTGTCAAGTTTCCACCCTCTCTGAGCCAGTTTTCTCCTCCAGAAATGGGGTTAAGGACGGATCCCCTCCTCCATCTGAAAAGGTGGGCGAGACCTCATTGGCAGACGCCAGTGGGTGCCTGGCCCCACGGGAGCACAGCGCAGGGCCCCTCCTGCTGTCGTCCGTGCACTTGCGGGGGGTGCCGCTGGGGTGAGAGCCCGGCCTTGAAGGGGGGAGGACTCGGAAGGCTGGGAGCTGCCGTGGGGTTTGTGTCGCCGAAGAATTTCCCAGAGTTCCCTGCAGCTGCATCTAAATCCGATATGGACCCTGTAGACGCTGCCCCAGAACTGGATGGCCCACGTGGCTTGAACCCTGAGCTAAGCACAGGAACAAAGCGTGCAGCGGGGTCCCCGGCCAGATACAGGCCAGCCGGCCTGCCTCGGAGGCCGAGGAGGAAAAGGGACAGGGGATCCCAGGAGCACATCTGATAAAGGCATCAAAGCTGGGAGCTACTGACTCAGAAGAGGTAGATGAGTCCTGTCCTGAAAGCAGGTTCGTGGGCTCCCACTCAGTGTGAGGTCGAGGTGGGCTTCCCGGAGCAGGCAGCCTCCGACGTTGGTCCGTCCTCATCCTTGCGGGGCATCAGACGCAGCAGGTCTCCCTCCTCCCTGGCGCACTCCATCCTTGGTTCTGGACTCCCCAGGGGAACCGTGCGCTGGGTCACCCACATTTCTGTGGCCTCTGTATGTCGGCTCGTCCCAGGCCCCTTCCTCAGAGCTCCCCTCACCTGCCTATACTCTGCCATGACTGCTACGCTCTAGGGATTACAGCCCCACCTAGTGCAGCTGCCCTGAGCCCTCCCTGCGCTCCGGATCACGCCTTCTCCGTGCAAGTGCCCACGGCATCTGCACCCACCTTGTCGGAACAGCACTCCTTAGTCCCCAGCAGCCAGCATCATCCCAGCAAGTAGCACCACGCCGCAGATGTTCAGACCCGAAGCCCTGGTGCTGTGCCTGTTTCCCCGCCGAACCCGCGGCTGATCCCTGGGCCCGTCCCGCAACCCCCAGCCCAGGCCTCCATCACCCCTCGCCCAGAATGGTCTCCCTGCTTTCCGCTTGCTTCTTCTCGCTCTGCCCCGCACAGCCTTGTTTCTGTGTCACCGCCTCTCCCCCCACCAGAATGTAAGCCCCCAGAAAGAAGCCCCAGACTCGGTGTCTCGGGGAGCCTGACAGTGTTTATGAAGGGAATGATGGAGTGAGTGAGCGCTGAGACCTGAAAGATGAGCCCGAGGTGGCCGGGCTGTGAGGTGGGCAAGGTGACAGTATTGCTCCCACCTTACAGAGAGGGAAACAGAGGCTTTACAGATTTCCTGAGCCGCTGAACGGTTTATTCATTTGAAATCACAGTCAGAAGGGTACATGCTGATGGTCTGGGACAGGGCACCCAAATGGGGCAAGGCTGGCTCCAGGGAGCGTCCCTTCAACCGTAACACAAGGCACTGTCTCCAGGACATGGATTCTTTCTCACGCTCCACTCCTGTCTTTGGACAGACAAGCAAGCTCTGAGAAGTCCGTCCCCGCCCCTGGCAGACTTGAACTCCTTCTTGTGACCCCACAATGTCTCTAACCTTCCCAGTGGCCTCGCCGCCCCCCCACCCCCTGCCTCAATGGAGCACCACGAGGCCAGGCCTACCTGGGTCTTGTCACCAAGAAGTCCGGGAGAGCCCCTGCCCGTGAACCCACACCCACCAGCTTTGGCAGTGAAGCAGGTGGTACAGAGGAGGGGCACTTGATTTGAGAACAGGGCACCTGGGTTTGATCCAACAGTCACTGACGAGCTGGACAAACTGCAGTTTCCGCCTCTGGAAAGCAGGAACTCCATGCCCGCTTCCTCAGGCAATTATGAGAATTAAGTAGCAATGAGATGTTTAGACACCATCACTGACTCAATGGACATGAATCTGAGCAAACTCTGTGGGACAGAGAAGGACAGGGAAGCCTGGCATGCTGTAGTCGATGAGATTGCAAGGAGTTGGGCATGACTTACTTAGAGACTTAGCAAGAATAAGTCCTAGAATTCTTTGTAAACTGTAAAGTGCTGCCTGAGTGTCTGCCCCTGTCTGGGAGACCTACACATCCCAGAAGTGCCAAAACCCCAGGTGTTGTCAGGGCAGCATCTTGGCCAATCACACAGACCTGGGTTCAAATCCTGCCCCTGCCGCTTCTGACTCTGTGGCCTCGGGCAAGTTGCCAGCCCTCTCTGAGCCTTCACAGCCTCCTGTGTGGAACAGGGACGCCGTGTGAAGGCTGGTCTTGCAGTTTGTCGAGGGGCGCAGGAGGTCAGGCAGGTCACACATTTAGAGCCCCACCTGGCACCCGGTGAGGCTCCGTCCTAGTCCTGAGCCATTATTATGCTGTGACTGGGGATGGCGCTGGCTTCTGCCTGAGAGTTAAGTAGCTCTCGAGAGCTAATCCCAAGTAAATGGGCTGGGGACTGGCAGGCGGCCAGGGTTTTTAATTAGCTCCTGCCCCGAGATGAGGCTGTTGTTGCTCCACTGTTGGCAGCACGAGATGTGTATAAGAGACAGGTGCCTNTCTGAGCCTTCACAGCCTCCTGTGTGGAACAGGGACGCCGTGTGAAGGCTGGTCTTGCAGTTTGTCGAGGGGCGCAGGAGGTCAGGCAGGTCACACATTTAGAGCCCCACCTGGCACCCGGTGAGGCTCCGTCCTAGTCCTGAGCCATTATTATGCTGTGACTGGGGATGGCGCTGGCTTCTGCCTGAGAGTTAAGTAGCTCTCGAGAGCTAATCCCAAGTAAATGGGCTGGGGACTGGCAGGCGGCCAGGGTTTTTAATTAGCTCCTGCCCCGAGATGAGGCTGTTGTTGCTCCACTGTTGGCAGCACGGTGCCTGCGATGAGAGGGAGGCATGTGGACAGCCTCCCGGCTCCCAGAGCCCCCGCCTTCCGGAAGGCGCCCCCACCCCACCGCCCCCACATCCTCGACCACTAGAGTTTCTTGCAGCACCCAGCACAAGCTTTCTGAAAGTGCCTCTGATCCTAGCGTGTCCTGCTTGCAGCCTTCAGACCTTTTCCACCATCTACCCTCTGCTCGCAGCCCGGCACAGCTGCCCTGATCCATCCCAGGCAGGTTTGCGTCTCTGACCACGCTGACCATCTTTTCATTTCTTGAGACCTTCAGGCCCCGGCACCTGCTGCTGCCTCTTCCTCTCTTTCCTCTCTTCCAAACTAAGAGGACTTAAAAAAATTCTTTGGCTGCGCTGGGATTTCATTGCCGCGCCTGGGCTTTCTCTAGCTGCCGAGAGCAGGCTCTAGGTTCAACGGTGTGCACAGTACGTGGGGTCTTCCCACGTCCCCTGCATTGGCGGGTGGATTCTCAACTCCTGGTCCACCAGGGAAGCCGCAGCCTCCAGGTTTCTGACAGCCCTTTCTGCCGGGCGAGGCACTTGTTTCCTCTCGTGAGCCAGAGGCTCTGCCTCTGTGGGTCAGCACAGGAACCACGCTTGGGAAAACTGCTGGCCCATCGTCCACCTCTCCACTGGGTCCTAAGCTCTGGAGGGCAGGGATGGGGCCCCCGTGTCCACGCTGCCCGGTCACTAGAGGTGCCTGGAGAGGGTGTGGTATTGCCCACGGGCCACCTAAGCGACACCCACATGGCAAGCACTTACTTCCTCGTCGGTTCCCTGAATCTGTGCAACATTCTGTCAAAGGAGGGTGATTGCTGAAGAAACTGATGTCCAGAGTGAGGCGAAGGCAGAGCCCACGCAGGACAGAGAGGACTGGACACCCGGTCTGGCCGGTGCTCACTCAGCAGCCCTCCTCAGTAGTCGGCCCTGTAGCCAGGGACCCTGTCTCCCTGCTGGCCCTGTGCCCTGCAGCACCCACCTCCCCAGAACCAGGCGCTGTGTGGTGGGCGGGATGCCTTGACGGAATCTTTATCGTTTCCAGTATCCTTGGGCAGGTGAGTGATTTGATGTAGGTCTTGAAGGTGTTTGGGTGTCCCAGTTGGCACAAGTGGTTAAAAAAAGAAGAACGCCTGCCAATGCAAGAGACATAAGAGATGGAGATTTGATCCCTGGGTCTGGAAGATCCCCTGGAGGAGAGCATGGCAACCCACTCCAGTATTCTTTCTTGGAAAATCCCATGGACAGAGGAGCCTGGGGGCGGAGGCTGCAGTCCACAGGGTCGCAAAGAGTCAGACACGATGGAAGTGACTTAGCATGCATGCACGCATTACGGTTATTTGCCAGGCTTCTCGGGAGAAGGTGGGTGGAAGGCACTGAGTGATCAATTTCCGAGTGGCCTCATGGGTATCTGCCATCCTTTCCTCTGTGGGGTCTGGTGGGGTTTGGGGAGAAGGGGAGCTGCTGGTCCCCGGCCTGACGACCCTGATTCCTTTCCCCCAGAGACAGATGTGGGCTCTGTGGAAGCATGTTGCCAAGAAGTGTCCGGGCCCCAGTACCACCAGCAGCCCGGGGCAGCCTCCATCAGAATCCGTCTACACGGTGAGTCCTCCGCCCCCTGAGGCCTGACTCGGGGACTGGTTCCCTGGCTCGGTGAAAGTTCCAGCTATGTGACTTCTCTGTGAAGTCCGAGCCTCCGCTTCCTCATCTGGGAACTGGGGACCAGTATTCCCGCCCTGTGGGATTTCTGTGAAGGTGAATCGGGGTTACAGGTTTGTGGCCCTGGACCCTGGCAGACACGTAGATGGGAGGTGCCGCTGGGGTGCCCTCCTTGGCACGCCCTTCCACTTCTGGAACAAGAGGGCGGCCAGGGCATAGTGGTGTGGAATGAAGAAATTTCCTCCATCTGACCAAATGACAGTGACCAGCTCACCAACTCCTTCCTGTTTTTATTGCACAAACAACATTGGAGCAACAAGAAGAATCACAAAAAGAGGAAAAGGTCCCACACCCTAAATAGAGCAAGGAGTTTCAATTCTTCACCATCCCCTTCCCCACCACGAACACACACCACGCACACACACACACACACACACACACACGCACACACACATACACACGCACACACGCACGCACGTTGTATGTCCTTACAGCCAAGCAGAGGCATAGCAGGGTGCTGTTTGTTGCCCAGCAGGGCCTGCCCAACTGGTCAACACGTAGCCACTCTGCCCAGGGGCTGGGATGCCGACAGACATTCCTTTTGAGTTGCGTCTATTTTACCTGAATGAGGAACATATGCTCCTTGTCGAGAAAGCGAAGAATAAAGGCTACCCAGCGTCAGCTGTGGTCTCAACTCCACGGGACCTTCAGGTCCCGCCAGGTGCGGATCTGGGCTCCACACCTGGGAGGTGCACAGCCATGCTGGGGGTCCTGCAGGGTCCCCCAGGGCATGTTCTGGGACTCTGCCTGTACGAGCTCCAGCTGTTCCTGTCCCCACCACCCTGACCCATACATGAAACATGGGTCTTTCCTCAATGTCCAAAAATCCCCACACAGAGGGTGTTCAGAACATGACCCTGATTATCAATGACGAGGTAGATGGGGACGAGGTGAAGACAGGGTTCCTTCAGGGCAGCACCGATGGCCCCAAAGGGGGCACTGCCAGCTCTCCTGGGGCCTTTGCCCCCACTCCCACTCCAGGGGATTTCCAGCAGCCACTGCTCCCACAGGGCCCCAGACTTCCCCATAGTCTCTTTTCTTTCGGCAACTTAATCATGGTACTTTCCCTAGGAGGAATTCTGATATCAGCTGTTAAAAAAAAAACATTTATTTCTCTCCATACACACACACACACACACACACACACACACACACACACACACGATCTTTCTATATATCAAAAACAGAAGAAAATAACCATCATCCTAAGCCTATCTTCTTCCAGGATAACTACTACTAACATTGACTTCTATACCTTGCAGTCTTTTCTGTAAACACGTACTGAGAGACCCATACACAGGCTCACGCACATACTTTTTTTAAAAGAAAATTGGAGTAGTACCACTATTTTTGTTCATGTTACAATATCTCATGAACATCTTTTCACATGAGTAAATATCCTTCTCCAAGGTTATTTTTAATGGAAGAGAATCACTTTTGCATGGAGCATCTTTCTTGCCTGTGTTTAGACTTCTTTCAGACTCAGGCTAACTTTGCTGGAGTGTGCGGAAGAGGTCCGATGGCCCTGCCAGGTTGCTGGGTGGTTCAAGAGGCTTTAAGGCTGGAAAGGAGCTGGGAAGAGGGGCCACAGACTCTGCTAGCCCTTGAGACCCGTCCCTAGTAGCTAGGGTTGGACCTGGTCAGGTAAGAATGACATGAACAAGCGTGATGATGATGTCAGGGGTCGTTTGTTGAGTACTTACTGCATGCCTGGAGCTGTGGTACACCTGTCATCTCATTAACACTCATAATGAGGCTCTGGTTGTGTTGTTCCCATTTTATTTTCTAATTGTCTATTGCTGGTAGGTTGAGATATGATTGATTATTTTTTATATGATTTATTTTTTTAGGTTGACTATACAAAGAGTAACCTTGCTGAACTCACTAATTAATTCTAATCCTTTCTCTGTACACTCCTTTGTATTTTTTGTGGCCCCAGCCATGCCATCTATGAATGATAGAAGTTTCATTTCTTTCTTTTTAACCTTCAGACCTTGTCTTTCTTATTTTCTTGTCTTACTGCACTGTCTCGGACAGCGATGGTGAATAGGAGTGGTGGACAGGGGGAGACCTTTGTGTGCTTCCCCTCTCTACTTTCTTTCTCTCTTTTGTTGTGTTATTTATCTGGCTGCCCTGGGTCTTGGCTGTGACACGCAGGGTCCTTAGTTGTGGCACTCGAACCCTTAGTTGCAGCAGGGAGGATCTATTCCCTGACCAGGGATTGAACTCCACCCCCAGGATTGGGAGCGTGGGATCTTAGCCACTGGATCACCAGGGAAGTCCCTCTCCTCTATTTTCTTTGGATACTTTGATCACTGATTTTCAATCTTCCTTCTTTCCTCATTCATGCACTTAAAGCTATGAACTTTCCTTTAAAAGTGGCTTTAGCTGCATCCCACAAATTTTGATACGCCATATTTTTGTTATTGTTCAGTTTAAATTTCCCACTGAGATTTCCTTCTTCCCCCATGAGTTATCTAGAAATGTTTTGCTTGATTTTCAAATGTTTAATTATTTTCTAATTTCGTTGTTTTTTATTCCTTGCTAATTCTATTGTGATCAGAGAATACCTTCTGTATGATTTCAATCCTTTGAGGTCTTTAGAGATCTGCTTTAGGTCAGCTTACATTTAAAATGCATTTGAAAAGAACTTGCATTTGCATGGCTGAGTGAGTGTTCTGTGTGACAGAGAGGTCAAGCTTATTGATTGTGTTGTTAAAGTATGCCATATCTTTATTGGCTTTTTGTCTATTAGATGTTAAGTGAATCAAGTTAAAATCTGCCCATATGATTGTAGATTGTATATTTCTCCTTCTAATTATGTCAATTTTTACTTTTTGTTCATGTGGAAAAATGCTCATGATATATTGTGACCAAAAAAAAAAAAACACGGCTATCCTACTCCGATTCGTGTGTGTGTGTGTGTGTGTGTGTGTGTGTGTGTGTGTTTGTCTGTGAAAACTGACCAGTTAAGGAGCATGGGTCTGGATTGAGCCAGAGAGACTGGGGCGAAAGCTTAGTTTTTTTGCTCGTGAGTTCTGCGACTTAAACTTTCTGAGCCTTGATTCCATAATCTGTGACACAGGGCTGATGCACAGTTTTCCGTTTACAGTTTGCAAACGTTACGACTTCTTCCATCTTCAGTTTCTCATTTTGAGCCCACAGCCCCTCCAGTGACCCTGCTGTTTTTCCACGACTCCTGTTAACAGGTCTGTCAAAATTCTGTCTTCAGTTTCTCTCTCTCTCTCCTTTCTGATCCACTTAGTCAGGCTTTCTGCCCACCTGTTCTCTCTGCCCACCAAAGCCTTCCTTCTCAAGGTCGCTGTTGGCCTCCACGATATTAAACCCAGTGGTCCGCTGGGTCCTCCTCTTCCTTGGTGAGCTGCGGTGACTGAGGCCAGCAAGCGCTCCCTCCTCCTGGACATGTTTTCTCTATTTGCTTCCAGAACATCACCCTCCCGTAATGCCTCTCTGACTCACAGTCATACATCCTCAACCTCCTTCACTGGTTCCTTCTTAGAAACCAGAGGAATCCTGACCTCTAAACTTTGGAATCCAGGCCTGAAGCCCTTTCTCTTTGAGCTTCTCTCCCCTCCCTGGGTGATTTCATGCAGCCTCAACCTTTTGAGACCGTCTACATTCTGACAGCTCCCTCATTTCTATGTCCAGCCAAGACACCTCCTCTGAACACTGGAACCAGCTCTATTTGAACCCCTCACCAGCTTCTCTCTCAGACCAGTCTCCGGTTCTTCACCCACGGAACTGCCTCTTCCCGCAGTCCTCCTGATGCAGAGAATGATCGCTCCACCCTCCCTGTTGCTCAGGCTAAACATTCGGAAGCCGTCCTCTCCTGCTCTCCTTGCACCACTGCTCCTGTCAGGTCCATCAGCACAACTTAACTCCAGACATATCCGGAGTCTGAATCTTCCCACCCCTCCAGGGCTGACGCTGGTGGGAAACACCACCATATCTTGCCTGGAGCCCTCCTTTTGGGTTCTCCTCCTTTCTCCCTTCCTTTCTCTCTCTCTCTCTTTCTTTCTTGTATTTGGCTTTGTCGGGTCTTAGCTGTGGCATCTAGTGCCCCGACCAGGGACTGAACCCGGGCCCCTGCATTGGGAACATGGAGTCTTAACCACTGGACCACCAGGAAATTGGAACCCCAGGAACCCCTGCAATTGGTTTCTGATCAGCTGGCCCGTTATTACCCAGCCCCACTGTCTGCTCCGATCAGCAGCAGCGGAGTCACCCCCTCCAAGCACAGGTCCCATCCCTCTCTGCTCTGAGCCCTTGGTGAGCCTCGGGCCTCTGAGAAGCAGACACCAGGGCAGGAGTAAATGTGTGATAGTGGTATTCAGGGACCACCTGTGAGAACAAATGGAAATGACTGGGAGAGCTGATGCAGATCTGGTTCTGGGTAAAGGAAAGGGCCAAGGAAGGCAGAGAGGACGTGCTGACCTGCGCACAGTCTACGGACACTTCAGCAAGGCCCCTGGGAGCCCAGTCAGAGGGGCCCAGGGGTCTCCCAGGGTGGGAGATGCAGGGATGGCATCCCTGCCGGGCTCAGCCATTGGCTGGGGCAGCCCACGGGGGTGTGGCCTCTGTGCACACAAACGCTGGGTCTCAGAGCCCATCAGCCAGGCCCTGGGTCGGTGCTTTTGATCCCTGGAGCTGGAGGTCTGCAGATCACACCCACGACCGTCTAGTGAGGTGGATTCCTGCCTCACTCAGAGTGGGCACTGGAGCCCCGACTCTTCTCCGAGAGCTCTGCCCGCAGGCCCTCCCGCGGGGGCACTCACTTGCTCCGGCACACTGGTCTCAGTGCTTTTCTGCAGACAAGCCAGGCTTGCCCTGCTCTACCCTGTGGTGGGGCCTTGGTGTTGGCTGTGTGTGCTCCCCCGCTCCAGGGTTCTGTCTGGAGCTGTTGTGGGGCCCCTCCCTTGCTCCCATCTCCCTGCTCAGGGGGCACCTTTGTGGGGAGGCCTTTCTGACCTCCTCACCCCCACCCCAGNCCGGCACATAGCAGGTGCTCAGCTGAGTGGAGGCCCGCTCTTAGCTCCCGGGTGCCTGGGATTCCCTGGGGGCTCCGTGCTGGGCAGAGTGGGCACTCCATGGTGAAGGTGGGGCATCAGCGTTGTAGTTTCACATGTCCCAGGAGCATCTGGATGCCTCCTCTCAGCTCTGCTCCAGCTTCCGCCTGGCCCAGCACCCTCATTCTCATGCTCAGCCTCCAGCCCTCCCGCTCCTCCTGGCAGGAAGAGGGGCCTTTCCTGCACACCCCTGATGCCATCGCTTCCCACTCAGAAACCTCCAGTGACGTCCCACTGTCAGCTCCTCAGCTGGCACGTGAGGCCTTCACTGAAGGCCTAGCCCAGCCCTGCCTTCCTGGACTCCGGTTAGCGCCGTGGGCCTTTCGCTTCAGACAAGACAGGATCCTGACCTGGAGCAGAAGTGCTCCGTCTCTCCTGAGTATCCCTTCTTGCTGAACAGGGCTCCCAGATCTGCCCCCAGAGTGAAGTGAGTGAAAGTTGCTCAGCCGTGTCCGACTCTTTGCAACCCCATGGACTTTACAGTCCGTGGAATTCTCCAGGCCAGAATACAGGAGTGGGTAGCCTTTCCCTTCTCCAAGGGTTTTTCCCAACCCAGGAATCGAACCCAGGTCTCCCACATTGCAGGCGGATTCTTTACCAGCTGAGCCACAAGGGAAGCCCCCAGAGGGCATCAGGCAAATCTCAGGTGTCCATGAGACGCAGCTCTTGTGTTTCCTTGGTGACAGGTGTGGGTATTACTAGGGGAATCAATGTCCAGGGCCCTCAGAGTAGGTCTTGGCCCAGGGCCACTGACTGCAGACCTCAGCCCACCCGGACGAAGGCCTCGGCGCTGACTTCAGCCCTCTGCCAGGCCTGATGCCCACTCAGCTCAGCAGCACTGTCCATACAGGGCGGCAGGAGGCAAAGGCCTCGGGGGCCTGGATCCCAGACACGTGGCCCAGCCTGGCCCAGCCTCAGCCCAAAGCTCAACACAGCAGCGTGGCTCACCCCAGCGCTGTCCAGGCCGGCCCAGACAGCACAGCGTCAGCCCAGCCCAGCCCGGCAGCCGGTCCAGAGGCCTGGCCCTCTCCCCGCGGAGGGAGGCGGCCCCCATCACCCCCCTCCCCGAAAGGCCAAGAAGGTATCCTGTTGACAAGGTTGCCTGCATTTCACAGCCTAGTGATGCAGGTCACAGCCAGCGTGCAGATGCAGCCCAGCAGGTCAGGGCTTGTCAAAGGCTTCGCTCAGCAGCTGCTCATTGGCAGCAGCTCCTGCAGCCGCCCCGTCCTCAGCCCCGCAGCCGCTCCCGCCCACAGCCCGACCACCGCCAGGGCGGGTCAGAGGCCCGCAGGGCCCCAGGTCAGGATGCTCTTCTCTGGCTTGGAGATCACTTAGCCGCGTACCCAGGCTGGTTGGAGCACACCTCACAGAGGGCAGGAGGAGCTGTGAGGCCTCGACAGCTCCGGGCGCCTCTGGGCTGATGTGTGGTGGGCGGCCCATGGGCACCAGACCCGAAGGAGAAGGGACCCTCTGAGGGGCCGAGATCTGGTCTTCTGCCAGCGTATCGGCAAAGAGGTCCTTTTTCTAGCTTCTCTCTGTGACCAGGGACATCCAGCTTGGTGGGAGGGCAGCTGTCAGGTCTTTGGAGACCCAGGACTGGGTGGATGGAGGCTGGGGGCCCGGGGCCGTTGGGGAGACCCACACCCCAGGTGTCAGGCTTGCCGGCGGTGGCTGGTGCTCTGGGGAGGCGTGACAGCCCAACAGGCCAGAGCAGGTTTCAGAAGATGCCTTTCACTGGAATTGGGGCTCCTCCCTGGGGCCTCCCTGCTCCCACAGGCAGGTCAGAAGCCCCTCTTCCAAGACCCTCCCTCTTTCTGACTCGGAGGTCCCTAGGGCAGCCTTGCCATCCCTGTTGTGTGATGTCCTTGAAGTGAGGGTCTCCCAAGTGCCAAATGGTTTATTACACAGGTTTTCATGCCCTGCTGCTTCGGAGCCTCCTCCCACCCCTCTTTACCTCCCCTCCCTTCTCTTGCCTCAGAGTACCACCTGTCTCTCCAGCCTTCCTCAGCAACCCCTGCTTGCCTGTTGCCAGGGAAACCACCTCCTTGGCAACGAGCCGGCATCCATATGACATGTACATGTGGGAAGGAAAGGTTCCTGCCTCTTGCTTAGGCTGTTGGTGGCTCTGCTCCAACAACCCCCAAGGAGCGGCATCCACCCTGGTGCCCATCAGGGTCTGAGCAAGGGTCTAGGCTGTGACTGCAGAGAGGGCAGGGAGGCACCAACCCCCCCTTGATGATCATTCAATCGTTATTAAGCACATGTGACTCTCTAGACCCTGTGCTGGGCCCTTTGTGCACAATATCTCATATAATCATCCACTGAGCCTGCAAGATGGACACAGTTATCCCCATTTTACAGGTGAGGAAACTGAGGCACAGGAAGGCTCCCAGTTGCCTGTGGCTGGCAGATGTCAGAGCTGAGAGCTGAGCCTAATCTTGCCTGATTTCAAATAAGAAATTGTTTCTTTTTGTTAATACCATCCGGAGGCCTCTGGTCAGGCTGTTCATAGCTGGATCAAGAGTCAGTGGGGCCCTAAGACACACACTCAGGTGAGAGAGGAGCCCCCTCACCACAGCTCATCCAGGGTTGTTCTCCAAGGGTCCCAACCACGGCCACAGTGACCTAGAGACAGATCAAGCCCCTCTGCGGGACAGGAGTGTGATTCCAGTGTGAGCCTCGTGAGCACAGGCTGGCGGAAGGGGTCAAGGGAGACCTGGAGGGGTGGAGGGATGAGTGGGACCCTCCCAGGGGCTTTGGTCCAGGGAGTGAGGGGGGATGCTCGCAGAGCTCCTGTTGGAGCCTCGGCCATGGGAGTCACGTCGGGGGACTGCTGGCTGCCAGGTGCCCGAGGCCCTAAGGACAGGCAGGGACAGTGGGTGTGGGCCTGGGCCCTTCCTCTTGCCAGTGAGCTGGAGGCCTGGAGGGCCCGCCGGGCTGAGCACAGGCTCCACCAGAGGCTTGAGGTGGGGGGGGGGGGTGGCAGGGAGCACCCAGAGGCGTGGCACTGTGCAAACGGGGGAGGGGTGAGATAGCCCCAAGAGGGAACGGTGGGTGCAAAGGTGCGGCCGTGTGACCGAGAGGAGTGAGACTGCGCGTCGTGGGCGTCCCCTGACCTCACGGGTCTCCTGCAGGACCTACAGCGCCGCCAGTCCGAGGTCTACGACTGCATCCAGAGTGAAGACGGCAGCCCGCCCACCTCCCAGGGCCTGCTCTCCCAGGTACGCAGGGCGGGGCAGCGAGCCCGGCTCCTCCTCTCCTTCCGTGTGTCCTCCTTCCACTTCCCCTCCTCTGGGAAGTGCCCGCCACGTGCTGGGGGTGGAGGGTGAGCCACCCACTGCTGAAGCAGAGCCCTCCCCTGAGGCGGCTGACCTGGTGCTTAGGAGGCCTGGTGGGTTTACCCCCCACCCCGGCACCACCCCTTTCCAGCTCTGCCGCCCTGGCCAAGGGGCTAACCTCTGTGCCCACATCTGTAAACTGAGGACCCTGAGAGCATTCACCTCCTAGACCTGCCATGAGATGGTACTGCGACCCAGTAGGCGCCGTGCAAGGGAGCAAGCGAAACCGCCACTGGGCACGGCAGAGTGTCTACGCCGGTCAGTCAGGCAGGGGTGTGAGGCTTCTCGCTGTCCCCAGGCTGAAGGTGGCTGGGGACTGTGCTGGCGGCAGCTGGGGCAGGCCTGGACAGGGCTTTATTATTATCATGAAGGGGGCTAAGGCACATCCCTCGATCATGAGTCTCTCTTAAACCTCAGTCTGCTCATCTGTCAAGTGGGTGCATGACACTTTCCTGCAAAAGCAACTGCCCATGAATTCAAATGAATTCCAAGTTAAGTAGCATCTATACCAGAGCTCTGGACACCATCAAGTGCAAGGGGCTCAAGGACCGTGGCTGGGCACCTTGGAAAAACCATCAGGAAGTGAGGGGGGCAGGTGCTTGGGCCCCCTAGCAGAGGCTGACTCTGTTGAATCTCCTATTCTCACAGCTCTTTCTAAGGTCATCTCTGAACTAGGCTGTGACTGGAGGCAAGGCTTCCCCACCCTGGGACTCCCAAGGCTGTCTGGGCCATCCCAGGGAGTGACCACTGTATGCCAGGCCCTGAGGTCCTGAGCAGCACACTAGGCGCTGTCCCAGCTCCCCAGCCTCCTCGGGTCTGCAGGAACAGGGTCGTGGATTCTTACAGACACACAGAAACATCTGTGAACGGTGGGCTCTGGGGAGGGACTAGCCAGAGTTGAGGAGGGGGATCTTGGTGTGCTGAGCTGAGCTCTGGAGAGTGAGGAGGAGGTCATCGGGGAACAGATAGGGTCCTGGGAGCACCCCAAGAGGAGAGAAGAGCATCTGGAGAGGCCTAAGGCAGGAAAGAAGAGGCCTGTGGGGCTGGAGGGCAGAGAGCAGGCGTGGGGTGGGAGAACAGGAGAGGAGGCTGGTGAGGTGGGCTTGGGGACAAGAATAGGGCTCCCGGTCAAAGCTACTTAGAAAGCCGTCTATTTGTCTGCCTTTGCCCAAAACTAAATTAGTGCAAATTTATCTTTCCCCTCCCTACTGCTCATTTCTTTCTTTTTTCCTTTCCAGGAGAAACAGCATAAATTTGAGGCTGATGGTGAATTTAACCTGGTCTATGAAAATCTCTAGGATGAGCTCTGCCTGCCCACAGGTCTTGCCCTGGATCAGAGGCCCTGGGACAGCCTCTCCCTCCAGGGAACTTGATCTGTATTGGAAGTGCGGCTGCAGGGTACCCCGTCACCTCGCCCCCACATTGATGAGGCTGGCCCCCACGCCTGCTCCACGTCTCCAGGCTTTNCCCTGGATCAGAGGCCCTGGGACAGCCTCTCCCTCCAGGGAACTTGATCTGTATTGGAAGTGCGGCTGCAGGGTACCCCGTCACCTCGCCCCCACATTGATGAGGCTGGCCCCCACGCCTGCTCCACGTCTCCAGGCTTTTGCCCAAGCTGTTCCCTCTGCAGGTGGGCACTGCCTCCGTCTCCAAGGGCTCTCTTGGACACCTCCTATCCCTGGGGCCCTCCTTACCCTCTAGGGATGCTCAGGCTCTCTTGTACCAGCCTGAGCCACCAGAAGCTTCCAGCGGGGACCCAGTGCTGTGTGCACACGCGCAGAGTAGGTGAATAAAAGAGCAACTATACAGAGGCCCCTACCCCTTACCCCCTGCCCGGTTGGGCCAAAGACAGGGCAGCTGTGCAAAGTGGAACCGGGGGCCGGCGCGGGAGGTACGGGGTATGAGCAAGAATGAACCACGGGGAGGCTGGGCTGGGAGACCGAGCTGGAGGCCCAGGATGTGGCCATCAGTCTGGGGGCCTGGGGCTGGGAGGGTCAGGGCACATCCAAGTGAGGAGGGAGATCTGGGCATCAGGTGGCAGGGAGGTGGGTGCTGGCAAGACAGGGGCCGGACAGACTGACACTGTCTGCCTCCCCTCAAGGGGACCCCAAGGTTGTTTACCCTTCAGCCTGCCCCTGACACTCAGCATGCCAACTGCTGCCTCCCAATGCCCCCCTCCTTAAAGCTCCCCACCCCCAGGGCCTCAGCGGTGCCTCTGTCCACCCCACAGCCCCGTTCCCTGGAGCCCCCCTCCTCCTGGCCTNTCCTTAGGACCCATCCCTGCGGCCTTAGCTAAACTTACTCTTTCAAGCTATGAAGAGACAAGATAAAGATCTGAATGGAGACTCCAGTTGGTGGAGGGCCGGGCTGACTCAGCCCTGATAAACCTGCAGTCAAAAAATCAATAGAGCTTTCTCGAGTTGCCATTATCCAACAAGGAAAATTTTTCGAAAATAAATTGCTGCATGGCATAAAATCAGATTAAGTAGATAACAGGTTTTGCTGACTTTGGACTGTTGGGGATGGCCCAGGAGGAAGAGAATTAGTGATTTAACGAGCTCACTTCTGCTCATGCTAGTCAAGTGTTTACTCTCTGGCTGAACAAGAGAGGGAGAGCAAAGGTGAGAAAACAAATTCTAATTTCTGTTTGACCTTCACCCCAGCCCTGCACTGTAAGGTCAACTCACCACTGTCTCATGGTGGGCTTGCAGAGAGGTTCACTGCCCTAGCCTTGAAGCCATGGTTCTTAACCAGGCTTCACTGTGCTATGTGACATTGGGCAAGTTATTTCACATGCCTGTGGGCCTCGATTTCCCAATCTTGAATTGGGTTTCCCAATGACTGAGGCCAAAGGAAAGTTGCTCTGCAAAGGAAATTGTTATGTTGTTAGGAGACATAAGGGCAGACATTGAGTAGTAATAAACCACAAGTGTGTATGAGATACAAATCTGATACTTTCTGTCTAAATGCTAGCATTTTCTGAACCTTTGAAAATGCCCCCACTGAGGTCTCCTCATGGGAATACCAGACCACCTGACCTGCCTCTTGAGAAACCTATATGCAGGTCAGGAAGCAAGAATTAGA
>SJYV01020360.1:690293-712227 GCA_006410875.1 Neotragus pygmaeus | reverse complement strand
CTATTCAAGGTTTTTTGTATTTCCATACAAATTGTGAAATTATTTGTTCTAGTTCTCTGAAAAATACCACTGGTAGCCTGATAAGGATTGCATTGAATCTATAGATTGCTTTGGATAGTGTATTCATTTTTACTATATTAATTCTTCTGATCCATTAACGTGGTATATTTCTTCATCTATTTGAGCAGATATGTCTTTTAAAAAAATCCTTAGGCAATTTTAATGTCAAGGAGAGTTGAGAATCACTGGTTTGGGTAATGTCATTATTATTATGGCTTTGCTGTATGCATGCCTCATGTGCATTTGACCATCTTTAACAAATAAAGTTAAGGAATTTAATCTGATCTTAGCAAGTCATTTCAAAATGATTCTCAATGATTTGAAGCAGAAAAAGGAAGAAAATTATAAAGGCCTGGATGACAGCTGCCATCCTAAAAGCTCTCATCAGTTATATTGATTTTTTTACATGAACAACATTCATGTATAGTGAATTCTAATGTTTTCAATATTTTCTCAAATATAAGAATTTCTTTGTTCTTTTAATATTAAGACTTTGACTATGAATTTTTATCTAAGTGAATTCTATATATAGAAGTCACATATATCATTAGGTCTATTTGTCTATAAGGCTTACTAGTTATGCTGTTCAAATCTTTTATATAATCATTGATTTTTTTAAATCTGCTGGATTTATTAATTGCTGATTTCCAGGAGAAATATCAACAACCTCAGATATACAGATGATATCACTCTACTGGCAGAAAGTGAAGAGGAACTAAATAGCCTCTTGATGCGGGTGAAAAAGAGTGAAAAGGCTGGCTTAAAACTCAACATTCAAAAACTAAAACCATGGCATCCTGTCCCATCACTTCATGGCAAATAGAAGGGGAAAAAGTAGAGACAGTGATAGATTTTATTTTCTTGGGCTCCAAAATCATTGCAGGTGATGACTGCACCCATGAAATTAAAAGATGCTTGCTCCTTGGAAGATAAGCTATGATAAACCTAGACAGCATATTAAAAATCAGATCACTTTGCTGACAAAGATCTGTATAGTCAAAGCTATGGTTTTTCCAGTACTCATGTATGGATATGAGAGTTGGACCATAAAGAAGACTGAGTGCTGAAGAATTGGTGCTTTTGAATGGTGGTACTGGAGAAGACTCTTGAGAGTCCCTTGGACAGCAAGAAGATCAAACCTGTCAATCCTAAAGGAAATCAACCCTGAATAGTCATTGGAGGACTGGTGCTGAAACTGAAGCTTAATACTTTGGCCACTTGATGCGAAGAGCCAACTCATTGGAAATGACCCTGATGCTGGGAGAGATTGAAGGCAGGAGGTGAAGGGGGTGACAGAGGATGAGATGGCTGGAGGACATCAATGACTCAATGGACAGGAATTTGGGAAAATTCCAGGAGTTGTTGATGGACAGGGAAGCACTTAATGTAAGTGCAAATTAACAATTACCTTATCATCTTGGTAAGCAGGACTTTATAGCTTTGTATAGTTGACTCTCTGTTTTTAGCAATGCTTTCATGCCTAGAGTCTATTTTGAATAATACTAGCATAGCAGTATCAGCATTCTTTTGGCTATTGTTTTCTTGGTATAATTTTCTGCTCTTTGAGTTTCCATCTATCTGACACTTCATGGATTATGTTTATCTCATTTAAACCAATTCCTGGAATAATTTCCCAACCTAACAATAATTGCATTATAATTGAAGGTTTCTATGGGTTTCCTATTTGTAGCATTTTTTTTGTGTTTAAATTTTGGGGGCATTTCCCTCTTTCACAAGCCCATTGTACCCATGGGAACTACCATGACAATCTGATGTGATCATCATAGCCAGTCACAGTTGACTGACCATGACCCAGGATAAGCCAGTAACAGCAGAGACTGAGAATTGTCATAGCTGAATGATATGAACAGGTATTCTCCAGGGTAAGCTCCGTGAAGTACTGGTACTAATGCCACAGTTCCAATCCTGCCTTCTCTCAAATTTATTTTTTAGCTCCTTTCTAGAATTAAGAAGAAGCTCTTGTAACTGTCTAATTTCATTTTAATTTAAACTGGCTAAAGTCAATATCTGCTACTTAAAAATAATGTAAGCTTAGTACAGTAAAGATACTTTTTGATTTTTAACTCACTAGTACAGTCTATATGGGAATTAACCATTAAATTCCAAAGTTAAAAGTACTTGAGATAAAAAATATTGGCCTCTGACAGGTATGTTATATAATGGGTGAATAAACAAATATAAAGAAGCCTACTAAGTATCAGTTCAGTTCAGTTCCTCAGTGGTGTCCGACTCTTTGTGACCCCATGAATCGCAACACGCCAGGCTTCCCTGTCCATCACCAACTCCCGGAGTTCACTCAGATTCACATTCATCGAGTCCATGATGCCATCCAGCCATCTCATCCTCTGCCATCCCCTTCTCCTCCTGCCCCCAACCCCTCCCAGCATCANGCCAGGCTTCCCTGTCCATCACCAACTCCCGGAGTTCACTCAGATTCACATTCATCGAGTCCATGATGCCATCCAGCCATCTCATCCTCTGCCATCCCCTTCTCCTCCTGCCCCCAACCCCTCCCAGCATCAGAGTCTTTTCCAATGAGTCAACATAGAAGAAATAAGAAGAGGTGATTAAAAAACTTTACATCTTTGATTTTTCTGAGTTTCTGGATATTTCTGGAATACTTTTCATTTTTTCTCCTATCTCTAATTGGTAAGTGCTATGTTAATTTAAATTAGTTTCCTTTTAAGGACAGTTGACATATTTTGAGGAGAATGAGGCAAAAATAAAATGCTTTTCTATGTTATATTTCTCTTTTAATCTTTATAATACCCATTCTGGAGTTATTACTCCTGTTCACATCTGACGACAGTGTGAATCAATGGTATTAAACCATTCGCCCAAAGTTATCTTGTTATTAAATGACTGATTCAGAATTTAAATTATAGTTCTGATTCTGAAGATTTTTCCATGATTCTAGGACACCTCATGAAAATAATTGCTGTCAGTGTCAAAGCAAGAGCCTTATAAAGTTAAATTCTCCAGTCCATTCCTTGTCAAAAATCTTTTAAACTAAAATCAGAGATCTTTATGAATTGCTCTGGATTAGAAGTCTCTCAATGATCTGATCCACAGGAAAATTTCAGTCCTGTATAACTACACTTTAGTTATTTCCCAATTATTCCCTACTCTTGATTGTCCATGTGAGAGAACTTCCTTTGGAGTAAAACTCTGCTGACTAAAAAAAAAAAAAAAAAAAATATGACAACATGAGACCTATAAATTGTTTTATTTGAAGCTTACTGAATAGCATACCTCCATGGTAACATGGCCTGGAAGACAGCCTCTCAGAAAGCTCCGAGGAACTGTTCTGAAAAGGTAGGATCACTAATTGAGAGACTACTGAAACAGACACATAAATAAAAGGGGGGACAAAAATGAGTTCATATGTGGTAGACAAGGTACATAACAGGCAAATGGATAAGGTAGTGGAGAGAGAAGGGCAGGTGATAGGACTGAAGAATTATCAACATATTGGTGATCCTGTAAACCAGTGAAATCATGAGAATGGCTGAAATTACCTGAGAATATAGTATTGAGAATGTAGAGAAGGTGGCCAAAGAAGTAAACGTAATATGAACACTTAAAAGATGAAGAGCCCATGAAGGAGAATAGATTATTTGGTTCATGAGTGAAAAGAAAATATGATAACCAGCTTAGCATTTTAAGAAGGGAGTACAAAACTGCAAAAAGATAAAAATAAGTTAAAGGCTAAAAATTAGCCACTGGGTTTAGCCATTAGATCACCAGAAACATTAACAAGAGTGATTAAATAGAGGGCTGTTATATAAACCTGATTGCACTGAGTTGACAGGTAAATGGGAAATATGAATTTTGTTCATAGATTACTCTTCTGAAATCTGGAGATAAAATAATCAAAATATGGTGGTAGAAAATTAATCAAATTGAAAGAAATTGTAAATAGAAAATGAGGAAAGGAAAAAATATATCACTGATTAGCAATGTACTAGCTAGACATAGGAGGCCATGAGATCACAGTCAAGCTTGTAGAGAAAGCCCTGTGTAAGAGGAGGGATTAACCCATCTGGTAGATTGGACAGAAAGACATAAGCATAATGTATTAGATTGCTAAGGGTGCCATACCAAAGTGCTACATACTGTGCGGCTTAAACGAAATTTATTTCCTCACAATTCTGGAAGCTAGAAGTCTGAGATCAAGGTGTAGACAGGGTCAGTTTCTTCTTAAACCTCTCTCCTTGACTTATGAAATACCATCTTCTCCCAATATCCTCACACGGTCTTCCCTCTGTATGCATATATTTCCAAATTTCTTCTGCTTATAAGGATACTAGAAATGATCTCATTTTAGCTAAATTACTTCCTAAGACCCTATCTCCAACCACAGTCACATTCTGTGGTATTAATACTAAGGATTAGGAATTCAACACATGAACTTTTGGGGGACACAATTCAGCCCACAATATATGGGTGCATATATTTAATAATTAAAGGAGTAAAAAGAATATCTAGCCAAGCTTTTAACACACATTTTATTGCATATGCTTCTAAAGTATAGGTTTATTGATAAGAATCATATAAGCAGAACTGTAGAAAGTGGTTTATTAGTCAGTTTGGACGGCTTTAACAAAGTACCATAGACTTGTATTTATTTCTCACAGTTCTGGAGGCTGGAGTCCAAAATCATAATGCCAGCATGGTCAGGGTGGGTTCTGGTGAGACTTGTCTTCCTGATTTAAATCTTCTTGTGTCCGCACATGACAGAGCATGCAAGAGATTCTCTGTCTCTTGCTCTTTAACTAAAGGCACTAGTATATAAATGAGAGTTCCACCCTCATGACCTAATTCCTTTTGAAAGAGTTCACCTCCATGTGTCATAACCTTGGAAATTAGGATTTTAGGATAGGGGAGACACAAGCATTCAGTCCAGAATATAGGTACTACAAAAGAATATTCAATATGAAGTGTTAGCATTTATAGGACTGCTGAAACCTCTGTTCTACTTTAAACCATATTTTCAAATCTACTTTCTGACATGGAGATCAGTTGTCATTGAGGTGGTGTTTTATGGAACATGGTGTTGAATCACTGACAAATTATAGTTGTAAGGTGAAATGCTGAAATATTCTGCTACATTTGAAGAACTGTCTCTTTCACTTACATCATCTTAAGAAAAAACTAACAGCCATCATCGTAAATTAAAAGAAATAAAAACTAGCAGTTAAGAAAAAGAATGTATATTTGATCCTCTATATGTCTCTAGGGATTGGGAAATTTAATATAATTAGAAGGCAGATAATTTTAAAGGAGTGCTAATATATAATTATATCAAGAATAACTCTATGCACACAATTGTGGAGGGTAGTGTTTTACAAAAAAGATTGAGTTGGTTAAGTAAATTTTACAGTATTTGATTTTCCTACTATTATTTATATTAAATGTTTCAAATTAAATGTTTCTTTGTTGTCACAGATCTCTAAAAATTGTGTAAACTTGGTTCTAAAATTCATTTTATTTAAGTCATTTAAGCCACTAACTTAAGCTCTGCTAAGAAATTCCTAGAAGAAATCCTGTGCACTATGAATACTTGGGGTAGAAAATAAGCAATTAAAAATTTTTAGTAATCAAACTTGAAACCATTTATAATAATTACAAGGTACTAAACTCTTTTTTATCTTTTAAAATCAACTATATATTTCTTGATTGATTTATATTTCTTAAATCCACTAGAACTTTCACTCCATGAAGACAGAGTTTTTATCTATTTTACTACTAATTCTGATTGTTAGAACAGTTCTTGGTACCCAATAATCATTGATTATTCAATAAATATTAGTTAAATGGATGTTCTCAAAGCAAATGGAGCTACTGGGCATTAGCTTAGAACGAATATGTATATGTTGTGCTGTGCTTTGTCGTTCAGTCATGTCCAGCTCTTTGTGACCCTGTGGACTGTAGCCCTCCAGGCTCCTCTGTCCATGGGATTCTCCAGGCAAGAATATTGGAGTGGGTTGCCNAACGAATATGTATATGTTGTGCTGTGCTTTGTCGTTCAGTCATGTCCAGCTCTTTGTGACCCTGTGGACTGTAGCCCTCCAGGCTCCTCTGTCCATGGGATTCTCCAGGCAAGAATATTGGAGTGGGTTGCCATGCCCTCCTCCAGGGGATCTTCTGATCCATGAATGGAACTCCGAGTCTCTTATGTCTTCTGCATTGGCAGGCAGGTTCTTTATCACTAGCGAACCTGAGAAGCCCATATGTTGGCTCAGATGGTAAAGAATTTACCTGCAGTATAGGAGACTGGGTTTGATACCTGGGTGAGGAAAAATCCCGTGGAGAAGGGAATGGCTACACACTGCAGTATCCTTGCCTGGAGAATCCCATGAACAGAGGAGTGTGACAGGCTACAGTCCATGGGTCACAATGAGTCAGATATGACTGAACACACACACACAGCCCTGTGTGTGTGTGTGTGTGTGTGTGTGTGTGAGGAGTAGTGACTTGGAATTATCATCAATGTGTAATCATTAATTTATTCTGAAAGCAGTCATGTCTTAGTGCTGGGATATAGGAGAGTTTCTTCCTATATCCAATGGTACCGGGTTGCATTTTTTCACGTTTAATAATCGAGATTTTATCTGCCTATTTGTTTTATCCCTTTCTAGATTATTAGATATCAATCAGCATTCCTGAATTAAATAATAGGTATATATTTGGAGAACAAAGATTACCAGATTCAGTTTTCTATGCTTTTGTTTAGGAAGATAGTTTGGTATTTTCTCTTTGTTTTGTATCTTTTCCCCAAGACACAAAGGTGTTTTTTCCTTATAAATTTATAGATTTTATGCATTTGAAAAAATGAGGGACAGAAAAAACCCTTCTTTGTCCTTATATTTCTGCAAACAAATGAAACTATTTTAAAGCATTTGAATATAATTAGCATAAAAAGAAGTTGGATTTACAATGCTTATTCTCTCTCTTTATGAACAAACACATTATCCTTGTTTTGATCAAATGCATTTTATGCAAAAAGTAATAACTGGACATAAAACTACTGAGAAAATGTCTTCTCAACCCATAAAAGGCGTATTTCTTTATTGACAAGTGTTTTAATTTGGTACAATTCTGTTCACAAAAATGAAAATCCATGCATGAAATTATAATGATGAATTGGGTAATTTTAAAACATCAACTCATTTTAACATGTTTTAAACACCAGTGAATGCTGCCTAATTCAGTCACAATGTAATGTCTCCCTCCTCATAGGCTTATTCCAGAAAATTTATGCTTAAGAGATCACAAACATATACTATGATCAGGATAACACTAAGGTATTGTTTATGCCTCAATGAAAAGAAATTGCCAATAAAATAAAATGAAATTATTAGACTAAAAAAAATAAGTAGCCGTTTTTTCCTAAAAAATTTAAAAACAAATTTTTGTGCAAAACATGCAATGTCAAATTCAAACTTTAAAATATTTAAAATCAATTTTAGTGTTTGATTCTTTTATTTTGCAAGAGATTCACTGTTTTTAAAAATTAATCAAATAGCCTTCATAATGGAGTTAAAAAGCTGTGAATTTGTTTCTTATTTCTTTATATTTCATCAATGTCACTTTGTTTGGGTTTCCAGAAAGCAAGTGATTTTTTTTTTTTTAGCAGAATGTGATTTTAACTTAGACAATTTAGAATATCTATTCCAAATTGAACTAAGTAATAGCTTATGAGGGAAAAGTACTTCCATGTAACTATATACTGTACCTTGAATTATTTGTTGTTGTTTTTCAGTTGCTCTGTCATATCCAACTGTTTGCAACTTCATGAATTTCAGCATGCCAGGCTTCCCTGTTTTTGACTATCTCCCAAAGTTTGCTCAGACTCATGTTCACTGAGCTGATAATGCCATCCAACCATCTATCTAATCCTCTGTCCTCTGCCCCCTTCTCCTCCTGCCTTCCATCTTTCCAGCATCATGGTATTTTTCAATGAATTGGCACTTCACGTCAGGTACCCAAAATATTGGAGCTTCAGAATTACTTTACTATTATACAATTTTACATGTAAAGAAAGTGAAAAACAGGTGCAGTAAAAGGAAAATTGCCCTTAATTACACAGTTTTAAAGTGATAGAACCTTTATTCTAATAAAGGCTATCTGATTCCAGAGATCATGTGTGAACTACCACATTACTAAAATAATCTGGCAACACAATTGGCACAAGAAGTGGGCTAAGTATATGTCACCATAAATGTCTGTTAAGACATCCTTTATCTCTCAAGAAACTGAATCTAAACCTCAGACTCATGTAATACTTCATGTTAATCTGTAATGACCTTGAGTGCGACTTGCTCAGTTGTGTCCAACTCTTTGCAACATCATGGACTGTATGTAGCCCACCAAGCTCCTCTGTCCTTGGGGATTCTCCAGGCAAGAATACAGGAGTGGGTTGCCATGCCTTCCTCCTGTGGATCTTCCCAACCCAGGGATCGAAACCAGGTCTCCTACATTGCCAGTAAATTCTTTACTCTCTGAGCCACAAGGGAAGCCCCTGTAATGACCATAGCAATCTCTAATAATTGTGCATTTCAGATAGTGCTGGATTAATATCCTCATTTTACAGATGAAGTAACTGGGTCTCAGAATGATCATTTGATCAACAAGGGCCAAATGATTGATGCAGAGTAGAATTAGAGTAGGAGACTCAAGACCCTTCAGGACAGTTCTCTTTCCAGATCACCCCACCAGTGGGTCAAAATCCCACTAGTTCCCTGTGCTGGGAATCATTCATACATTTTGACCTGAGTTTCTTTCCAGATAGCAGTAGTTTGTTTTTCTTTTGATAAGTGCTTCTGTAGTTTATTTATAAAGTTAGGAAAAATTTCAAATATATGTAAGAATAAGGACTTGACACATTGACAATTAAGGAGAAAATTTTCATTTCTACGGTGGCTTGATACAGATTTATGTGCATTCAATCAGAAAGCCTGTCTGTAAAACACAAAGTTTTATTTTTAGATAAAAGTATGAAGAACTAAATGTCATAATATTAACATTTGTCTCATGCACTCATTTCTCCAAGCTGAAATATTAGTTTTCTGTCATATAGAACAGACTATATTCACCAGGTCAGTCTGTAAATAGTGAAAATGAAACCCATAACACACTGTGGGCATTGGAAAGATGGCATAAGTATAGCCCGAGTTGAATGACTGTAAGGGTGAAAGAAGCAAGGAATAAATTCATGGTAGGTAGTACATAGTGCTTGTCTCAAATATTGGAACCCTGATGTGTTAATATTTTCTAACTGAGCCCTAAAAGAGAAAGGTCCACAGGAAGAACATGCAGGAACTCCTTTCACTGCTGCTGCTGCTGCTAAGTCGCCTCAGTCGTGTCCGACTCTATGTGACCCCAGAGATGGCAGCCCACCAAACTCCCCCTTCCCTGGGATTCTCCAGGCAAGAACACTGGAGTGGGTTGCCATTTCCTTCTCCAATGCATGGAAGTGAAAAGTGAAAGTGAAGTCGCTCAGTCATGTCCGACTCTTAGCCACCCCACAGACTGCAGCCCACCAGGCTTCTCCATCCATGGGATTTTCCAGGCAAGAGTACTGGAGTGGGGTGCCATCAAATTGTGGGTCACAAGTAGTGCTAATTTGTCTTGGTGAGGTGGTTCTAGTGTTAAAGAACCCACCTGCCAATGCAAGAGACATAAGAGACTTGAGTTCCATCCCTGGATCAGGAAGATCCCCTTGAGAAGGGCATGGCAATCCACTCCAGTAGTCTTGCCTGAAAATCCCATGGACAGAGGAGCCTGGCGGGCTACAGTCCATAGGGTCACAAAGAGCCGGGCACAACTGAAGCCACTTGGCATATATATATGTATTCATTCTAAGCCATTGCCCAGTATCTCCATTTTCTTTGAGGGTCTCAAAGAATAAGTCATGACTGAAGTGACTTAGCACGCATGCACGTGCACATGACTAAATACAAATTTAAAAGAGGTTGTTAAGGGACTACTCTTCCCATTTATGCTGGACCCATCTTATCTTGGAAGAATCTTAGGTTTTAAGAGAACACACACCTGATGGATTAAAGAAGCTACACATCATTAGCAGCTGGGCCATCATTGAAGTGGTAAAGGCCATAGTAGGAGATAATTGGAGAAGGAAATGGCAACCCACTCCAGTGTTCTTGCCTGGAGAATCCCAGGGATGGGGGAGCCTGGTGGGCTGCCATCTATGGGTTCACACAGAGTTGGACACGACTGAAGTGACTTAGCAGCAGCAGGAGATAATTAACAAGAAAGGAAACTAAGAAGGTTGATATAGATCCCATGTGGGCATTCCCCATATCACTGAAGTCCTGGCTTGACAGACGAGATCACAAGACTCTTACACATCAGTTTTATACATTGTAATTTTCACTTTACAGATTTCCTCTTGCTTTGTCTTCAGCCACTTCAGAATTTTTACATTCAATATCAAGAGTTTATCTCATTTATTCATAAGCAAGGTCATATTGTCTCACTGATAAAGGTAAACATTCAGAAATTTTAGAGCTTTAAAAGCCTGATATATAGCATACATCATGGGGGAACATTTATGGCAAAAACTACCCAAATAGAGTCTCTAAGTTATATTCCAAGGAATAATTATCCAGTCAGTTTTCTTTTTCAAGCACTGTATGGCCCTAAAATTATATGATTAAATCTAAGAAACTGAAACATTACTTCTAAAATGCGAATGTTGACAGTTGTCTTTCTTATTGCAACCTTTGCAGTTTTTCAGATTAACTATACAGTTAATATCTTTGTGTGAAAGAAAAGATTCTTGGAGAAGGGCTTTTGTGAAGGTTACATGTATTATTTTTTAATGTTTCTCAGCCCTTCAGAGCTCTCCTGGCAACCGCTGTAATATAAAATATGGATTTCACAAACAAAAGTAGAAGCTCAAACTCATTTTTTTCTTTTTGTATTAGTTCTGGCAAGTCCTTGATGCCTACAATAGGAAAAAAAAAAACTATGTGTTTTTTCTTATAAAAGCTATCAGTTCAGTCCATCTACTCCATCGAAAGTTTGCTCATGGGATGAAAGGTGAAACTAATGTCAGATCATAATTTTAAATCATTGTAAATAGGTTGCTGGTGCTGAGGAATGAAAGAGTAAAAGGTTAGAAAAGGTTATATGCTAAAGAATTCTGTTTCTTAAGGTCTTGCTAAGAAATTGAATGTATCTCTTTCTTTTTTAATTATTTTTTGCCTCATTAAGATTTGATTTATTCATTCTTTTTTCTTTCTACAGACATTAATTAAACATCTTCTACATGCCAACTCTACCCCAGATGCTACAAAAGCAAAGATAAACACTTAACTATAAGGAACTCAGAATTAGTATGGTAGGTGGGTAGGCAAGAATAATAAAAGTATAATATGATTATTTTTAGGACAGATGGAAAAAGTACTACCCCAGTTTGAAAGAGTCGTAAAGAAGGCTTTGAAAGTGGAGGCAGATTTTACTATAGGGTGACAAAGGAGCCACAAAAGTTTCTGATATCAACTTCCTCCAAAGACATGTAAGTGTTAAATAATGTAGATGCTCAAAGTTAGTGTAAGGGAATTGTTAGAACACAGTTTATAACAAACTAAAAACAGTCTTAAGAAATATTTCCTTAAGTCTTTCAAGAAAGTCATATTTGTGGTCATCATCATGAAAGAAATTCAACATACTTCCATGACCCATATAATGATCCTTCAATTAGATAGAGAGGTATGGGTGTTGTCATAAACATTAATACTTTTTAAAGAAGTAGTTCACATGCATTCATTTAATAATAAATATTTAGGGAGTGCCAAGTACTATGCTAAATATTGAAGATACCATTTTGGAAATTAACATGTCAAGAGCTTCATGATTTGTCACTTAAGAGCGAAAACAAGTCTCTCCTAGATAACTGAATTTAAAGCATAGAAAACTTATATATGATTTTTGTCATGCAGATGACGCTTCCTTGAAGATCAAATTGAATACTCTTTTTTTCTATTCACTGTGCCTATGTAATGTTTTTTCCCACATGTCATGTTATGGAAATAGGATAATTAAGGCTTTAGGGCTTTATAGACTCCTGAATTAAATGGGATTTCTTAAATTGGCCTTCTTGAGTTACATTGGCCACATTGCCTTTTATTTTTTTTCAAGTAAATATTATTCATCATACTGTACTCAACAGCACAAACATAAAACCCACCTGAAGATAGAAAAAGTACCTCTCATTGTTGATTTTTTTTTACATAAACCAAAGCAAATATGATATTCATAAGCAAGAAGCCTGAATCAAGTGATTACAGATAAGGCTAATGAAGGTCCTAATGTGTCTATATTTACTTTTTTTATTGTCTTGAGAAGTGAAGGGGCCAGAGCACACTCCTGTGAGTTTGGTTGTTGCTGTTTTCCCTTAAAGGATTTGGTGTTCTCACCGTCACTCATTCTGGACAAATAAGATCTTGAGTTGAATGGCTTTTTTGAACAGTTGGAGGAAAAGTTGCTCTCTGGGTCTGGATAGAAATAAGAGATGGAGAACATACAGGAAGTCTTCTAGATTCTAAGTTATTCCAGATATTAAGAAAAGGATGGTATGATCTTCCCTAAACTACACAGAGTTGATACAAACCAAAGAACTGGCCCAGCAAGAAACCCCAGGTCAGGTCTTGCTTTGACAGTAATTTTAGGTATTTAGGGACTTACAAGATTCCCTATTATTTATTCAATTTTAGCCGTACAAAAGTCAACTTTGGATTCAATGTGGCTGTGGAGAGTTGGAGATGAAAAAAAAAATTCCCATATAGTGAGTTTTTATCCTAGTTACCAGACTGATGCAGCTTGGCAGTCATGTTTGAACAGAGTAGAGAGAGCATCTCATCAGCATCATTAGAAACTGAGGTTAGGTCCTTTTTGGTAGATTTTGGAGAATGGACTGAAGTGATGTGAGAGAACTTCATCCTGAACATAACATCCTGGGAATACTCACTAAAATGATGATGAGGTGCTTTGGAGTCGAGCTATCATAAATTTAGCCAGTTTGGCTCAGCCATTATAATTCTGAAGTAAATGTTGAAAGAAAGTGGAAGTGTTAGACACTAAGTCGTGTCCAACTCTTTATGACCCTATGGATTGTAGCCCACCTGGCTCCTCTGTCCGTGGAATTCTCCAGACATGAAAACTGGGATCAAACCCAGGTCTTTTTTATTGCAGGCAGATTCTTGACCATCTGAGCCACAGGTAAGCCAGTAACATAGAGGAGAAGGTGATAATGGCCAAGTGTTGATATGATTTGTTTCCTGACAAAGCCAAAAAAAAGTAAAAATTAAATGACATGAGAGTTTGTAGTCTCAGGTTAAAGACCTGAGATATGTGATTCCTCAGATAATTTCCGTTTTCCTTACCTGGTAAGTTTTCGCACATCCCAACTGCAGGAAGTGAGTTTAAATCAGAGCTTGTTCAAATAGTGCCTTCGGGAATTGTGTAGTGCTATCTATATAGATCTATTCAGTGACCCTATCAAATAGCAATATTTGGTTTCCAGCTTTATGTGCATCAATTTTTGATATGTAGGAGTTAATTTAATATACTATATATATATAATTGTTAATGTAAATTTATTTATTGGAATTGGAGGTTAATTACTTTACAATATTATATTGGTTTTGCCATACATCAACATGAATCCGCCACAGGTNGATATGTAGGAGTTAATTTAATATACTATATATATATAATTGTTAATGTAAATTTATTTATTGGAATTGGAGGTTAATTACTTTACAATATTATATTGGTTTTGCCATACATCAACATGAATCCGCCACAGGTATACACATGTTCCTCATCCTGAACCCCCCTCCCTCCTGCCTCCTCGTACCATCCCTCTGGGTTGTCCCAGTGCACCAGCCCCAAGCATCCAGTGTCATCCATCAAATCTGGACTGGTGATTCGTTTCATGTATGATATTATACATGTTTCAATGCCATTCTCCCAAATCGTCCACCCTCGNCCTGAACCCCCCTCCCTCCTGCCTCCTCGTACCATCCCTCTGGGTTGTCCCAGTGCACCAGCCCCAAGCATCCAGTGTCATCCATCAAATCTGGACTGGTGATTCGTTTCATGTATGATATTATACATGTTTCAATGCCATTCTCCCAAATCGTCCACCCTCGCCCTCTCCCACAGAGTCCAAAAGCCTGTTCTATACATCTGTGTCTCTTTTGCTGTCTTGCATACAGGGTTATTGTTACCATCTTTCTAAGTTCCATATATATGCGTTAGTATACCGTGTTGGTGTTTTTCTTTCTGGCTTACTTCACTCTGTATAATAGGCTCAAGTGTTACTCAGCCATTAAAA
This sequence comes from Neotragus pygmaeus, assembly GCA_006410875.1. NCBI lineage: Eukaryota > Metazoa > Chordata > Mammalia > Artiodactyla > Bovidae > Neotragus > Neotragus pygmaeus. The sequence goes on along the minus strand of SJYV01020360.1, from coordinate 697,778 downwards.
ATAATTCATTTGAATCAGTTCTAATGAGGTAGATGAAACTGGAGCCTATATATCTTATTTTTAATGTTCTTAGGAGTCATCTGAATTCTGTTGCTTAGATTTCGTATTCTACTATTGATCTTTTATCTTCACAGCCATATAGAACTGTTGCAAACACAGATTATTTATTTTAAAAAGCAATCATTGACATATGCAATGCAAATGAAGTCTAAACATTTTGCCAGTGATGTATTTCATGGGAAAATTTGATTTCTATTTCTGTTTTCCATTTTCCATCTTTCATCATCATCTGATAGAACTGAAATGGTTAAAGAAGTAAGTGAATATTTAATTCCAAATTTGCTTGCCGATTAAAATTCTATATACATGTCACAGCTTTGCAGAAGGGCTAATAACCATTTTATCAGGTCTGAAAATTTGTCACCAGGAGTGTGGGAATTGTCTTGGGAAACCTATCTTCTTTCAAATTTGAAATATTGTTTCTTTTTCTTATTACTCATAAATGTGGTTGGTTTTATGACTTAAATTTTCTTCGGAAATGTGGTTATATATTTGCACTGGAGATAGGAGAGGGCTTTATATCAACTTGCTTTTGTTCTAAGTGGCTTGGTTATTATTTGTATGTGTGTGACTCATATTCATCTTTTTAGGTTAACTTTTTCTATCTTCTTCTGAATTTGATAGAGGAAGTTGACTAAGAATTCAATTTTGGATTTTCTTTTGCCAAAGCTTCCTTCCATTTAAACCTATGGAACTTCTTGGCATCCCACCTTCCCTTATCCCCCTCCTCAACCCTTTGTGTTTGCTTGGATTTTCTTAGCATGTTTATGCCAGTAACTATACATGTTCACGATACAAGGATTCTACCCAAGAGTTCACAGTTACAATGGAAGCTGAATGCTGTTTGTAACTTTTGCTTTGTCAGTGAAGCTTCGAGATGATTGGTCTTTTGACTTTTTCTTCCTTTAACATTTGCTTTTTTCTCTAATTTACAATTGTTTTGACCTTTTAAAGTGTAATTCACTTTGCTTAAAAAAAAATTCTGCCTTGGGCTTTGAACTGCTTTTAATTGTACCTTTTGACTTTTGCCATTAGTGTTTTCCAGTCCTCCCCAGCTCCAACTGCTCTTTTTAAAAATGCATAATAAGCCTAAATATTGTTAATCATCAAAGCTGTATGTAATTATTTTTTTGTCCTCCCTTTTTCTCTGCCTTTGTCACATTCTAATTCTAAAACATGTTTAAGAAACACTTCAGATTTTAGTCTCTATTTGTTTTCCACCACTTTATATGTATTTTTTCATTTTCTTTTAAAATTTTATTATGATAAGAGCACTTAATATAAGATCCAGCCTCTCATAACAAAATTTTCAGTGCTTAATACATTATTATTGACTATAGGTATTAAACAATGTTATATAGCAAATCTCTAGAGTTTATTCATCTCACTTGACTGAAACTTTATGCCCTTTGATTAGTAACTTCCCATTTCCCCCTCCCCTAGCCCCTGGCAACCAACAGTCCAATCTTTGATTCTATAAATTTAGCTATTTCAGATACCTTAGTAGACTCATACAATATCTATCTTTCTATGACTGACTTATTTCACATAGAATAATGTTCTTATGGTTCATCTGTGTTGTCTGCTATTACAGGATTTCCTTTTTTAAAATCTCCATAGCATTCAATTGTATGCATATATCACATTCTCTTTATTCATTCATCTGTCAATGGAAATTTAGGAAGTTTCCACATCTTGGCTAATATGACTGATGCTGCAATGAACATGATAGTTCCAGCATCTTTTCAAGATCCTGATTTCAATTCTTTTGCATAAACATCCACAAATGGGTTTTCTGGATCATATGGTAGTCTGTTTTTAGATTTTGAGGAACCTCCATACTATTTTCCACAGTAATTTTACCATTTGAATTCCTACCAATAGTACCAGATGAAAACAAAACATATCTAGGAGTAAATTTAAGGAAAAACACAAAACAGAAAGTGTTATGCTCCCTGACTTCAGAATATACTGCAAAGCTATATTATTTACAAGATAATAGTCAAAGCAGCATGGTTCAGTTCAGTTCAGTCACTCAGTCGTGTCTGACTCTTCACAACCCCATGAACTGCAGCATGCCAGGCCTCCCTGTTCATCACCATCTCCCGGAGTTCACTCAGACTCGCATCCATCGAGTCCGTGATGCTGTCCAGCCATCTTATCCTCGGTCGTCCCCTTCTCCTCCTGACCCCAATCCCTCCAGCATCAGAGTCTTTTCCAGTGAGTCAACTCTTCACATGAGGTGGCCAAAGTACTGGAGTTTCAGCTTTAGCATCATTCCTTCCAAAGAAATCCCAGGGCTGATCTCCTTCAGAATGGACTGGTTGGATCTCCTTGCAGTCCAAGGCACTCTCAAGAGTCTTCAACACCACAGTTCAAAAGCATCAATTCTTCAGCACTCAGCCTTCTTCACAGTCCAACTCTCACATCCATACATGACCACAGGAAAGAACATAGCCTTGACNCATCTCATCCTCTGTCGTCCCCTTCTCCTCCTGACCCCAATCCCTCCAGCATCAGAGTCTTTTCCAGTGAGTCAACTCTTCACATGAGGTGGCCAAAGTACTGGAGTTTCAGCTTTAGCATCATTCCTTCCAAAGAAATCCCAGGGCTGATCTCCTTCAGAATGGACTGGTTGGATCTCCTTGCAGTCCAAGGCACTCTCAAGAGTCTTCAACACCACAGTTCAAAAGCATCAATTCTTCAGCACTCAGCCTTCTTCACAGTCCAACTCTCACATCCATACATGACCACAGGAAAGAACATAGCCTTGACTAGATGGACCTTAGTCAGCAAAGTAATGTCTCTGCTTTTGAATATACTATCTAGGTTGGTCATAACTTTTCTTCCAAGGAGTAAGCGTCTTCTCATTTCATGGCTGCAGTCACCATCTGCAGTGATTTTGGAGCCCAAAAAGATAAAGTCTGACACTGTTTCCACTGTCTCTCCATCTATTTCCCATAAAATGATGAGACCAGATGCCATGATCAGCATGGTACTGGCAGAAAAATAGATATATAGAAGAATGGAATAGAATAGAGAGCTCAGAAATAAACCCACATATTTAATGAGTCAATCTATGAGAAAGGAGGCAAAAATATACAAGGGAAAAGACAGTATCTTCAGTCAGTGGTGCTAGGAAACTGGAGAGCTACATGTAAAACAAGGAAATTAGGACATTCTGTAATGCCATATACAAAAATGAACTCAAAATGGATTATAAACCTAAGACCTAAAACCACAAAACTCCTAGAAGAAACCATAGGGAGAACACTCTTTGACATATATCACCGTAATATTTTTTTGAATCTGTTTCCTAAGGCAGGGGAAACAAAAGCAAAAGTAAGCAAATGAGAGCTAATTAAACTGAAAAGCTTTTTCACAGCAAAGAAAACCACCAAAAATGAAAAGACAATCTATTAAATAAAAGTATTTGTAAATTATATAACCATTAAGGAATTAATATTCAAAATATATAAACAGCTTATACAACTCAATATCAAAAAATATGCCTTTGGCCAACAGACGCATGAGAAGATACTCACCATCAGAGAAATGCCAATTGAAACCACCATGAGATATTGCCCGACACCTGTCAGAATGGCTGTCATCCAAAAGACAAGAAATAACAGCTGTGCTGGGAAGGATGTGGGGAAAATGAACCCTAGTATACAGTTGGTGGGCCTGTAAATTGATGCAGCCACCTTGGAAAATAGAATGGGAAGTTTCCTCAAAATAACTAAAAACAAAGCTATCCTATGATCCAGCAATTCCACTCCTGAGCATATATCCAAAGAATATGTAAACAGTAATTTGGAAAGATATATACTCCTCAGTGTCCATAGCAGCATTGTTTACTATTGTAAATATGGACACAACCTAACTGTCCATCAGCAAAAGGATGGATAAAGAATATTTGGTATATGCTTATGGAATTTTATTCAGAGAATAAAAGTAAATTCTGTCATTTGCCACAAGATGAATAGACCTAGAGGTATCACACTTAATGAAACAAAAAAGAGAAAGACAAATACTGTGTTATTGCTTATATTTGGAATATGAAAATAAAACAAGCAAGTAGATGTAATAAATCTGTACTCACTGATTTAGAGTACAAAGCAGTGGTTACAAGTAGAAAAAAGTGGGAAAGGGCACAATAAGGGTACATGACTAGGAAATACACAGTATTATGTATAAAGTAAATAAGTAACAAGGATATGTTACACAGCACAAAAATACAGCCATTAATTTTTAATAACTTTAAGTGGAATATAACCCATAAAAATATTGAATCACTATTTTCTATACCTGAAACTAATACAATATTATAAACTATACTTAAATATAAAAATTAACGATTTTAGATATATTAATGACATTTTCTCTCTGTACAATATATATCATACATATTCTTATGTATATTAAATCATTGAATATTATGTATATTAGGATCATTATATGTTATATTAAACATGCTATCATTGAAACAATATCTTAGAGTTTCTCTGACATTTGATTTTATTATAGCTGATAATGAGGCTCGGAGGAAAAAACTAATCCTTTCCTCAAACATTTTTAGGGCTTGTCATTATCTACCAAAAATAATACAAGAGTTATGAAGACCAAATTGGCTTAAGTTACTTGCAACACCTTACTTTTGTGTTTTATATATAAAATGAAATAATGCGAAATGGCTTGTTATCTGCAGTTTATTTTCAATCTATCATCACATTTTTTTGGTGGGTGAGAAGGAGGAGGAATAATTTCACAGGCTTACTTAAAAAGCTAATTTTTGAAAGGAATTTAAAGCTTTCTAAAGTATATTAACTTTTTAAATGTCTAAAATATTTTAAAAATTAATAACAAATATGCATGAAATATATTTATGGTGTGCAACCAGTGACAGGTAAACTCTTTTTAATTAGATTTTTCACTCTGAGATGATTGTAGATTCACAGGTAGTTGTAAGAAATCATGCAGAGATACTGTGTACCCTAGGCCTATTTTCCCCCCATGGTATCAACTTGCAAAATTATAGTACAACATCACAAGCATGATATTAAAATTGACATTAATGCAGCCAAATGACAAAACAGTCTTAAAACCATATGTATCCTTCCTTTCTGTAGTCACAATCACTTCCCAACATTAGCCCTCTTTATCTTTAACCAACTAGAGATCACTAATCTGTTTTCCATTCTTATAACTTTGTCATTTTAAGAACATTATATAAAATCAACCATATAGTATATATAACCTTTCAAAGTGGTCTTTTATCATTCAGAATAATTCTCTAGAGATTTATCCATGCTGTTGTGTGTATCAATAGTCTATATGTTTTATATTAAGTAATATTCATATGGATATACTTTTAAAAATAAATATAAAACTTTTATCTGCTGAAAGATATCTGAGTTGCTTCCAGCTTTGGCTATTACAACTAAACTTGCTATGGGCATCTGTGTGCAGGTTTTTGAGTGAACTTAAGTCTTATTTCTCTTGGAAAAATATCCAAGCGTGTAATTGTTAAGCCATGTGTTAGTTGTATATTTAGTTTAAAAAGAAATTGCCAAAATGTTTCTCAGAGTATCTGTACCATTTCATTCACACTAGCAATATATGAGTAATCCAGTTTCTTCTCTTATTACTAGCATTTTGTTCTGTCACTATCTCTTGTTACTAGCATTTCATCCTGTCACTTTTTTTTTATTTTAGCCATTCTGATCCTTGTGTATGGAGAATTAGGTGGTTTTAATTTTTGAGGACTTCTGATAAAACATGGTCCACTTGAGGAAGAAATAGCAACCCACTCCAGTATTCTTGTCTGGAGAACCCCACGGAGAGTATGAAAAGGCAAAAAGATATGACATCAGAAGTTGAGACCCGCCCCTCTCCAGGCTAGAAGTTGTCCAATAGGCTACAGGGGAAGTGCAGAGGGCAATTTTTAATAGCTCCAGAAAGAATGAACTGGCTGGGCCAAAGTGAAAATGACACTCAATTGAGGATGTGTCTGATGGTGAAAGTAAAGTCTGATGATACAAAGAACAGTATTTCATAGGTACCTAGAATGTTCAGCCCACGAATCAAGGTAAATTGGGCATAGTCAAGCAGAAGATAGAAGTCCATGGGAGTTACAAAGAGTCGAGCAGGACTTAGTAACCAAACAATAGGCACAATAAACATCTTTTGATAGTAAACATCTTTTCATTTATCTATTTGCCATCTGTATATCATCTTTAGGAATATTTCTTGTCATGTCTTCTGCCCAGTTTCTATTTAGATTGATTTTCACTTTTGAGATTAGAAAGTTTATTATATATTCTAGACATTTGTCCTTTGCAAATATTATCTCCTACTTGCTAGCTTGTCTTTATTCTTAACAGTCTTCATAGAGCAAAGTTTATTTGAAGGAGAGAAGAATAAAATAGGAATCAGACTACCCAATTTCAAGACTTATTATACAGCTACATTAAACAAGATTATGTGATATTGTCAGAGAGAGACTGAGACATAGATTAATACAACAAAGAACCCAGAAATAGACCCACTCAAGTACAGCAAACTGATTTTTTTCTAAAGTTTATTACATTTTTCTTTTATGGATCCTGTCAAGTCTACAAACTATTTAGTCAGTTTGTATTAGAAGGATTTTTACCAATGTTATCTTATAAAATTTTTATCAATTTATAGAAGTTGTTTGTGATTCATATATTGAAATAATTTTTGTATAAAATGTGATATTTAGGTTAAAATTTAGTTTTTGCCTGTGGACATCCAACTGTTCCACCACCATTTGTCAAAGAGCTGTGTGTGTATATGTGCTGTACTCAGTTTTGTCTGACTCTTTGCAACCCCATGGACTGTAGCTCACCAAGCCCCTCTGCCCATGGAATTTTCCTGGCAAGAATATTGGAGGGAGTTATTTAATAAGGAAGGGAGTCATTTCCCACTCCAGGAGATCTTCCTAATCTAGGGATCAAACCCATGTTTCTTGCATTTGCAGGCAGATTCTTCATCACTGTGCCATCTGGAAAGTCCCAGGTATCAAAAGGCTAACCTTCATCAATTAAATTTCATTTGCATGTTTGTTAAAAAATTTAGTTTGCTACATTTGAGTGGGTCTATTTCAGAATTCTCTGTTCAGTTTCATTGATTTTGTGTCAGTGCCTCTGACAGTACCACACAGTCTTTCTTGTTTAATGAAGTTGCATAATATATGTAACTTGATTTCTCCAACTTGTTAATTCTTCCTTTTTAAACATGATTTGGCTAGTCTGGTTAATATACCTTTCTGTATAAATTTTAGAGTATCAGTGTCTATGTTCACACACACACAAATTCCTGCTGGAATTTTGATAGGAATTGCTGTATGTCAGTTTGGAATGAATTGATACCTTTATTATGTTGTGTCTTCCAACTTGTTTC
>SJYV01020360.1:564451-676464 GCA_006410875.1 Neotragus pygmaeus | reverse complement strand
CTTCTCCAGGGGATCTTCCCAACCCAGGGATTGAACCCAGGTCTCCCACATTACAGATAGATTCTTTACCAGCTGAGCCACAAGGGAAGCCCAAGAATACTGGAATGGGTAGCCTATCCCTCCTCCAGCAGATCTTTCTGATCCAGGAATCAAACCAGGGTTTCCTGCATTGCAGGTGGATTCTTTACCAACTAAGCTATCAGGGAAGCCCATTTACTGGTATGTGTCACCCCAAATGTACAATAGCAGATCTTGATTGCCTATGCAGCAGGTTTTTTTTCAGTGAGCTTGGATACAGGCAAACTTTTTCTTGTCTTTAGTTTATGTGGGAAATCATTATCTTAAATGAATATATTAGATCATATTATTAAATTATTCTGAATGGCTTCATGTATTTTTACTTGCTTTTTTTCTCTGTAAATTTTTTGCACACATATCACTTGCATTTTCTGTTCTTACCATCAGCAGTAATTTCTATTGTGAAAAGGATGTAGCAAGAATGTTCATTACAGTTATACCTCACTACATTGAATGCAGATCTCTTTATAATTATAAAATTCAAGAGGTAGTTTGCATGAGATCTAAGACCTTTTTATAAGTTTCAGAAATAGATATTATAAAATCATATGTGCAATTTAAAAATTGAATATTTTTAATGCAAATTCTGTGTCAGACCATGATAAATGCTTTATAACTATTAACTCACTTCATTTACTCAACCAGCCTCTGTGGTGCAGCAGTAAAGAATCTACCTGCCAATGCAGGAGATACAAGAGATGCAGATTGGACCCTTGGGTTGGGAAGAACCCCTGGAGAAGGAAATGGCAACCCATGCCAGTGTTCTTGTCTGGGAAATCCCATGAACAGAGGAGGCTGGTGGACTATAGTCCATGCTGTTGCAAAGAGTCAGATACAACTGAAAACACACACTCATACACACACACACACATACAGCCACCATGATAAGGATTATTATCCCCATTTTAGAGAAAAGAAAGTTGTGATGTGGAAAGGTTACATAATCAAATAAAAAATTATTAGTACCTTATAACCTCCATGTAACACTCATCATTTACTTTAAAATGATGTATGATATTACATTTTTTCACAGAGGAACATAATCTTTTTCCTAATTTTCTGTATGGTTTAGATACTGACAATAGAGAAGGCTGGTAATTGGTAATTTGCCTGAGAAATGTGGATCTACAGTTCCAAAGGGTTTGAAAGAATCCTGATTGTACTAAATGTAAGTGGATGATAGAGGTGTTTGGGATATTCTGCAGGCCCGATGTTCAAACACTGGGTAAGAATAGGTTTTCTCTCTCTTTAAGAAATTTTAAATGGACAAAAATCTTCATAGTTGTTCAAGTAATAAACTGCACATATCTGAAAGGGGAGCATGGCTTAAAATATGCAAAGGAAAGACATTCTTTTCAAAATATATATTTAAAAACAAAGAAAATTTTAGAAAATGTAAAGAATAAAAGGAAAAGAAGTAAATAAAAGTACAATTTCAAGAAGTGAAATGTGCAATTGTACCAATAAAGAACAGAATGATGCACTATAAATCCAACTCAGTGATGAATGAAGTAGTGTGAAAAGCTTACTGTTGATGTAGAAATAAAGGAGAAACCTGTGAGAATTATAAGAGGAATGGAGAAAAAGACATACATTGTGTGGCTGATGGGTATGCCCAAAGAGAAAACCAGAGCAAATTAAACAGAAATCATTATCAAAATCAAAATATTCTGGCATAGCATATCAGAACTGTCACCAGGCACAAAGCAAAATCAAGGAAATATTAACATCTAGACCTGTCCTGTATCCCTATCTCTATTTGTTATTTCAGTGATATAAGTGAAAAAATCCTACATCTTAGTAAATAAAAGGGATATAATAATCGAGTTGATTGCACACTTCTTATCAATGCTAAATTTAAGAAGACATTGTCTCACAGTCTAAGGGTAAGGAAGGAAAATGTTGTGATCCAAGAATTCTATACCCAATCAGATTGTAATCATGAGCATAACCAAGGTGATTTAAATTTGAAATATCTATAATGAAATCTCTCACATTATGATCTTGATATATATTTTGTGAACAGTGATAAACTTAATTGAGCCAAAATACAGCTGACTAGTCAATCAGAATTCTTAACAGATATTTTTTTAGGAGAGAGGCAAATCCTAAAGAAATAACTAATGTTTTGAATGAAGTCATGAAAACAACTTCCAAATTACAGTTCATTCTGCTTAGTGAAAACTTTGAGTCCTGAGCATCAAAATTTCACCTCTACCAACACTGTTGAATCTATTAAAATTTAATGAAAGATCAAGATGATAGTAAGACAAGTCACAGGTTGAGAGAAAGTAGTTGCAAAAGACACACCTGGTAAAGGACTGTTATTCAAAATATAAGAAAAGAAGCAACTTAAATTTAAAAATCAAAAATAAGGAAAACAAGCAACTTGATTTGAAGATGAGGAAAAGATCTTAATAACATCATCAAAATAAAAGAATTACAGATGGCAGATAACCATGTTAAAAGGTACTCCACATCATTTATTATTAGGAGATTACAAATGAAATGAGATGCAACAAAGTAGAACAGCCACAGACCAGAAGAGTGCCAACACCAAATGCTGGAGAGGATGTGGAAGCAACAAGAACTTAATTGCTGACTGAAATGCAAGAGAGTAAGGCCACTTTGGAAAACAGTCTGTTACAAAATAAACATTTTCTCACCATATAATCCAGTGTTCATGCTCCTTGGTATTTATTTATCCAAAGGAATTGAAAACTTACACAAAAACCTACGCATGAGAATTTGTATTAGCTCTATTTATAACTGCCCAACTTGGAAACTATCAAATAGTCCTTCAGTAGATGAATGAATAAGTAAACTGTAGGGCATTCCAGACCATGGAATATTACTTAGCACTGAAAATAAATGAGCTATCCAGCCATGAAAAGACTTGGGGGAATCTTGTATGTAAAAAAAAGTCAATCTGAAAAGGCTACATATTGTGTGATTCTCACTATATGACATTCTGAAAAAAGTACAACAAAAGATCAGTAGTTACCAGAGACTAGAGGAGTTAAAGGGGAAGGAGGGTTAAAAAGGTAGAGGATGGAGGTTTTTAGCACTATGTATGGTACTATAGTAGTAGATATCTGTCATTACACACTTGTCAAAACCTGTGAAATGTACACCAAAAGTGAACTGCAATCTAAACCATGGGCTTTGGATAATAATGACGTGTCACTGTGGCAAATGTACTGTTTTCTTGTTCTCATTGGCCTTTGAATCAGCAAGTATTTAGAGCTGTCAGATCTTAGGTCCACCTTAAATCAGAAACCTGAGAGTTAAGTTAGAGTTCTAGTTTCCTAAATCTCAGTCCAATAATTTCTCAACAACTCTTGCAGCTATTATATTTTTATGAAGAGACTTCATAGCATAGTCCAGTGTTTCTACTCCCACTGTCATATATGTGTGGTATTATGTGAAAGTTGGACAGTTTGCCTCCTAATTTTAACAAAAGTGTAAAAAGTCATCTTACATATATGCATCTAAGCCTATAAGCATATGGATTGTCATCAGATATAATGCTAGCTGCTGTGTAGGTCATGCAGCATTGTGTAAAGCAAGTTAGCTAGAAATGAGTAAGAATTAAGACAGTGTGTTATAAAAATTCATAAAATGTTTCCTCATGAATATTCAAGAGAGAAAATATGGACAGGAAGCAAAGGGAATATGGCACAACTTGTTGATTGTATGAAAATAATGGTGGTGGTTTAGTACTAAGTCGTGTCCGACTCTTGTGACCCCATGGACTGTAGCCCACCAGGCTCCTCTGTCCATGGGATTCTCCAGGCAAGAATACTGGAGTCGGTTGCCATTTCCTTCTCCAGGGGATCTTCCCAACCCAGGAATTGCACCCAGGTCTCCTGAATTGCAGGCAGATTCTTTACCGACTGAGCTATGAGGGAAGTCCATATGAAAATAATAATGACATGATAATTTCAAAGTCATGATAAGGTAGCTAACTTTTGTTGAAATCTAATATGCACTGGCCATTGTACAAAATGCTTTATGTGGATTATCTCATTTAACTTCCAAAGAAACTTCCTTCATTTTATTATGCGAAAAATTAAGATTTAGAAAGTTAAGAAAGTTGTGAATCTTGGTCAAAATTGTTTAGAAACCACTAATAAACGGTGTAGACAAAGTTTAGATCCAGGCAGTCTGTGGATAGTTTTATAACCCTAACAAGACACTGTTGTTATAACAGCAAGACACTGTTACAATTAAATAGTGCTTTTATAGTAATGATTGATGACTCATATAGTAGCACTATTCTTTCAGATGTGCTGCCAAAATTTTTATCCTTCAAATGTATGAGCACAAAAAATATAAATCATTCACAGGAGAACTGGAAAAGTATCAAGTAGAGGCTTTGAGAATTCAAAGGGAATGCCATAAGATCAATTAAATGCTCATTTTGGATCTGCAGGCCAGATATTCAGTTAGATTCACAGAAAGTTGCACTAATAGGGATTTTGCAAGGAAGACAGCCAGCGACTTTTTTGTCAGTGTTGTGAGACCTGAACAAACCATTGTAGGCTGGTGGGTGAGAATCAGCCAGACTGCTCACCTCTTTATAAAGCACATCTCAGAAGCCCGTAGTGATGACTAGACAGCCACGTTGCTGGGAAGAGGGCATTATCAGCAGTAGAGGGAAATTAATAGAATGTGAATATGGCTTGAAAAGAGGAAAAGCAAATGCTGAGAGCAACAGCCTACCACCATGCTAGAGAGTAGTGATTAACCTTTCTAATTCCATATTATTAACACATTAGTTTCTATAGGTTACATTGTTCTTTCCAGCTACTGTCACTGCTGCTGCCACTGTTTTCTCTTTGGGCCTCATCATCTCTCCCTTACGTGCCTGTAAAGCTTTGAATAGCCTCCCTGGGCCAAGCCTCTGCAGTCTTAGGTTCATGCTCCAGAGTGCTGCCCTAAGGCTCTTTCTATAGGACAAATGCATCTATCCTTAAACTCCATCAGTCTCTGCATATTTTATCACAGAACTTTACATTACTTTATTTTTAGAAATAAAATTGATTGTGAAGCTTAATCTTCTGCAAAACCCCAAAATAAAACCACAAATTAAGAGCTAAAATGGTTGAAGTAAAAGACCAGTTTAACTTCTAGCCCTCCTCTCTGTTTCACATCTCTAGATGGAAGCAGCCCTGGAGGTCCTCTACAGAATGTTAGACTCCAAAAGGCACAATTTGAAATCCAATGAAATGCAAGAAAAATGTGCACACTTCTCAGGAAATGTAGTTTTCTTTGGCCTCTTGTAGCCCATTTCTGATCTTCTCCCATCAGGTCTGTGGTTCAAACAATTCTGAACAGCACACTGCCTCTAACCAGCTCATTCAGTTTCCTACTGTTCTACATTTACACACGCTGTTCCCATTGCATAGAAAGTACTGTCACAACTCCTTTTTATCTGTCAAGGAAACAGCCAGAACTAATACATATCCTCTCTGTAAAGCCTTCACCACACTAGCCAAAACTATCACTCTCTTCCCTCCATTCCCACTGAACTTTCCATAATAAATGTTCTCAACTTACTTTATAGTAATTATTGGTGTATATGGTTATATAATTGCTACACTCAAGCTCCTTTTGTTTAGAGATAGTGCCTTATTCCTTTTTTGACTGAAGTACCTAGTATAGTGCCTGGCAGACAAAAGACAATAAATGAATGATTGATATGCAAAATGAAAAACCTGAGACTTTCTCAGAGATGTGAAACTTGTCAATAATTATGCAGCTAATTGTCAGCAGAAACAATATGGTAACCCAAGGCTCCTGACAATCATGTCAATGACCTTGACAATACCATATAGCCTCCAAACCTTCCAAATGAGTTTAGGAATATCCTACCATCCTAAGTTAATGTCCCCCAATTCATTTCCCCAACTGGATTCCTCTCATAGCAGAGTTTCTCTTTACAGCTGCACTTGGATTGAACAAATGAACACTGAGGAAGTTGAAGGTGAGTTAGTTTGTAATGATGTTGACAGACCAGTTAGTCACATCAGGAAACTTTTACTATTCAACTATATATGTGCCCAGGTTTATGGATGAAATAGAGGAAATGTTTTCAAATAGATCACTCTTTATTAGGGGAGACAGAGGCATCCCCAAATTACCATATACTATACAACGTGTGTGACAAATAGTGTTGGACTGACACCAACTGGTAGTCGCAGGAGAGAGAGTATTCTAGTGCTAATTTTTTCTAAGGAGCCTTCCTGGCACAATTGGCATTTGAAATTTGACCAGATGGCAGGAAATACCTCAATAAGTGAAAGGAGCACAGAAAGATGATGGAATACCACAGAAGGCCTGGAGATTTAGGAGTCAGGTGTCTAAATTCTACTCCTTGGATGCTGACTTGATAGAATGGTCTCTTTCAGAACAGGAGAGTATACACTAATGTTGTTGGGAAACAGTACTTTGTGACCAGAGCCAGTAGATTATCAATAATAATTTACTGAATGACAAATCCAAGAATTCTATAAAACAGGCAAAATGGTACATGAAGCCAAGAGAGCCTAAACAGATCAGTAAATTCAGGAAATAGAAAATGATATCCATATGGGCATGGAGCAGGTGTTCAGAGGGCTGAAAGCAGGAGACAGATTGTAGAAAGGAGCTGACAGTAGGCTCTCAGCAAATACCTGAAATAGATATTTAAATCGATCCTGAGATAGCACAAAGAAAGGCCTGCTACATTGAAAGGACCAAATGAATTCATCAGGAAAAGTGTGTTTAGGAAGAACTATCATCCGACAATTTAGATATTATAATCTGGAAAGGAGACTGACTACACTGGCTAATAGTGTGAAAGAGAAAGTGAAGTCACTCAGTCGTGTCTGACTCTTTGTGACCTCACGGACTGTGGCCTGCCAGACTCCTCTGTCCATGGAATTTTCCAGGCAAAGATACTGGAGTGGGTTGCCATTTCCTTCTCCAGGGGATCTTTCTGACCCAGCAATCAAACTTGGATCTCCTGCACTGCAGGCAGCCTCTTTACCATCTGAGCCACAGAGAAGCCCTGGCTAACAGTATAATTAGATCTAAAAAATAATCTAAATGCCCATTGAAAAAAGTCTTTCCAATGACATGCATTACTTTATTTTCCTTCATTAGATACAAAAGAATTTCACCCATTAAGGAAACCTTTGCTATACCTACTTTTGAAGACAGATGTGACATTTTTGTATTATTCTAGGAGTAAGTTCCAGTAGTCATTTTCCAGGAGTCATGTATGGATGTGAGAGCTGGTCTATAAAGAAAGCTGAGCACTGAAGAATTGANACCCATTAAGGAAACCTTTGCTATACCTACTTTTGAAGACAGATGTGACATTTTTGTATTATTCTAGGAGTAAGTTCCAGTAGTCATTTTCCAGGAGTCATGTATGGATGTGAGAGCTGGTCTATAAAGAAAGCTGAGCACTGAAGAATTGATGCTTTTGAACTGTGGTGTTGGAGAAGATTCTCGAGAGTCCCTTGGACTGCAAGGAGATCCAACCAGTACATTCTAAAGGAAACCAGTCCATCCTAAAGGAAATCAGTCCTGAATATTCATTGGAAGGACTGGTGCTGAAGCTGAAACTCCAATACTTTGGCCACCTGATGTGAAGAACTGACTCATTTGAAAAGACCCTGATGCTGGGAAAGATTGAAGGCAGGAGGAGAAGGGGACCATAGAGGATGAGATGGTTGGATGGCATCACCAACATGATGGATATGAGTTTGAGTAGGCTCTGGGAGTTGGTATGGAAAGAGAAGCCAGGTGTACTACAGTGCATAGGATCCCAAAGAGTTGGACACAACTGAGCAACTGAACTGAACTGAAGTTCGAAGTATGGATGATCTGGATTCTGTGCCTTTTTGTAGTTGACATACTCAGTGCATTAGATATCCACTTTACTGATTCACTTGTGACTTAGTTTTCTAATCTGGTACTAAAATTCTGCTATGGGGAATAAAGTTGTTCAGTATGAACTGGTCCTAAGAAAGTTAGCAGGATCCTGAATTTAGCTTTCACAATGCGCTATTTCTGACACTGTTCTTTGATGCTGGTTGAGAGGTGATTAACTTTGATTCAATAGTACTGATTTAAATGAGCCATTTGTGCCTCACTGATTTCTGATTTTCAATCAATTGATATTCACATTTCTACTTATTAACTATAATGAGCCAGAAATGGCTAATTTTCCTTCCAAAAAGCAAAAAAAAAAAAAAAATCCCTACATTTGATTTCATGGAAGAAGTGATTATTTTTCTCTATTTCCAGTCCTAATTCTGATGTAAATTTCTGACAATTGATAAATGTTATAAGGGAAGTAATGCATTCAACAAAATTGCACAAGTACTGCTGTGCAGCATATGAAAATTTATATTGTATTTGTGAAATGACCTGATTTTCCAAAGTCATTCATTTTTCTCCCATTTTTAAAATAATTCTGTTGCATGTGTATGTATATGTACAGGCAATTCCCCTCTCTTCACATGCCCACACAATAGTCCCCATATTTAATCAATAGCCAAGTTGGTCTTGTTTGAAGAGTCATTGCTACTTCTTACAGAGGCATAAGAGAAATCTATTCTTGCTAGAAGTCAAGGAATTGACACATTGCAGCTGAAAGACATTTTTATAAGGCTCAGAATTCCAACTTAAATTGAAGCAGTAAGGAAATATAGAAAATATAATTTTCTGAGTTTCTTTTCACCACAGTGAATAAGGGAAGTGAACAATACTCTAAAAATATTTCCTGAAGTGAAAGTTTTGTTTTAATTTGGAAAGCAGCTTGTGATAGTACTGCCATTAGGAATTTTAAGCAAAAATTGCTTGACAGAGGGTCAGGTTAACACTACATATTTTGAGAAATGTGAAGACAAAACAAAGCCTAAATTGTTGAATTTTATGACAGCAGAGAGATGTTGTTCTTAAACATGTATTACTTACCATAACAGATGATTTCTCAACTCTCAATCTCCATTCAGTTCAGTTCAGTCACTCAGTCATGTCCAACTGTTTGCAACCCCATGAATCGCAGCACACCAGGCCTCCCTGTCCATCACTAACTCCTGGAGTTCACTCAAACTCATGTCCATCGAGTCCATGATGCCACCCAGCCATCTCATCCCCTGTCGTCCCTTTCTCCTTCTGCCCCCAATCCCTCCCAGCATCAGAGTCTTTTCCAATGAGTCAACTCTTCTCATGAGGTGGCCAAAGTACTGGAGTTTCAGCTTTAGCATCATTCCTTCCAAAGAAATCCCAGGGCCAATCTCCTTCAGTTGGATCTCCTTGCAGTCCAAGGGACTCTCAAGAGTCTTCTCCAACACCACAGCTCAGAGTATATTCATATGAGTAATAATAATGCATTTGATCAATTTTTCTGTTATTCAGTTTACTTTCTACCATGAGCCTTCATTCTACCAGGGATCAAAAGTGAAATCTCAACTAATTCTTTTAATTTTGGCTGATTTTGAGTAGTCTCCTTTATGATTTTTCTTTCCCCACCCAGGATTGTGTTTAAGTCAGTGATGAGAGGATGAGAGGCATACTTAGTGCCATGGCATCATTTAATGGGCCCTTGGATGTCATCTCTCCACCTTGTCATCTGGGCAGGCACTCTGTCCTACCTGATATTGATGATTGATAGAGGTAGATTGTTAATGTATACTCCTTGACCCCATCTCAAGACCTCTTGTCTTGATCTCCATGGTTCTTTGTTCAGGATGCACTTTACTATCAGTGCAGCCTGCTCCTGTGACTGCCCTGGAAATGGATGGAGACTCTACAAATCTGCCTGATGAACCTACCAGGACACCACTTTAGAGTACAGATTCACAGCATTCTGCTGGGAGACTGGCTGTTTCCAGGTTCCACCCAGGGATATGAGGTACAAATCTTCTCTGTGGTCAAGTTTATCAATTTATCTGGAGTTCCATTACCCCATACTAGTCTATTGAAGGAACCTCCTATTAAGTATGAGAAAATTCTAAGGTTTTGCTTCTCTGCTAATTCTCATTTTTAGCCCAGAGATAACTATCTTTACTTAGATGAGGGGAAGAAAGGATGAGATGAGTGGCTGTCTCTTGAGTTGTCTCCCAGATCTGTTGTTTGTGGTTTTAAGGCTTTATAGTCTTAGATACTTACAGCCTTAGATTTTGGTACTCAAAAGTACCCCCAAAATTTAACAACCCCCCCAACTTTTTTTTCCTTCTTTTCTTTCTTTAACTACACCTTTCTTCATTGGTTCCTTTTAGCATTCTTGCTTGATATTGAAGACAGAATGTCACAGTCTAATGTAATGGAGAAAGTCATGGTAATTAAAATAATTACCAGAACAAAAAAAATTGAGCAATATATCAAAATATTATTATGCCACATAAGTAGAGGATGTGATAAATATTGTAATTGAAAATGCTGTAGGAACATACAGGAGAAGGTAATATTGGTCAAGCGTTGATATATAAACTATATAAAAATTAACAACACATTTAATAGTTCCCATGTGATCTCCTTTCCACTGGGAGTTTCTCCCATGGGAAACAGCTGCTTCTTGATTCTAATTTATGTGAAAATGCATGTATCTAAGATATCTCATTTAGGTTTTCATATTTACTAATTTTTTCCTGATTGCATACACAGAGTTTTTGAGTCAGGTCCGCATGGTTGTTACTCATTTAAACTCAAATACTACCACCACAGCATTGTTAACTGGCTATACCCCAATACAAATAAAACATTTAAAGTTTGAAAAAAACAAACAAATAATAATCATGTGGTTTCCCACATCACAATTCTTACTCTTTCAATAAAGTCAGGTTAATGTCCTATGTGTACAGAACTGTTGAAAAAACATAAATCTGGATATTTGTATAGAAGACAGAGGAGACTATTCCTCCTTAAAAGAAAAAAAGGAGAAAAACCTTTGTTTCTCATGGAACATATGGCAAGGACTTTGAGTTCTCATTCTAATCTTTTTAAATATAAATAAATTCCTCAAAGGGCCATGTAATCCCAATGTCTTCAGTTTTGTGACTCAGAGGTATCTCCAAGTTCTTAGATCTCCCCACCCCTTGAAATGCAAACATACAACTCAGAATTAGTAATTTCCTTTAGAGTTCTCACTGTCAATACTTATGTAAATATTACCAGAACTTGCTTTCAGTCCAGAAACCAAATTTTCAGAAAAAAATAGTAAAAATTCATAATAAATGCAGAAAAACAAAGATATTCTTTCTATACCATACATTTTGTCTACAAATGCATCAAGGTACAGGAATGACATTTGGTATTAACAGTGCATTCCATTCAAGCATAAAAATCTTCCTCAACTTTCAGAAATCTCAATGGCAATGAGATAATGTTAGTTTTTTATAATCCACAAACAAAATTCCATGTATTTGTTTTGCCAATGACTGTGTCTGGCCTTAGTGCTGAGTTGAACCAATATCCAGTTGACTGTTGGGTTTAAGAGGGTCCTGGAAACTTTCCTGTTGGAAGACTGAGTTTGAACTATGGCAAAACTGATTTTATTTTATTTCTTTCTATACCTAATATCGGAGAAGGCAATGGCAATCCACTCCAGTACTCTTGCCTGGAAAATCCCATGGATGGAGGAGCCTGGTGGGTTGCAGTCCATGGGGTCATGAAGAGTTGGACACGGCTGAGCGACTTCCCTTTCACTCTTCACTTTCATGCTTTGGAGAAGGAAATGGCAACCCACTCCAGTGTTCTTGCCTGGAGAATCCCAGGGACGGGGGAGCCTGGTGGGCTGCCGTCTATGGGGTCACACAGAGTCGGACATGACTGAAGCGGCTTAGCAGCAGCAGCAGCAGCAGCAGCAGCAGCATACCTAATATAAACTCTCATATAACTTTTGTAAGTGAAATATAACGTATTTGCTAAAAACATTGTTGACATTTGTTCTGGGAATAAAGCTAAGCTTGTAATCCTTACATCAACAATACTGGAAATATTTTGATGATAAAATCCAGTGGTCACCATGAAGACATTAATCTGATATCTCATAGTAGAGTCCCCTTTCTGATAAAAACAAAGGAGGATCTCATTTTTCATACTTCTCTTCATTTATCTACTGTTTCAGAAACAAACAAGGACAAAAATCATTAAAATAAGCAAAATTTATCTTTCAAAAAGTTTTTTAAAAATATTGTTAAACTTCATTAAATTAGCACAGATGTTCCTTAACGTAAAATTGATTAAAACTAGAAGTAAAATTGAGATTTTTTTTTACTGCTTGTTAAATTCACTTTTCAACTCAAATTTTCAGTCATAAAATTTCTGAAATTTTGAAATCAATATTTTTTCATCTTTAAATAGATTATATCACTTAATAGAAGCACAGTGACACAGAAACCACAATACTATGACCACCATCAATGAGAATATATGCTATACACTAATTTAGACCACAGTCAAGTGATTTAAATAAGACATGAGACATTAGGGACATTGTGTTCATTTTTTAAAAATTTTTTATTAAAATAGAATTGACTTGCAATGTTGTATTAGTTTCAGGTATGCAGTAAAGTGATTCAGTTATACATATGTATATATAGATATATGTATTCTTGTTTTACATACTCTTCCATTATAGGTTATTATAAGATATTGAGTATAGTTCCCTGTGCTATACAGTAAGTCCTTGCTGGTTATCTATTTTGTATATAGTATTGCATATATTTTAATCCCAAACTCCTGGCTTAACCCTCTCTTTCCCTCCTCTTTGGCAATCATAAATCCACTCTCCATGTCTATGAGTCTGTTTCTGTGTTGTAAATAAATTATAAATTAATTGCATCTTTTTTTTTTTAGATTTCACATATCATACATTTGTGTTTGTCTGGCTTATTTTACTTAGTATGATAATCTCTAGGTTCTATCCATACTGCTTCAAATGGCATTATTTCATTCTTTTCTGTGTACCACATGCTTATATTTATCTGTTGATGGGCACTTAAATTGCATATCTTGGCCACTGTAAATAGTACTGATATGAATACTGGGGTGCATGTATCTTTTCAAATTATGTTTTTCTCTGGATGTGTGTCCAGGAGTGGGCTTGCAGGATCAAATGGTAGCTCCGTTTTTAGTTTTTTAAGGATCCTCCATGCTGTTTTCCATAGTGTCTGTAACACATTGTATTCATTTTAATGCCGACTTAAGAGAACTTTAATTTTGGATTTGCATTTTCTCAATTTTA
Organism: Neotragus pygmaeus; assembly: GCA_006410875.1. Lineage (NCBI taxonomy): Eukaryota > Metazoa > Chordata > Mammalia > Artiodactyla > Bovidae > Neotragus > Neotragus pygmaeus. Next base: position 663,140 of record SJYV01020360.1, on the reverse strand, counting down.
GTAAGTATTTAATAATATCTCACCTACTTCATCAGACGGTTGTATAAATGGACAAAAGCAGAAGCATTCAAAAGCTAAGGAATCCCTTTAATACCAAATGAAGAAAATCCATTATGTTAATAAACCCTGAGTGTTTCTAAATTGCCTCAGGATTTTTTCAGCATAACAATATGTGACTCTCCTTTGTCTTGCTACTTGTGAAGGTGTGACTTGTAATCTATGTGACTGCTTTGTATTTATTTGAAAGATACTCATAAGTATAAAAGAGTATACTCAAATTATCTGCACTTTTCTGAGATGAATCCTCTTGAATGATCACAGGTGCATCAGATAGATTTTGTAGATTCTATTTATGCTAATTTATTCAATCAAAAATATATAAAGACAATCTAATGTAGCAAATGCACAGAGAAAAAACTCAATCTCTCTCATTTTCCTAGGGTTTGTTTATTTGAATAATTTACTTTCAATCTGTATAATTTTTGTTATCTAGGAAATCCAAATTTCCTTGAGCAGAACTAAATGTACAAAAAGGCAGGGGTTTACAGTTGTCTTAGACTGTAATTTTGAGATTTTCATATGATATATATGATTTTCCTACATATACACTACACACTATTTCTTAGGAAGGGAAGTCATGAATCAATTATCCACCAACACCAGCACAAATGGGCTCACATGATTTTACTTGTAGTAGGTAGTAACTAGATAAGGGCAAATTGATGGATATTGTCACAGCAGACTAAAAGTGAGGGTTAAGACAGAGACTCCTTCCTGGGTCATGTGACATTTGAGAACTGGGCCTTGAGAGAAACATATGGGTCGGTGGAGGCAAAAGAAATGGAACAAGAAAAGACAGGATAGGATACTGAGGTGTCTATGTTGAATAATGAGTACTTACGTTTGATGTGATGGTAGGGAGAATGTACAACCCCTAAATATGCCACTCTAGTGGGATATTTAGGAAGTAATAATTATTTTGAGCTGTAGGCACTTGGAAAAGATCAAATGGAAAGAGAAAATTTCTCTTAAGTCCCCTTATCTGCCCAAAGATCCTCCAAAAGAAACCCAATTGTCATAGATTCCTTTCCTGAGAGTTTCACCAACCAGGGAGATTAACTCTTACTTCAGGTGAAGACACTAGAATTTGACACCACATCCAGATGAAGTTTTCCACAAGCTGTGATATTTCCCAGCTGTTTTTCTAAGGGCCCATTCATCTTCCCTAAAATTTATTTACTCTCCCCTAAGAGGCTTACAGAGGGCTTCCCAGGTGGCTCAGTAATGAAGCATCTGCCTGCAATGCAGGAGACACAGGTTTGATCCCTGGGTTAGGAAGACCCCTGGAAAAGGGAATGGTAACCCACTCCAGCATTACTGCCTAGGAAATCCCATGGACAGAGGAGCCTGGTGTGCTACAGTTGATGAAGTTGCAAAGAGTTGAACACTACTTAGTGACTGAACCACAAGAAGAGGCTTAATCTCCCTCTGTTTTCCCTATTAAAATAGTATTCAAGCTGAATTCTCAGTCTCCTCTTTGAGTTGCTCATTTTCCCCTGGGTATATAATGTTAATTTGAGTGAGGAATCTGAACAATGGAGTCCAGTCAGGTTATGAACAAACTTACATACCAAGGAGAGAATTTGGACTTTATTTCACAAGTGATGGAGAGTCAGTGACAACTTTTAATAACAGAGGTGGTATAAATAAAGCTATGGAGGAATCAGGAAAACTAACCTGTCAACAAAGTACAAGAATTAGGCTGAAACATAGATTAGGAATTAGGCTGAAACATAGATTAGGAATAGCTGAGAAAATAATGTGATCATACAGGTAGATATAACCTAAGGCATAATGCATGGGACAATAGTCAGCAGATGAGTAAAAAAGATAAGGTCATTAAATCTAAAGAACTTGATGATATTTTAAGGAAGTAAAGGAAGAGCCAAAGGCAATTGTAGGTGGTAAATAATGCCAAGGATTGTAGCTCCTAGGACATGCAGTTATCACCCAATAAATAATAGTTTAAATCCATATGCATGTGGTGATAAAAATAGAGATTATCATTTTCTTGAAGCAATGGACTCTGGAGACATGATAAACTGATTATTACTTGGTTCCATTTTTCTCTACTCCCAAGACCAAGCTTAATGCCCTGTGTGAATCAGGTAGCTGCTGGCATGGAGTCAGGAAAAAACCTACCATATATTAAATAGAGAAAATAAAAAACTAAGATCTAAAAACATTGCTAAAAGAAGTAATAAGAAGGTGAAGTTGAATGGTTCTGTGAAGACATACAAGACCTTCTGGAATTAACACCCAAAAAAGAGGTCCTTTTCATCATAGGGGACTGGAATGCAAAAGTAGAAAGTCAAGAGATACCTGGAGTGACAGGCAAGTTTGGCCTTAAAGTACAAAATGAAGCAAAGCAAAGACTAACAGAGTTTTGCAAAGAGAACAAACTGGTCATAGCAAACACCCTCTTCCAACAACACAAGAGAAGATTCTACATAAGAACATCACCAGATGGTCAATACTGAAATCAGATTGACTACATTTTTTGCAGTCAAACATGGAGAAGCTCTTTACAGTCAGGAAAAACAAGACTGGGAGTTGACTGTGGTTCAGATTATGAACTCCTTATTGCCCAGTTCAGACTTAAATGGAAGAAAGTAGGGAAAACCACTAGACCATTCAGATATGACCTGAATCAAATCCCTTACCATTATACAGTGGAAGTGCCAAATAGATTCAAGGAATTAGATCTTATATAGACAGAGTGCCTGAAGAACTATGGACAGAGGTTTGTGAAATTGTACGGGAGGCAGTGATCAAGACCATCCCCAAGAAAAAGAAGTGCAAAAAGGCAAAATGGTTATCTGAGGAAGCATTACAGATAGCTGAGAAAAGAAGAGAAACTAAAGTCAAAAGAGAAAAGGAAAGATATAACCCATTTGAATGCAGAGTTCCAAAGAACAGCAAGGAGAGATAAGACAGCCTTCCATAGTGATCAATGCAGAGAAATCAAGGAAAATAATAGAATGGGAAAGACCAGAGATTGCTTCAAGAAAATTAGAGATACCAAGGGAATATTTCACGAAAAGATGGGCACAATAAAAGGACAGAAGATAATAAGAGGTAANTCTAGAGGTTCTCTTTGACAAATGTTCAATTCTTTGGTCCTGGAAAGCTCAGGCTTTTTTTTTTTTTTTTCCACAAAAAGAAGATTGTCAGAACCCAAAACAACCACATGGTAGAATGAAGAAAGGAACGGCAGGTCCAGCCCTGGCTCCTGGGTTTCTTGAGTCTAAATCCTGGGTCTTTAATTGGATTCCACAAGCACATATGGACAGTTCCTGAGCACTGGGCACTGGGTGAGGTGCTCAGCACACAACCTTGAGTACTGTTTTGGGTTCCGTAACTTCAGAAAGTCTCAGGTTCCATGACAAAGAGACACCCAACTTAGTCTATTTGGGGGTATGAAAAAGGACCTTGAATGGTCTTTCTAATTTGAAAATGCTCAACATTCAGAAAACAAAGATCATGGCATCTGGTCCTATCAATTCTTGGGAACTACATAGGGAAACAGTGGAAACAGTGTCAGACTTTATTTTTGGGGGGCTCCAAGATCACTGCAGATGGTGACTGCNTCTTTTGTTTCCTGTGCTGGCAGGCGAGTTCTTTACCGCTAGTATACTAGACCCTAGGCTGGGCCAAAAGAAAACAAGAAGTATCCCTCTATATTTTTGTTTGCTCTTTAATTGTGAACCAATTAATCACAGATTACAACCTAATTCTCACTAGCCATTGTCTAACCGGTCAGGTCTCCTATGCATTGTTCTGAGAGACTGAAGAGGCACAGTATTGATTTATTGATTCACTGAAAAATGAAAAACCACTGGCACTTGAAGAGAAAATGGACTGTTCTAAGAGTTTTGGGTCTCAGCAGCATTTGAAAGAAAAAGTAGTTCAGCATCACGAAGATGAGGTAGAGGTATTATCTCAGAGGAAAATGAGGAAGACCTAGATTAAGGAATTGGACTTTTCATTGAGGGGAAAATTGATGGGATTTGAGCTATAGACTGGGAACAAGGAATGAATCAGAATGCAGGGCATGCAAATGTGTTTATTTTAGACCTGTGTTGGTACCATATTTGTGCATTTCCTGCCTTAGCTATAGGGCCCGGATGGTTGCAGAACCTAAGGTCCTTTTGAGAACATGAGGGTACCAGATCTACCTGGTTAGAAAGGAATCAAGGGTGGTCCCCTGCAATGGCTGTTCATTCAAAAAAATACAGGCAATGAGAGAGAAATCTGACTATGGCTGAGACAAAGCCTTTAGCTTTCTAGCCTGCATGGAATTTATAAACCTTGACAGGAAATTCTAATGGTGATATCATTTAAGCAGTTACACTTAAAAATAAGAAAACTTTTTAAAAGTCCTGTATACTTTAATATTCCTACAGCACTTTAAGCCTGTGTTAGCTTCCCTATAGATTTCATGTTTCTAGATGTAATCTAGGAGAAGGCAATGGCACCCCACTCCAGTACTCTTGCCTGGAAAATCCCATGGACAGTGGAGCCCGGTGGGCTGCAGTCCATGGGGTCGCGAGGAGTCGACACGACTGAGCAACTTCGCTTTCACTTTTCACTTTCATGCCTCAGAGAAGGAAATGGAAACCCACTCCAGTGTTCTTGCCTGGAGAATCCCAGGGACGAGAGCCTGGTGTGCTGCTGTATATGGGGTCACACAGAGTCGGACACGACTGAAGTGACTTAGTAGCAGCTTAGCAGATGCAATCTACCTTATGTCTCTATAGCCCCCTCAATTTATAAACTATCCAATATTTAAAATACTTGGTTAGATATATCCCCATTATGTTGATAATGTTGTTAAAGCTTGACAACTGTAAACTTAAAGAAAAAAAAACATTTTTAGTAAGTAAGGTAATAGAAAACAAGGACAGAAAGGTATATGAAAGCACTTTCAAATAATGGAGTTGTAATTTTAGTTCAATTGTTAACATATACTTAGGGGATTTTTAAAGGAATACCACATTATAATCAGAGGTTTTTAAGCACTAATTGGGAAATAGAGCTTTTCATAGTCTAAATCTCCAAAAATATCTTTTTTTTAAATGACTTTCTGACGTNAAATAATGGAGTTGTAATTTTAGTTCAATTGTTAACATATACTTAGGGGATTTTTAAAGGAATACCACATTATAATCAGAGGTTTTTAAGCACTAATTGGGAAATAGAGCTTTTCATAGTCTAAATCTCCAAAAATATCTTTTTTTTAAATGACTTTCTGACGTGACTTCTCTTGGTAGCTACAATAACTTAACCAACAAATCCCCACAGGTTCACAAGTCACTAACCAAATCAAACTTAATAGCTCCTGGGGAATCATTAAAGATTACTGCATCGATCTGCTTGCTACATATGTGATATTAGCTAAAGTTACAAGTGTCTTTTTTCCTATTCCAGGTGATTTTCTTCTTCATAATATTTGAAAGATTTAGCTTTTTATACTTAAGAGATAAAATCCAAGTACAGTTTATTCTGAGAGTGCTGTTTTAATATTTAGGGCTCAGGTTTCCCATTGAAAATCTGATAAGACTCAAGATGATGCATTTGCTCACATGATTTCAGAGGATTCACCAACTCTCAAAGCCACTCTGAAATGTAGATGAAGACTCCTCCAAACTGTATGGTTAATTAGGTTAATCAATGCAATAATCTTAACTGAAGGAGACTTCCAATTGGGATAAAGATAAATCTGTTCATTGGAGCATTGGTCCTGAAGATGTTGATATGGTTGCTCCCTGGAGGTGAAAACCAAGCCTTATTGAGTCACTGATGGCTGGTGGGAAAGGCTGTAAGCCTCACAGCTGTGGANCCCAGGTGGCTCAGTAATGAAGCATCTGCCTGCAATGCAGGAGACACAGGTTTGATCCCTGGGTTAGGAAGACCCCTGGAAAAGGGAATGGTAACCCACTCCAGCATTACTGCCTAGGAAATCCCATGGACAGAGGAGCCTGGTGTGCTACAGTTGATGAAGTTGCAAAGAGTTGAACACTACTTAGTGACTGAACCACAAGAAGAGGCTTAATCTCCCTCTGTTTTCCCTATTAAAATAGTATTCAAGCTGAATTCTCAGTCTCCTCTTTGAGTTGCTCATTTTCCCCTGGGTATATAATGTTAATTTGAGTGAGGAATCTGAACAATGGAGTCCAGTCAGGTTATGAACAAACTTACATACCAAGGAGAGAATTTGGACTTTATTTCACAAGTGATGGAGAGTCAGTGACAACTTTTAATAACAGAGGTGGTATAAATAAAGCTATGGAGGAATCAGGAAAACTAACCTGTCAACAAAGTACAAGAATTAGGCTGAAACATAGATTAGGAATTAGGCTGAAACATAGATTAGGAATAGCTGAGAAAATAATGTGATCATACAGGTAGATATAACCTAAGGCATAATGCATGGGACAATAGTCAGCAGATGAGTAAAAAAGATAAGGTCATTAAATCTAAAGAACTTGATGATATTTTAAGGAAGTAAAGGAAGAGCCAAAGGCAATTGTAGGTGGTAAATAATGCCAAGGATTGTAGCTCCTAGGACATGCAGTTATCACCCAATAAATAATAGTTTAAATCCATATGCATGTGGTGATAAAAATAGAGATTATCATTTTCTTGAAGCAATGGACTCTGGAGACATGATAAACTGATTATTACTTGGTTCCATTTTTCTCTACTCCCAAGACCAAGCTTAATGCCCTGTGTGAATCAGGTAGCTGCTGGCATGGAGTCAGGAAAAAACCTACCATATATTAAATAGAGAAAATAAAAAACTAAGATCTAAAAACATTGCTAAAAGAAGTAATAAGAAGGTGAAGTTGAATGGTTCTGTGAAGACATACAAGACCTTCTGGAATTAACACCCAAAAAAGAGGTCCTTTTCATCATAGGGGACTGGAATGCAAAAGTAGAAAGTCAAGAGATACCTGGAGTGACAGGCAAGTTTGGCCTTAAAGTACAAAATGAAGCAAAGCAAAGACTAACAGAGTTTTGCAAAGAGAACAAACTGGTCATAGCAAACACCCTCTTCCAACAACACAAGAGAAGATTCTACATAAGAACATCACCAGATGGTCAATACTGAAATCAGATTGACTACATTTTTTGCAGTCAAACATGGAGAAGCTCTTTACAGTCAGGAAAAACAAGACTGGGAGTTGACTGTGGTTCAGATTATGAACTCCTTATTGCCCAGTTCAGACTTAAATGGAAGAAAGTAGGGAAAACCACTAGACCATTCAGATATGACCTGAATCAAATCCCTTACCATTATACAGTGGAAGTGCCAAATAGATTCAAGGAATTAGATCTTATATAGACAGAGTGCCTGAAGAACTATGGACAGAGGTTTGTGAAATTGTACGGGAGGCAGTGATCAAGACCATCCCCAAGAAAAAGAAGTGCAAAAAGGCAAAATGGTTATCTGAGGAAGCATTACAGATAGCTGAGAAAAGAAGAGAAACTAAAGTCAAAAGAGAAAAGGAAAGATATAACCCATTTGAATGCAGAGTTCCAAAGAACAGCAAGGAGAGATAAGACAGCCTTCCATAGTGATCAATGCAGAGAAATCAAGGAAAATAATAGAATGGGAAAGACCAGAGATTGCTTCAAGAAAATTAGAGATACCAAGGGAATATTTCACGAAAAGATGGGCACAATAAAAGGACAGAAGATAATAAGAGGTAACAAGAATACACAAAAGAACTATACAAAAAAGATCTTCATGACCCAGATAACCACAATGGTGTGATCACTCACCTAGAGCCAGACATCCTGGAATGCAAAGTCAAGTGGGCCTCAGGAAGCATCACTAGGAACAAAGATAGTGGAGGTGAAGGAATTCCAGCTGAGCTATTTCAAGTCCTAAAAGATGATGCTGTGAAAGTGCTGCACTCAGTATGGCAGCAAATTTGGAAAACTCAGCAGTGGCCTCAGGACTGGAAAAGTTCAGTTTTCATTCCAATGCCAAAGAAAGGCAATGCCAAAAATGTTCAAACTACTGCACAATTACACTAATCTCACAAATTAGCAAAATATGCTCAAAATTCTCCAAGCGAGACTTCAGTAGTATGTGAACTGAGAACTTCTAGATGCTTTAGCTGGATTTAGAAAAAAACAGAGAAACCAGAGATCAAATAGCCAACATTCATTGGATCATCAAAAAAGCAAGAGAATACCAGAAAAAAAAAAAAAATCAGCTTTATCGATTTCACCAAAGACTTTTTTTTTACTGTGTAGATCAAACACTATGGAAAATTCTTCAAGATATGGAAATACCAGACCATACTACCTGCCTCCAGAGAAATCTGTATGCAGGTCAAGAAGCAACAGTTAGACCAGGATATGGAACAACAGACTGGTTCCAAATAGGGACGAGAGTACGTAAATCTATATATTGTCACCCTGCTTATTTAACTTCTATGTAGAGTACATCATGCAAAATGCAGGGCTGGAAGAAGCACAAGCTGGAATCAAGACTGCTGGGAGAAATATCCATAACCTCAGATATGCAGATGACACCACCCTTATGGAAGAAAGTGAAGAAGAACTAAAGAGGCTCTTGATGAAAGTGAAAGAGGAGAGTGAAAAGCTTGGCTTAAAGCTCAGTATTCAAAAAACTAAGATAGTGGCATCCAGTCTCATCACTTCATGGCAAATAGATGGGGAAACAATGGAAACAGTGACAGACTTTATTTTCTTGGGCTCCAAAATCACTGCAGATGGTGACTGTCGCCATCAAATTAAAAGACACTTGCTACTTGGAAGGAAAGTTATGACCAACCTAGACAGCATATTAAAAAGCAGAGACATTACTTTGCCAACAAAGTTCCATCTAGTCAAAGCTATGGTTTTTCTTGTAGTCACATATGGTTGCGAGAGTTGGACTATAAGGAAAGCTGAGCGCTGAAGAATTGATGCTTTTGAACTGTAGTGTTGGAAAGAACTTTTAAAAGTCCCTTGGACTGCAAGGAGATCAAACCAGTCAATCATAAAGGAAATCAGTCCTGAATTTCATTGAAAGGCCTGATGCTAAAGCCTAAACTCTAATACTTTGGCCACCTGATGTGAAGAACTGACTCATTTGAAAAGATCCTGATGCTGGGAAAGATTGAAGGCAGGAGGAAAAGGGGATGACAGAGGATAAGATGGTTGAACGTCATCACCAACTCAATGGACATGAGTTTGGGTAGGCTCTGGAAATTTGTGAAGGACAGGGAAGCCTGGAGTGCTATAGTCCATGGGTGGCAAAGAGTCAGACACAACTGAGCAACTGAACTGAACTGAAAAAAGATAATAATGAATAATAAATTAAAAGAGAATTGAAGATTGTACCTGAAGCAGAGGATATTTTAGTTATTTTACTGAATGCTAATGTTTTAATAACAAAAGATGCAATCACATGAGGAAACAGTAATGGACTTCTCATGAGCTGATAGTTGATCCTTGGCAGATAATAAGCTATTTTTCTGCAGGTGCTACATTATGGAAAATGCATGTTAACACATATACACACAAAAAAGAAACTGTTATCAAGAGCCTGGCAGACATGCAGAATTATCCTGAAATACCAATAAAGTAGTTGTAATAGAAGCCAAGTATTCAGAGGATTCCAGAGTGAATGGATAGTTAAGGAGTTAACTTCAGATCATTTGTGTATTTGTGAGAATATTTCATGATGAAAAGAGAAAGAGAGGAATAGAACTCAGTACTGCAACAGAATTAAGGAGAAATTTTGTGGATGTTTGTTTTACAGTACAGGGAGTTTTGGACTTATCTGTAAATAACAGTAAATATAGAAAATAGAAGCAAGGAGAATATACACTGAAGATGCAAGAAATAAAAGGAGGGAAAATTGATGGAATTGTTAACTAGAGTTATCTGTAACTGGGCCTATCAATATGCATGATAAAAATCTACATCATGATTTGTGTATATTCTACACTGAGACCTGTGAGGGTAGGGACCACATCTCTGTTGGTCATATCCACACACAGTGCTCAGTCCAGACTATCATATTTTCAAATATTTGATAACTAAAATGATACAAAAGATAGAAAACATAGTCAGAAATGTTAGCCTTATAAGGAAGGAAAAATTACTGTAAGCATAAATTTGGAGTGAATGACTAGAGAATTGCAGTGACTCGGTTAAGAAGGAAAATTTTCAATCTGAAAGACAAGATTGTCTTTTATGTTAGTAAGATGGGAAAAGAAATTGGTGTGTATGGATGGTTTGGGCTTCAAAGAAAACAATTGGAGTCAGCTATAGGTATATGTGAATCCAAGATCTGACTGGTATTAATTATATGATGTTAAGCAAATTAATAATTTCTATGTACTTCCATCTCCTCATTTCTTAATAAGAAAATAATACCTATTTCACAGAGAAGATTTAAGAACTAAGTGTGATACAGGAGATAAATCACCAGACCCAGCCTGTCACTTAGGAAGCACCATGTCCCTTGTAAGATTTAGGTTTCACTGAGAGATTATGCAGGACAATGACATTTAATGGGGAGCCAAGAAGAAGCTGAAGACTGACACAATCTGTTCCCTGATTCTCAGGCAGGGCTTTGAAGGAAGTTTTGTCATTAGGAACCAAGTCCCTTGGAATCTGACAGCCTGTTTTAGACCTGGTTCTGCCACTTACCAGTGTGCGGCCTTTGGAAATGCACTTATCTATGCCTCAGTTTAGTCATCTTTAAAATAAGTGTAATGAGAATATCTAACTTAAAGAGTTGCTTTGAGGACCAAATGAGTTTATGTGCATGAAACACGTTATCTGGCATGTAGCATGTGACTAAAATTATAGTTAGGAGAAGGAAAGAATATTTGGGGGAATAGGAATGGGATCCAAGCATTTGCTCATGAGAGAATGCAGGTAGAGTGGGGGGGAGGAATGGAATGGATGAGGGAGACACACGAGATGAGGAAGTCAAAAGAAAGTATGACAAATGAACATAAAAATAAAAAAGAAATGTGAACGCTTGTTTTGAGACAGGCTCGAACAAATACTTTCATTATATAATCTGAGGCTAGACTGGGCACATGCCATGGGAATCCAGTAATAAAAACCATTACAGTTAAAATCATATTAAAAAAGTAAACAAAAACAAAAAAAAGTTTGCCTTTTTCTTAATTGTTCTACCATATTTCTGGTTCTAACTCACTGTCTTTAACAGATTTGGGGTGGGGGATGGCTTTACATTTTTATTGCCACCTGTGACTAAAATATGTATTGTTAATTTGAAATTTGAAGAATTTGCAACACATTTTTCTTTTAGCATGTTGCAACTGGAGCTTATTGATGCTTTTATTATTAGAAATAACAGAAAACTTTTACTGTGGCAGATTCTGGTCAAATTTTCAAACAAGCCTACTTAACCTGAAGAATTGAAAAGTTGAATACTAGTATAAATATGACTGGACATGTTTTATTCTCTATAAAAATTCACAGTTCCAGAGAGATTGTCCATTTTTATATTCAACTCTTGTTCATAAAAATTGTATATAGTCTAGAAATATGAGGAGGAAATGACAGATGTATAGAGATAGCCCAAGATCTTGAAACTTAACTTGATTCTTATACAAGAATTATATGGATGGGAAATGGCTCCCCATTGCAGGCCTAACTAATATAAGATAAAGAAAACTGAATAATCATAAAATTTTAGTATTATATGTAATATATGAAATGATTATATATTTTTACTTGCCCCAAATATATAAACACCTTAAAATCCCTCAATTAGAAAAGTACTGATGACATTCTCAGATCCTGTCACAATAAAACCTCATATTAGTGAAAAAACTATGAAACAGTTTAGTTCAGTTCAGTCGCTCAATTGTGTCCGACTCTTTGTGACCCCATGAATCGCAGCACGCCAGGCCTCCCTGTTCATCACCATCTCTCGGAGTTCACCCAGACTCACGTCCATCGAGTCCATGATGCCATCCAGCCATCTCATCCTCGGTCGTCCCCTTCTCCTCCTGCCCCCAATCCCTCCCAGCATCAGAATCTTTTCCAGTGAGTCAACTCTTCTCATGAGGTGGCCAAAGTACTGGAGTTTCAGCTTCAGGATCAGTCCTTACAATGAATACCCAGGACTGATCTTCTTTAGGATGGACTGGTTGATCCCCTTGCAGTCCAAGGGACTCTCAAGAGTCTTCTCCAACACCACAGTTCAAAAGCATCAATTCTTCAGCACTCAGTCTTCTTCACAGTCCAACTCTCACATCCATCCATGACCACTGGAAAAACCACAGCTTTGACTAGATGGACCTTTGTCAGCAAAATAATGTGTCTGTTTTCTAATACGCTGCCTAGGTTTGTCATAGCTTTTCTTCCAAGGAATAAATGTCTTTTAATTTCATGGCTACAGTCACAGTTTGTAGTGATTTTGGAGCCCAAGAAAATAAAGTCTGTCACTGTTTCTATTATTTCCCATCTATTTGCCATGAAGTGATGGGACCAGATGACATGATCTTAGTTTTTGAATGTTGAGTTTTAAGCTAGCTTTTTCACTCTCATCTTTCACTTTTATCAAGAGGCTCTTTAATTCCTCTTCTCTTTCTGCCATTACAGTGGTGTCATATGCATATTTGAGGATATTGATGTTTCTCCCAGTAATTTTGATTCCAGCTTGAGCTTCATCCAGCCTGGTGTTTCTCATGATGTACTCTACATACAAGTTGAATAAGCAGGATGACGATATACAGCCTCAGTATACTCCTTTTCCATACTTGAACTAGTGCTTTGTTCCATGTCTGGTTCTAACTGTTGCTTCTTGACTTGCATAGAAGTTTCTCCGGAGGCAGATAAGGTGGAGTGGTATTCCCATCCCTTTAAGAATTTTCCCCAGTTTATTGTGATCCATACAATCAAAAGCTTTAGCATAGTCAATGAAATAGAAGTAGATGCTTTTCTGGAGTCCCCTTCCTTTTTCTGTGATCCAACAGATGTTGGCAGTTTGATCTCTGGTTCTTCTGCCTGTTCTAAATTCAGCTGTACACCTGTAAGTTCTTAGTTCACATACTGTTGAAGCCTAGCTTGAAGGATTTTGAGCATTACCTTGCTAGCATTTGAAATTAGTGCAATTGTCCTACAGTTTGAACATTCTTTGACATTGCCCTTCTTTGGGAGTAGAGTGAAAATTGACCTTTTCCAGTCCTTTGGCCATTGCTGAGTTTTCCAAATTTGCTGGAAATTTTATAAGTAAGATCCAAGAAAAATTTACAGTTATAAATTTTGTCTGTGTTATAAGCCATGTCTAATATGTTCATTAACTCATGGAAATATCTGAAATAAAACTTACAGAAATTTGAGCAGGTTATGAAAGTTGCTTTGGCAGTATCCATCATATCTTTCTAAGGTCTTGCTTCTTCAAGCAAAGATAAATGATGTCATAGAAGATTGAAACATTACACTTATGTTCCTATAACTGGATATATTGCATAAAGTTTATAAAATTTAAATATACAGAACTCTTTTTTTTCTTAATTTAGTTTTTATTTTATATTGGAGTATAGTCAATTTACAGTGTTGTGTTAGTTTTAGGTGTATAGTAAAGTGAGTCTGTTATATATATACATATATCGATTCTTTTTCATATTATTTACCCATATAGGATTACTATGAAGTACTGTGAAGAAGGCAATGGCACCCCACTCTAGTACTCTTGCCTGGAAAATCCCATGGGCAGAGGAGCCTGGTAGGCTGCAGTCCATGGGGTTGCAAAGAGTCGGATACGAAAAAGGACTTCTTTCACTTTTCACTTTCATGCATTAGAGAAGGAAATGGCAACCCACTCCAGTGTTCTTGCCTGGAGAATCCCAGGGACGGCAGGGCCTGGTGGGCTGCCATCTCTGGGGTTGCACAGGATCAGACACGACTGAAGTGACTTAGCAGATGAAGTACTGAGTAGAATTCCCTGTTCTATACAATAGGTCCTTTGATTATCTATTTTATATATGCCCATGCATGCATCCTCATCATGTCTAACTCTTTATGACCTTATGGACTGTAGCCCACCAGGCTTCTCTTTTCATGGGATTTTCCAGGCAAGAATGCTGGGTGTTTTTTTTTGTTTGTTTTTTGTTTTGCCATTCCCTCCTCCAGGGGATCTTCCTGACCCAGGCATTGAAACCGCGTCTCCTGCATCTCACATCTCTTCTATTGGCAGGTGGATTCTTTACCACTGCATCACCTGGGAAGCTATTTAATATAGAGTAGTGTGTATCTGTCAATCCCTAATTCCTAATTTATCCCTCCACCACAGGCTTTCCCTTTTGGTAACCACAAGTTTGTTATCTACTAACAGAACTCTTTTTTAAAATAACAGATTTGGTAACCCAGATTCCAGAAGAAATGAATAATTTAGGAAAACATTTTGATTTTCTAAATTGATCCTAGAAGTTAGTTCCTGAAGAGCTGAACAATGTAGAGGAATGTTTAAGTTGAGATTTAAAATGATTTTTCTTAAGAATATTTTAATGATTGGAAAAACATTTATAATATATTCTTTTTAAAAAAACCCTTTCACTCAGGTTTCACAGATGGGAATAAAAATCACTCCAAGTATATTGTAAAGAAAGGGCTCAGTACCAGGAATTAAATACTTACAAAATTATTTTTAAACCGTAATCAGTTCAATAGGAATGGACTCACCTGTATTCTTTTAGTTTTGAGATCACAGCACAGTCTCTACTGCAGACACTATAAGGCTGCTGCTCCTAACTGCAGCTATCACTGCCATCTCAACTGCTCCCCATCTGTGACACTGGTGGCCAGACTCTAGAAGTGGAGCCAAGTTCTCCAATAGTCAGGATTTTCAGAATTGTTTCTCAGCCAACAGAGCTGTAGAAAACGGCCTCCATCTCCTTTCTGAATCCCAGTGACCTTATCTTGACTCTAATCCTTTTTGGAAAGGAGTCTGAAAAATGGAGTTTTTAGCTTTCTGAACACTGCTAATGGAAACAGGTTGAAATGGAGTCTGAGCAAATCTATTCAAGTATCTACTACAAGCAAAATACAGAATTGCATTTGCAATCTGATTTCAAAATCTTAGGGAAAAAAGAGGAAATAAATATGTATCAAAGTTTAACTATTGGTTATATTTGAATTCTCTGGTTGCTGAGACAATAGAGAATCTGCCTGCAAGGCAGGAGACCCAGGTTGGATCCCTGGGTTGGGAAGGTCCCCTGCAGAATGGAATGGCTACCACTCCAGTAATCTTGCCTGGAGAATGCCATGGACAGAGGAGCCTGGTGGGCTACAGTCCATGGGATCACAAAAAGTCAAACACAATCAAGCAGCTAACTCAGTTGCCAAATATTGAAATTTAGGAGGATTTTAATTTCTCCTTTTGAATATTTATCTTATATTAAATTTATTAAAATAAGAATATAACACTTGTTTAATTTTTTAAATACATGTACGTTTTACCAGTGTAGTAAAGAATTGATGTTGCTCATAGAGAGGATCAGCTGGGTCCCTGGTTCCCAAGTTAACTTCTACAGCCTTGGAATTTCCAGTGATAGAATTATCTTTATTTTTCATGATAAACCCTTGATACCACATCTGATAATCTGATACTTAATACTAACAAGATACTGCATGATGGGCCTCTCTGGCCACATGATATTATATTAAGGGAAGGGGAGACCAGGGATTGAGGTCAGCCACATGGGAAATCATCCAATCAATCATGCCTGCTTAATGAAACACCAGTTAAAACTCTGGACTCCAAGGCTCTAGTGAACTTCCTTGGTTGGCAATATCATATGCATATTGTCACACATCAGTACCAGTAGGGTAATGTGTCCTGAGAACAGAAGCTTTGCATATGTAACTCTCCTAAACTCTGACCTATGTGTCTCTTTCTTTGGCTGATTTGAATATATCCCTTCTCTGTAACAAATTATAACCATGAGCATAACAGCTTTTGATGCATTCTGTGATCTCATGAATTCTACAACCTAAAGGCAGTTTGGGAAACTTGAACTTTTGGTTCATGCTAAAAGTGAAGGCTATCTTTTACCAAAATCAGATGGACACATTCCTTGCAGTCAAAGATGGAGAGAGATTCGTGACATTGTACAGGAGGGAGTTATCAAACCATCCCCCTAAGAAAGAAATGCAAAAAGGCAAAATGATTGTCTGAGGATGCCTTACAGATAGCTGAAAAAAGAAGAGAAGCTAAAGGCAAAGGGGAAAAGGAAAGATGTAATCATTTGATGCAGAGTTCCAAAAAATAGCAAGGAGAGATAAGAAAGCCGTCCTCAGTGATCAGTGCACAGAAATAGAGGAAAACAATAGAATGGGAAAGACTAGAGATCTCTTCAAGAAAGCTAGAGATACCAAGGGAACATTTCATGCAAAGATGGGCTCGATAAAGGACAGAAATGGTATGGACCTAACATAAGCAGAAGATATTAGGAAGAGGAAGTGACAAGAATGCACAGAAGAACTATACAAAAAATATTTTCGTGATTCAGATAACCATGAAGTTGTGATCACTCACCTAGAGCCAGACATCCTGGTATGTGAAGTCAAGTGGGCTTTAGGAAGCATCACTACGAACAAAGCTAGTGGAGGTGATGGAATTCCAGCTGAACTATTTAAAATCCTAAAAGATGATGCTGTGAAAGTGCTGCACTCTATATGCCAGCAAACTTGAAAAACCCAGCAGTGGCCACAGGACTGGAAATGGTCAGTTTTCATTCCAATCCCAAAGAAAGGCAATGCCAAAGAATGCTCAAGTTACCACACAATTGCACTCATCTCACACACTAGTAAAGTAATACTCATAATTCTCCAAGCCAGGTTTCAATACTACGTGAACCGTGAACTTCCAGATGTTCAAATTGGATTTAGAAAGACAGAGGAACCAGAAATCAAATAACCAACATCTGTTGGATCATCAAAAAGCAAGAGAGTTCTAGAAAAACATCTACTTCTTTTTTATTGACTATGCCAAAGCCTTTGACTGTGTGGATCACAACAAACTGTGGAAAATTCTGAAAGAGATGGGAATACCTGACCGACCACCAGACCTGCCTCTTGAAAAACCTGTACGCAGGTCAGGAAGCAACAGTTAGAACTGGACATGGAACAACAGACTGGCTCCAAATAGGAAAAGGAGTACATCAAGGCTGTATATTGTCACCCTGCTTATTTAACTTCTATGCAGAGTACATCATGAGAAATGCTGGACTGGAAGAAACACAAGCTGGAATCAAGATTGCTGGGAGAAATATCAATAACCTCAGGTATGCAGATGATANATGGCATCGAAACATGTATAATATCAGATATGAAACGAATCGCCAGTCCAGGTTCGATGCAGGATACAGGATGCTTGGGGTTGGTGCACTGGGATGACCCAGAGGGATGGTACGGGGATGGAGGTGGGAGGGGGATTCGGGATGGGGAAAGCGTGTATACTCGTGGTGGATTCATGTTGATGTATGGCAAAACCAATACAATATTGTAAAGTAATTAGCCTCCAATTAAAATAAATAAATTTATATTTTAAAAAAAGCAGAGGCATAACTTTGCCAACAAAGGTCCGTCTAGTCAAGGCTATGGCTTTTCTAGTAGTCATGTATGGATGTGAGAGTTGGACTATAAAGAAAGCTGAGCACTGAAGAATTGATGCTTTTGAACTGTGGTGTTGGAGAAGATTCTTTAGAATTTCTTGGACTGCATGGGGATCCAACCAGTCCATCCTAAAGGAAATCAGTCCTGAATATTCATTAGAAGGACTGGGACTGAAGCTGAAACTCCAATACTTTGGCCACCGATTGCAAAGAACCAACGCATTGCAAAAGACCCTGATGCTGGGAAAGATGGAGGGTAGGTGGAGAAGGGGACAACAGAGGATGAAATGGTTAGATGGCATTACTGACTTGATGAACATGAGTTTGAGTAAGCTCCAGGAGTTGGCGATGGACAGGGAATCCTGGCATGCTGCAGTCCATGGGGTTGCAAAGAGTTGGACATGACTGAGTGACTGAATTGAACTGTTTTCAGGCCTTAAAAATTGGCTAATACCAGATAGTACCTATCAGGACTCTAGGGAAATAATAGAACTTAAGTTTGGCTAGCATTGGCAGAGAAATCTTACAGAATCTGTATAGTCCATGGAATCCCCCAGGCCAGAATACTGGAGTGGGTAGCCTTTCCCTTCTCTATGGGATCTTCCTAACCCAGGGATCGAACCCAGGTCTCCTGCATTGCAGGCAGATTCTTTACCAGTTGAGCCGCTAATGAAGCCCCAAGGAATCTATAGAAGCCTGCTGATCCACAAGGAGAGCCTCAAAGAATGTATAGAAGCCTGCTGATCCACAAGGAGAGCCTCAAAGAATCTATAGAAGTGCCAAAAAAAAAAAAAAAAAAAAAAAAACCCAACACCTAAACTAAAACTTATAAAACTATTTAGTTCTGAGAACGGTCTTTCTTGGCCATTCCATGTAAAAAGCTCCTGTATCACCACCTATCACCTTATACTGTTCCACTTTCTATATACTATATACTATTCATATAGTTATCTCTCTCTGTCTCTGTCTGTACTCACTATATTTTAGGCTTACTGAAAATCTGGGCTTTCTTTTTCTTGTTCACTACTGTTTTTTTAGCACCTAGCTTAACCCAAGGTAGATATTAAGGTATAATTTTTAATGAATGAATCAACATAGAAATGACTGAAAAATGAATACATGAATGGAGTTGTAGCCAAAATTATATCTAGTATAATTTGTTTATAATACTATCACTATAGTTGCTGAACACTGATACCACTTCTCTGGACATTTGCTTCCAACACTGATTAATTGATTGTACAATGAATTTTAAACTTTCCATGAAATACCACGTTACTTTCTTTCTATATCTGGATGAGGCGGCATCCTTGTAGCCTTGTGTTGGGTTTTTGTCTTCCGTTCAGACTGAAGAGAACAAGTACCTGGTTTTTTGTATGTGTGTGTGTTTATGTGTGTGACTCACAAGATAGCACAGATCTAAGAAAAATCAAAGGAAATCAAAAGATTGGAAAGAAGTCCAACAAATGTTCAATACAGTGTTAAAGTAAAATAGCCTTTTTTATTGATTACCTTTATCCCCATCCAAAATAGGATACTAATACATTTTAATTTTGTCTTCTCTGCTTACGGTTAGCTGCAAATTATATGTGGATATAAACTGGCATTTTAGTTCCAGATTGCTATTTTTAAGGAAATTATTTTACTTCATACTAATTTTTACATTTAAAATGATTTTTTTATAAATTTACATGCTAATTATTATTTTGTTCTTTCTAGACTTCTAAAAATTCTTCCTAGTCTATTGGCTGTGGCTATGCCTTCATAGATAGTCTGTGAGTATTAAGATCCATTTATGTCCATAAACATCTTTAATTCATCCTCACACTGTGTGGTAGTTTGGTGAGGTGTGCTGTTTAATGTCCAACATTATTGTCCTCTAATATTTTATTATATTGCTTTTTTTCTTGGTTGTACTCATTGTTTCTGATGAAAAGTTTTATGTTCAGCAGATTCTTTTGTAAGGATAATATTTTGTTGCTTTCTGACAGCTTTTAGAATTTTTTTTTAATTCTAAATTTTGACTACATTGTGTTCAGTGCATTTTAGTTTGTTCTGTTTTGATTTTATATGTGTATTTCAATCTGAGGACTTAATATATAAGCCCAGAAGACCGTAGGCTATTTTTTCTTTTTTAAATAGGGCTACTCCTCCAAATTTTCTATTTCTTCTTTCTCTTTCCCGTCTCTCTGTAATACTTATTAGTCAGATATTGGATCTTCTATTTCTTTAAACTACTTCTGTCTGTATTTTTCCTTCTGTGCTGATTGCTGGTACAATCTGCCAGTTGTGTCTGCTCTACTATTTAGTCTATTTTTCTTTTAGAGCATAGATTGGAAAGTAATGCCCACAGAATAGTCCTCTCCTTGTTTTGATTGTAGTAGTTCTCTGTTATCCATGGTTTCAGTTATGTGCTGTCAACCACAGTCCAAAAATATCACGTGGAAAATTCCAGAAAGAAACAATTCATAAGTTTTAAATTACATCCTGTTCCAAGTGGCATGATGAAATTTTGTACCATCCAGCTCAGTTTCACTCAGGACATGAATTCTCCCTTTTCCCATGTCCACACTGTGCATAGTACTTGTGCATTAGTATGAAAAATGTAGTATATATGAAATTCAGTACTACTATCTATCTCTTCATACATCCACTGCATATATTACAAGTATGCCATAATCTCATCCACACAGATCTTGGCTATATGACTTGCTTTAGAGAACTGAAAGGTAGACAAGGCAGCATAAACAGAGATTTGAAATGTTTGTCCACTTCAGAAATTTGAGAAATATAACAGTATAAATTAGCCTGCTTAAGGATGGCAAACCATGTAGAGGATAAAGTGCCCTAGTTAACTTCATATTAATCACCAGAAATGTGAAGTGATACAAGACCGTCTGACCATCACAAATATATCAGCTGCCCCATACACATGAGAAAGTCAAAGTGAAGTCCTGTCTGACTCTTTGTGACCCCGTGGACCATAGCCCACCAGGCTCCGCTCTCCATGGAATTCTCCAGGCACAAATACTTGAGTGGGTCGCCAAGTGAAAATCAATCTAGATATAAAAACCACCCAGCTGATCCAGAAAATCCTGAGATTAAAAAAATGGTCATAGCTGTAAATTACTAAATTTAGGGGTAGATTGTCTAGTGGGAATAGTTAACTGGTACAAAAATTGATGCCATTTAAAACCAGATTGCTTGTTATCCCTTCTCTGCAGTGTGAGTGCAATAGGAAAGAGCAGAAATACAGTGTCAGAGAGTCATGGCAGAGGGCCATAGTTCTCATGTTTATTCCAACTAGAGGAAGTCAGAAATTCAAAATTACTTGAAGTGCTGGTAATTTTGTTCTTTTTCCTTTGTCTTTCTTCTTTTTTTTTGTCTCTCTTTTTGAGACTATACACTTATTAAATGCCATATCCACTCACCTGAGACTAATTATGAAAGATTGCAGTAAATGTCTGATAACCTGGCAAACTAATTTTTCTTTTTCATTTGAAAAATTATTTGTTTTCTCTTCTTCCACTCATTAAAAAAATAAAAGAATAACTCTACAGAAATAATAGATAAAAGCACTATTTTTTATAAAACTGTAATGCTGAACAAAATATTAAGATATTTTTAAAGTTTTTCCAATGGAATCTGCCCTTAGTTTACTGTATATTGATTGAGGAAACATGATTTAATAAGAAATATGCATTGTTCTTGTTCAGTGTTTTACTCATGGCTCAAAATCAATTGTTAATACTATGGCATAGATTAAAATTTATTAATTTATGTTGTAATATCAGGGTTCTCTAGAGAAACAGAATCAACTATGACATAAATAAAGTATAGGGAATTGGCTCATATTGATAGCTTACAGTGAACAATGTTGGATTCCTGATCTCTGAAGTAGATTTAGCTTCAGAATCAGGGACCAGGCTTGATCACTAAAGAGCTTTTGTGCAGCAAAATTTTATTAAGGTATGAAAAAAACAGAGAAAGCTTCTAACAAAGACATCAGAAGGGAGATGGAGAGTGCTGCCCTCGCTAGTATTAGCAAGGCAGTTATAGACTTTTTAATTAATTATTACAATAAATCAAAGAAATGTCTTAAGTTTGTGAAAAATTTACCAGACCCACTCCCATAGGATACATCTTAGCATAACGATTAGAATTTAACAATAGAAAGATCCAACCAGACTCACTCCCATAATTTACATTCTAAGATATCAGGATTAGTCAAAAGGTTTTCAGGAAGAAGAAACTGTCCTGAAGCAGGGCACATTTTTATTCAGTTCAGTCACTCAGTCCTGTCCAACTCTTTGTGACCCCATGGACTGCAGCATGCCAGGCTTCCTTGTCCATCACCAACTCCAGGAACTTACTCAAACTCATGTCCATTGAGTCGGTGATCCCATCCAACCATCTCATCCTCTGTTGTTCCCTTCTCCTCCTGCCTTCGATTTTTCCCAGCATCAGGGTCTTTTCAAATGAGTCGGTTCTTCGCAATAAGTGGTCAAAGTATTGGAATTTCAGCTTCAGCACTAGTCCTTCCAGTGAATATTCAGGACTGATTTCCTTTAGGATGGACTGGTTGGATCTCCTTGCAGTCCAAGGAACTCTAAAGAATCTTCTCCAACACCACAGTTCAAAAGCATCAATTCTTCAGCACTCAGCTTTCTTTTTTCTCACATTCATACATGACCACTGGAAAAACCATAGCCTTGACTAAACACCTATGTTGGCAAAGTAATGTCTCTGCTTTTTGATATGCTGTCTAGGTTGGTAATAACCTTTCTCCAAGGAGCACGCATCTTTTAATTTCATGGCTGCAGTCACCATCTGCAGTGATTTTAGAATTCAAAAAAATAGTTTTTTGCTGTTTCCATTGTACCCCACCTATAGTTTTCTGAATGCTGAGCTTTAAGCCAACTTTTTCACTCTCCTCTTTCACTTTCATCAAGAGGCTTTTTGGTTCTTCCTCGTTTTCTGCCATAAAGGTGGTGTCTTCTGCATATCTGAGGTTATTGATGTTTCTCCTGGCAATCTTGTGCTTGTGCTTCATCCAGCTCAGCATTTCACATGATTTACTCTGCATAGAAGTTAAATACGCAGTGTGATAATATTCAGCCTTGACCCACTTGTATCCCGATTTGGAACCAGTCTGTTGTTCCATGTCCAGTTCTAACTGTTGCTTCCTGACCTGCATACAGATTTCTCAGAAGGCAGGTCACTTGGTCTGGTATTCCCATCTCTTTCAGAATTTTCCACAGTTTATTGTGATCCACACAGTCAAAGGCTTTGGCATAGCCAATAAAGCAGAAGTAGATGTTTTTCTGGAACTCTTACTTTTTCGATGATCCAGCGGATGTTGGCTATTTGATCTCTGCTTCCTCTGCCTTTTCTAAAACCAACTTGAACATCTGGAATTTCATGGTTCACATATTGCTGAAGCCTGGCTTGGAGAATTTGGAGCATTACTTTACTAATGTGTGAGATAAGTGCAATTGTGCGGTAGTTTGAGTGACTCAGAGGTTAAAGCATCTGCCTGCAATGCGGAAGACCTGGGTTTGATCCCTGGGTTGGGAAGATCCCCTGGAGAAGGAAATCCACTCCAGTATTCTTGCCTGGAGAATCCCATGGATGGAGGAGTCTAGGGGCTACATTCCATGGGGTCACAAAGAGTCAGACACAACTGTCTGAGATGTGTGTGTGTGTGCTGAATATTCTTTGGCATTGCCTTTCTTTGGAATTGGAATGAAAACTGATCTTTTCCAGTCCTGTGGCAACTGTNGAGTCTAGGGGCTACATTCCATGGGGTCACAAAGAGTCAGACACAACTGTCTGAGATGTGTGTGTGTGTGCTGAATATTCTTTGGCATTGCCTTTCTTTGGAATTGGAATGAAAACTGATCTTTTCCAGTCCTGTGGCAACTGTTGAGTTTTCCAAATTTGCTGGCATATAGAGTGCAGCACTTTCACAGCATCATCTTTTAGGATTTGAAATAGCTCAACTGGAACTCCATCACCTTCCCTAGTACAGAGTTTAAACTGAGTTGTTTAATTATCAGTTCCAGGCATAAAGAAAAAAAGTTTTATGTGACTAAGACTAAGGAATGTATAGAAAAAAACATTTGTCCTTTCCTCCTCCTCAAGAACCCCAGACCCCTCTCTCCTCACGAACCCCTAGACTTCTCAACAACCTGCCTTGGAATTGACTTTGTCAATGTGGTCATGGATGCTTAGAAATCTCAAAATCTGCAGTGCATGTTGGCAGGCTGGAGATCTAAGAGAACCTAGTTAACGTAGTTAGAGCTGAAGTGTGGTGAAGGAAGATCAGCAGTCTTGAGATCCAAAGAAGACCCATTGTTTCTGTTTAAATGAGAAGTCAGGAAAAAGCGAAAACCTAGTTCAAAAGCAGTCAGAAGGAATTCTCTCCTACTCAAGGGAAGACTCGTTTTTTTTATTCTATTCAGGCCTTCAGATGATTGCATAAGGCCTTTGACTGTGTGAATTATAACAAAATGTGGGAAATTCTTCAAGATGGAAATACCAGATCACCTTGCCTGCCTCCCATGAAAGCTGTATCCAGGTCAAGAAATAACAGTTAGAATTGGACATGAAACAACAGACTCGTTCAAAATTGAGACAGGAGAATGTCAAGGTTGTATATTATCACTCTACTTATTTAACTTATATGCAGAGTACATCATGCAAAATGCCAGACTGGATAAAGCAGAAGATGGAATCAAGATTTCCAGGAGAATTATCAATAACCTCAGATATGCATATGACACCACCATAATGGCAGGAAGTAAAGAGCCTCTTGATGAAAGTGAAAGATGAGAATGAAAACGTTGGCTTAAAACTCAGCCTTCAAAAAATGAAGATCATGACATCTATTCCCATCTCTTCATGGCAAATAGATGGGAAAATAATGGAAACAGTGACAGACTTTATTTTCTTTGGTGCCAACAAAGGTCCGTATAGTGAAAGCTATGGTTTTACCAGTAGTCATGAACAGTTGTGAGAGCTGGACAATAAAAAAGGCTGAGCCACTGAAGAATTGATACTTTAAAATTGTGGTGCTGGAGAAGACTCTTGAGAGTCCCTTGGACTGAAAGGAGATGAAACCAGTCAATCCTCAAGGAAATCAACCCTGAATATTCATTGGGAGGACTGAGGCTGAAGCTGAAACTCCAATACTTTAACCATGTGATGCCTAGAGCCAACTCATTGGAAAAGACCCCAATCCTGGGAAAAGTTGAAGGCAGGACGAGAAGGTGATGACAGAGCATGAGGTGGTTGTATCACTCAATGGACATGAATTTGAGCAAACTCCGGGAGACAGTGAAGGACAAGGAAGCTTTTCAGGCTGCAGTCCATGGGGTCTCAGATTTGGACACAACTGAGCAACTGAACACCACCACCCACATTAAGAAAAACAGTGCTTTACTTGTCTTTACTAATGTGGGTGCTTTACTTTGCAGATTCAAATATGGATCCCATCCCCAAACACCCTCTCAGGAACACCTAGAATAATGTTTGACTATATATTTGACCACCCCATAGCCCACTGAATATTACACACAAAATTAATCATCATACATGTAAATTATACATAGATAGATAGATTTTTAAAAAATCTTACAAAGATACTTAAACCTTTGATGCTTTTCTGTTTCTCTCATCTTCAGCTGTATCTTTGAAGTCTAAGATGTGCTTCTCAGAGTTTCTTAGTTCATTCTTTTCTAACTGATGTTATTCCTTTCTAAGAACCTTCATCATGGAGATGAATGCTTCCCTTCAGACCCCTGTGACATAACCAAACTTCTAGTTTTGGATCTGAGATTACCACTAGGATATTGCCGTAGATGGCATTTCATGGAAATTCTGACCTATTAGCTTTACTAGAATGGTGAAAATAATGGGAGATGGATAGCACCAGATACTTTTATTCAGCAGTGTAATCCAAGGAAAAATGCAATGTGAAATGACATATTCTTTCTTATTGGTAAATTATTCATCATTGCTCATCAGGTACAGCCAGAAATTGGATGCAAAATTGAGAAATATTTGATTTTAAGAGACATTTGAATATGGGAGAACCTGAAATAAATGCCACAGAAATTGGAGATTGGATGAAATATTCTAAGTAATGGCACCATCTAAAGGCATAAATCAAACCTGCATTACCTATTGATTCTTGTTCTCTGCACAGAAGGAAGAATATTTTTTTTGCATAATAAAATTAAAACTTTAAAAACTATAATAGTTGGTGGAAAATATGACAATTGATGTTTACATGTCTATATATTACTGCTCTTTTCCCCAATCTCTGTGAAAATAGATAATTAATTTTTTAAAGTATTGCAAAGCTCTATGAAAAGCCTGTGAAATAAATACATGGATACAAGAATGTCTTTGAATCTAAATTCTCAAAATCTAGTAGAGAAAAATGAACAATAAACTGTTAGGTTTTATGTACTAAATTTTATAAAACATATATAGACAAGATATCACAGGGTCACTGGAAGAAGATTCTTAATTCTGCCTGGGATACTGGGAAAGTGTTCCCAGGGATGATGACATTTTATTTGGTTTTTGAAAGAGAAGTAGTTTCCAGACAAAGAAGAGACAGACATGCTTGTCATAAAGCAAAAATGTAAAGTCATCAAGGGCTGACCAAGCAGAGGTGTTTAGGGAGTTGCAGCAAGTTCAGTATGACTGTAGAGCAGATTTCATGGTTTAAAGTTTCAGAAAGAGGATGTAAAGTCAGGTGGGACCTCTCTGTATCTGATACCTTTTAATCATATTGAACAGTTCAAATTTAATCTTTGACTCAAGCTACAGATATGTTTAATAACTTTACTGTGTTTTAAATTAGCACATGTTCACTTAAAAAATTAGAACATTCATAAGATATACTTAAGAAAATCATCAACCTTCTAAACACCCAGAGAAAACTACTAGTAATGCTACCACAGTTTTTCCAGACTTTTCTGAATAAATACACACACATACACACACACACAAATACCCACATACAAGAATAAAAACATGTAGTGTTTTGTCTCTAGCTTTTTCTACTTATATATATCTCCAATTTAGAAAATAGAGTTATATGTTATTATGTCCTAAAAGATATGTGGTACTCTATAAGTACTTTAAGATTATTCCCAATAGTGTAAACCCTTAAGAAGAGCAATGACATGATCTAATTTTATTTTGAGAAAGATAACTGATAAGAATGTGGAAGATCTGTTTGGATGAGTGAGAAAATGGTGATAGAACCATCCATTTGGTTGTTATGAGAATATACTAGATAATTGAAGATGAGGACTGGGAGTAATGTAGAAACCAGGAAATTAGAGAAGAGAAGCTAAACCTGTGAGATATATCAAAGGCAGAAGTCACTCTACTGGAACCTAATTGATTCAGTAAAGAGTCGTATGGCAGGCCTGGGTTATTCAAACCCTGACCATTCAAGGCAAAAACACATCTTCAGGACTGACCCTTGGTCAGTTCCTAGGGAATAACCTCTGAGCTCTTGAAATGTACTGCCTGAGAAGAATGTTATTGTTTGCCTAAGGCCCTGCACTTTTGCTGATGCTGGGTGGTCGTGGAGATGGGGGACCATGTACTGGACTCAAAGGAGCTGCATTGTTATACCTGACTGATCCCCAATTAAAAACTCTGGATGCCATGGCTTGAGGGAGCTTTCATAGTTAGCAACGCTTTGCACAAAGTTGTCACACACTGCTGAGAGAATTAAGTGTGTTCTGTGCTATTTCACTGGAAAAAGAAACTTGGAAATGTGCTCTTTGTTTCTCCTGGACTTCAACAAGGTGCATTTCCCTTTGCTGATTTTAATCTGTATCACTTTACTGTGATAAACTACAACCAAGAGTATAATGGTTTGAGTCCTGTGTGTCATTTTACCAAGTCATGGAGCCTATGAGTGATTTTGGACACCCTGACATGAGAGTGATAGTTCAGAATCATTTATCCTGAGAAATGAAGGGAAATAACTAAAATGGGAATCACAGAAGAAATAGCATTAGCTAAAATAGGGAAATAGAAAATATAGTTTGTGAAAACCAGGATAAAGAATTCAATATTAATCAGGTTAAGTTTAAATTGTTGAAGGAGAAGAAGCAAAATACTCAAAAGAAACAAATAATTTGATTATATACAGTAAAATATATGTAATTACACTTCAGATCAAGATGTAGAACATTTCTATCACTCCATAAAATTTCCCAAGGCCCCTCTCTAGTTACCATCATCAATAGAAGTATTTTTTATTTCTATTCACACAGATAAGTTTAGAATCATGTACTACATACTCTTTATGATCACTTTCTCCTGCTCAACATTATGTCCAAGAGATTCAGCCATATCTTTATGTGTATGAGTAACTTGTTCCTTTTTATTGCTGGGTACTATTCGATTGTAAGAATAATATAAGCAATCTTGTGTTGGGCTGAATAATGGCCTCCCAATGATGTCTGTGTTCTAATACCTAGAACCTGTGTTATGTTACCTTACATTTAAATGAGACTTTACAGATGTGATTAAGGATCTTGAGTGGAGAAATTGTTCTGTATTATTCCAGTGGATTTAGTGTGATCACAAAGATCCTTATTAGAACAAAGTGGGAGGTGAAAATGAAGACAAGTTAATGTGATGAGAGCAAAGACTGAGAGCCAAGAGCTAAAGAATGTCATAGCCTCTGGAAGCTGATCCTTTTCTGGAACCCCCAGAAGGAATAAGCACTAGTGACACCTTGATTATAGCCCTAAATATCTCATTCTGAAGTCCTGACTTCTAGAATTGTAAGAGAATACATTTTTATTTTTTAAGTCACTCAGTTTTGGTAATTTGTTGTGATACTGACACAATGATTTTATCCATTCTTCTGTTAATGAACATTACGGCTTGTTCAGCTTTGGGATAATAATAAATAATGATGCTATGAACATTTTGCACAAATGCTCTTATGGAAAAAAAATTCACTTATTTTTGAGATGGAAGTATAGGAATGGTATATCTGGGTCATAAAAGAGTTGTATGATTATTAGAAACTGATCATTGTACAAAGTGGTTTTACCATTTTACACTCTCACCAGTTGTTCCACATTTCCATGAATATCTGATAGTTTTAGGGTTTTAAAAAACTTTACATATTTTGATAGATGTGTAGTTGTATCTCTTTGTCATTTTAACTTTCATTTCTCTGGCAGCGAATGTTTTTGAACATTTTCCTTTGTGTATTGACTGACTATCATTTTGAGATTTTGATGCAAACCAAAGGCTGCCTAGAAGGAAAGTCCACATATAAATGGAAAACATCTTTCACATGATTTCAGGGATTGACAGAACATCTACACCCTTCTTTCCTTGGACTCTTGGCCAACACTTGACCATATTGTCAGGCCGCGGCTGCTCTTTCCAGCTTCACCTGGCCTCATCCCTGCCTACACCCTGCGCCTAGCAAACTTGATTGCCTTGCTGTGTCCTGCCTCTCTATCTCCATTCCTTTGAAATGCCCCTCCTCCTTCAGATCCCAGTTTCCAAAGCCCTACTCTCCATGTTATATTTAGTTCACTGATTTCCTCCCCTAGGAAGTTTTCCTTGATCCCCCTAATTTCTTCTTTACCAGCTCTCTCCTAATGCCCCATCCCTTTGTTATCAAACTTACTATATTCTATAATTACCTTTTGTGTGAATCTCCACATTTTGAGCACCTTGAAGTTAGTGACTCTGTCATAGTTATATGTTAAAAAAAAGTGTAAAACTTATGGGTGACACTCAAACATTTGTTGAATGAATAAATAAAAGGCAAACAAAATGTTTTAAAAAATTGTATTGTGAGTAGTTATTCCTTTTGTAATTCTGAATTTCCAGAATTCAATGAGTAGTTTCATTGATATGGTCTAAAAATTCTTAAAAAAGAAAGTCTCAGACAGTTTGGGAGAATAAAGGGGAGCTATCTTGTGACAAATTAATTGTAATAATTTAATTTTGTATTTGACGTTAAGACATCTCAGCCCTTTTATGTTTTTACAGAAATCTCTTCATATTTGTATATGGTCCTTATCACAAAGAAATATAATTTTCTTTTGAGATGTATGTTTGTCTCTGGATAATATTAACTCCTTAAGTCAGTTTTCAAGTTGGTTTTTGGTTTCTTAATGGTACAAGATAGGTGTTCAATCCCTTGTTACCTGGGATTTTCGTTTTGGTGGTAGATTATTGGCCAGATAATACCTGAACAGGCTCTCTCCTGACAAATGTTACCATCTGATCTTAACACTTGGACCAGGTCTGTTTTATTCCCCAAAAGCCAATAGACAAACAAAAGACAGAAATATGTCAGAAACTCATCTTCCCTGGGTATATGCTCAGTCACATCAGATTCTTTGCTATCCTGTGGACCATAGCCTACCAGGCTCCTCTGTTCATGGAATTTTCCCAGCAAGAATACTGGAGTGGGTTGCCATTTACTCCTCCAAGGGATCTCCCCAACCCAGGGATCAAACCCTCATCTCCTGCTTTGCAAGCAGTTTCTTTACCTGCTGAACCATTAGGGGTGGCCCGTCTTAGAGAGCGTGGCAACAATTCCACTGCCAGCTGTTAAGCTTGTGCTATTTTCAAGGAACAAAAAAGTTACTCCCCACGTGTGGTGAATATCACCTTTTCCCAAGCCAGGAAGAGGGTGGGCTGCTTGGTATTGTCCTACCCAAGGAAAGACATACTTTGAAAAGAAAAATCCCAAATAGGGTTCAAGCACAGGAATTTCTTGGACAGGGCTGAACTATCACCCTTCTCTGCACCAAGACACAAATGACTTTATCTATTTATGCATCTACTGAATGATATGTATTGAAGACTTCATCACAAATCCTCAGTTGAGTTCAGCAGGTAGAGCACATTGAAAGACACATATATAACTTTTGAGACATATACTAATAACTAGTATGCAAAAAACTGATTGAAATGACTTCCTAATAATTTTATCTTGAGATTTAACAAAAAGAAAAACTTTGAAATAAGCAAGATCTGAATTTATCATTTACTTTTTTTCGGACATATCCTCATTATTTTTCTTGTCAAGCAAATGTCAGAATACAATTGCTCTATTTTCATATGTTTGCTCCAGGAGGAATTCTCTTTCTACCTTTGGTTCTTTAGTGCTTTGACCCATTACTTGACATTGACTTTGCTACTTTTTTCTTCCATCATCTTGCTCTGAAAGACTCCCTTCTCTCCTTGAATAGCTCTTTTCCCTACCATGTTAGAACTACTGAACTCGCTCACTATATCTGGAGGAAATGCTTTTAAGAGGCTTATTTATTAAATCTGTTCTGCCATTTCTAGGTGAAAAGTGTGACTGCGTTAAAGAATTTAAAGTAGGCCACTCAGCAATATTTTTGCCAATCCAAGCCAATTTCTAAACATTTCTGACAGCAAAATTGAGCATTAAAAAATAAAAAATAAACCTCTTAATGCTCAGTGTTGGCAGAGTGTAAATGCTAAATGGGGATACGAGAAAGAATTTGTCATAATTCTCCCACTCAAAGTTGCTTGTGTGCTAGAGTGAACGCCTGTTGTCATTAATGATATTCTTCCTAAATTTTGACCTAACAAAATAACTAAGGCAGAATCTTGACATATCCTAAAAACCTATAACAAAACATTAAGTTCAAGATAAAAATATAGTTTACCTGTCTTATCAATCACAAATCAATCAAACTTATCCTTGTATTAAGAAAATACTGAGTAAAAAAAAAAAGTTTCTAAACACATAGCATACTGAATCATTCTTACATAATACATAAGGTACTTACTGAGAGCCTAATTTAGTATAGGCACTCTGATGAACGCACATAAATGATAGAGCTCCCCATGTGCCCCAATCAGTACATCAAGATAAATAAATTAAGAAGTGTTATAATATTTGAGGTATGATCGGTTAATAAGTAACATTATGATTATTAGTATTCTTCTCCTACTGCATAAACCTTTTCAGAAAATATTTTGATTCATAATTATTGCCAAGCATAAAATCAACACATAGTGTGTTCAGAAGTTATTTTGTAGGGTTCCTCTAAAAATAAAGCAATATGGAATAATACTATAGGGTCATTTTTCTGGAAAGCCTTGATATGCAAAGTGGGATTTCAACTTCAAGACCAAATGCAGAAAAGGTGAGAGGAATGACAGGGGTATATCCTGGCTGTGATAGCTCCCTGACATTGTGAGCAGCACAGGATTGCAAGTGATACATAATTGTGATGCACAGTTTTTTCATACTTGTACATTGTACAGACAAATTCACTAGATCCTTAGATACCTAATGATAGATGTTTTACGTATTGTTCAGTTAAAAGCCTGGGTTGAAGCTTGAGGACAGCTACCTAGTCTAGATTACTGTTTCAATGGAAAAATATAACTTAACCTTTGTGGTACTTGGTTTTCCACCAGTAAAATAAAGGAACTCAGCTTTAGCAACTTTAAAAGTCTGGTCCAATTTTCAATAAACTAGAAGACATACAAATATGTACACAGACGTTTAATCATGTGAACAAATTTATAAGACATTTTAATCTGACTATTGTCAAGCTGGACAGCACTGTCCTTTTACTTCTGTTATGTTCGTGGGTGTGCTTACTGCATAACTGAAGTTGTCGTTCAGTTGCTCAGTTGTGTCTGACTCTTTGCGACCCCATGGACTACAAAACGCCAGGCTTCCCTGTCCTTCACCATCTCCTGGAGTTTGCTCAACCTCATGTCCATTGAGTCGGTTATGCCATCCAACCATCTCATCCTCTGCCATCCCCTTCTCCTGCCTTCAATCTTTCCTAGCATCAGGATTTTTCCAGTGAGTCTTTTCACATCAGGTGGCCAAAGTGCTGGAGCTTCAGCTTCAGCGTCAGTCCTTCCAATGAATATTCAGGGTTGATTTCTTTTAGGATTGACTGATTTGATCTCTCTGCAGTCCAAGGGACACTCAAGAGTCTTCTCCAACACAATAGTTCAAAAACATCAGTTCTTCAGCACTCAGCCTTCTTTACGCTGCAACTCTCACATCCATACATGACTACTGGAAAAACCATAGCTTTGACTATACAGACCTTTGTTGGCAAAGTAATGTCTCTGTTTTGTAATACACTATCTAGGTTTGTCATAGCTTTCCTTCCAAGGAGCAAGCATAACTGAGGAAAAGGATGCAAATTTTAAAAATGAACTTTATCATGAACTACAGATGAAGATGCAGAGTTGCAAAAGGGAGCCAGAATTCTGTCTTCTCTGTCAGAAGTAAATTTTAGTAAGTGTATGAAACTCTGGCTTCAAGCAAAAATTTTTTAGAGAACAGAATGACAGAGCACAGAGAAGTAAATCTTTTCTTCTAGACTCTGCTCACAACCTACACAGTTCTGACCCACAAGGGCCTTTTGTTTTTGGAATATCTGGGCATAGCAACAAAGAAATACACATCTCAACATGGCTCAAACAAGTACATGAAGTTGATTGGCTTGTTGAGCTACCTAGCAGAGAGAACAGAATCATCTTCCCTCGCTATTTTTCAGTGTTGTTAATGCAGTCCTGGCCTCACTTTGGCAGGATCCTCCTTCACCACTGTGAGATGGCTGGCAGCTGAGGAAAGATGGAGCACAACAAACTCCACAGAAAATCTCTCACTCGTCTTCCAATAGAAGAAGAAAGAAGCTTTTCTCTCACAGAAGCCACAGCAAACGTTACCCAATATCTCACTGATTCTAACTGAGTTATATGCCAGTCTCTGAACCAATCCCTGTGGGCAAGGACTTGGGACACACAGACACCTCTAAGCCAATTGAAGTCCATATCTGAAGTTTGAGGACAAGGGGGAAATCCCTTCTAACTAAAAGTGGGAGGAGAGTGGATTTCCTAAAGTGCAATTAGGGTAGGATATATGAAGGAAGGAAAAGAGAGGCTGCTGACAAATCCAAAGGTTTCCATTTTAACTTCCTTTATGTGGGCTTCGGTGTCCTTCTGCAAGGAGACCACTAAGAGATTTTCCCAAGGAACATGCAAAAATGGAAGTTAGAGAAGGAAAGAAGAAACTCTAACACCATTTCATGGTGACTCTAGCTAACACACCTGTTTGTGGGCATGTTAGACACAAATGTTGTGAATTTCCAGGAGTAAGAAAGATACAGTTTTGGCCTCTGCAGTGGTTGGACTTGTGAGAAACGTAAGTCCTCCAAACAGGAAAGTGTTATTTTCAAATCCTGCATTATAGGCAAAAAAAAAAAATCACTTTTTTTCCCTCACTCTTTTTCATTATCTCCCGAGTTCCATGGTACTTAGTAGTACTGTCCAATAAAAACACAACACTAACACAAATGCAGTCACATACATAATTTAAATTTTCTAGTAGTCTCCTTAGAAAGGTAGAAAGAAGATACAATTAATTTTAGTAATATACTTGATTTAACCAAAAATATTCAAAATAATATCATTGGAATATAAAATCAGTCTGAAAATATTATTGAGAAATTTTAATTTCCTTTTCAAAAAAAACTTTTATACTAAGTCTTTGAAATCTAGCATGTAGCAACATTACAAATTCTGAATAGGCATCTATGGTCAGTATATGGAACTGTGTAATTCCATATTCTAGTCATATGAAAATATTTCCTCTTCCTTGATATTTTCATTTTTTTTCTTTAAATTCTTTACTTCTTGTATGCAGTTTTCTGGCTTGAAATACATTTTCCTCCTTCTCTCTGCTCCCGATCCTAGCATCACTGATCTTGGATAAAAAAACAAACAAACAACCTTTAGGGCTGTCCTTGGCTATCAATGCATCTTTAGAAAGCCTTCCCTAAACTCCCCTATGGCCCTGTGCATATCCTCATCATCCAGATTAACGAGTATCAAGCGATTTGCACTCAACAAACCAAAGATCTAGTAAGAAAGAATTGAAATAAATCATGATACTCTTGAGGCCAAAGACTGTGTCTTACTCATTACTGTATGCGCTGAAGTCAGCCAGTGCCTGGAGCAGAGTGAAGACAGTAAATGTTAATGGAATGAAGATAAAAGGAAAGGATCACACATTTAAACTAACTTGAACTTTCACCCAAAGTTTAACACTTCGGCAGCATCAAACATTTCTATGAGATATTCTTTCTTTGGTGGTGAACAAAGTGAAATCCGCCATTCAATATCTGTCCTTCCACAGTTCATGAGTGAGTTACATGAATGTAAATACACTTCAGGTAATCTTTGTCAGTTTCATGTATAAGAGTGTTTTAAAATATTTATACATAAGAATGTGAGGAATAACTAAATCTAAAATATGTTTTGTTATATGACAGGCACTGTGCTAAGTGATTCACTTGCATTGTATGACTTGCTGTCAACACATCCTAAATAACACTTCATGGATATATATATTTTTAAATCTCTAGTTACAGTGAAATACATCATAGTGTTAGGATTACAAGCAACCTGGGTTTATATTCCAGCTTTAGTCTTACTAGCTATTTAAGTATACCCAAACTGTGGAAAATTCTGAAAGAGATAGGAATACCAGACCACTTGACCTGCCTCTTGAGAAACCTATATGCAAGTCAGGAAGCAACAATTAGAACTGGACATGGAACAACACACTGGTTCCAAAGAGGAAAAGGAGTACGTCAAGGCTGTATATTGTCATCCTGCTTATTTAACTTCTATGCAGAGTACATCATGAGAAATGCTGGACTGGAAGAAACACAAGCTGGAATCAAGATTGCTGGGAGAAATATCAATAACCTCAGATATGCAGATGACACCACCCTATGGCAGAAAGTGAAGAGGAACTAAAAAGCCTCNTTCACTTTCTGCCATAAGGGTGGTGTCATCTGCATATCTGAGGTTATTGATATTTCTCCCAGCAATCTTGATTCCAGCTTGTGTTTCTTCTAGTCCAGCATTTCTCATGATGTACTCTGCATAGAAGTTAAATAAGCTGGGTGACAATATGTAGCCTTGACGCACTCCTTTTCCTATTTGGAACCAGTCTGTTGTTCCATGTCCAGTTCTAACGGTTGTTTCCTGACCTGCATACAGATTTTTCAAGAGTCAGTTTAGGTGGTCTGGGATTCCCATCTCTTTCAGAATTTTCCACAGTTGATTGTGATCCACACAGTCAAAGGCTTTGGCATAGTCAATAAAGCAGTTTGTTCCTTGTATCTGTGAGTCTGCTTCTTTTTTATTTACTAGTTTGTTGTGTTTTTTTTAGGTTACACATATAAGTGGTAACATGTAATGTTGGTCTTTCTCTTTCTGACCTATTTCACTTAGCATAATGCCTGCAAGTCCATCCATGTTGCTGCAAATGGCAAAATTTCATTCTTTTTATGGTTGAATGATATTCCACTGTATGTCAAAAACTACATATATATATATACATATATATATATATGTATATATATATATGTATATATATATGTGTGTATATATATATGTATATATATATGTGTGTATATATATACGTATATATATATGTATACACATATATATGTGTATATATATAATCATCAGGGAAATACAAATCAAAACCTCAGTGAGATATTATATCATATCTGTCAGAATGACTGTCACCAAAAAGAACAAAAATAACTAATGTTAGCAAGGTTGTGGAAAAAAGGGAGCTAGGCCTAGTACACTGTTCATGGGAATGTAAAATAGTAAAACCAGTGTCACTGTGGAAAACTGTGAAGTTTTCTCATAAAACTAAAATTAGAACTATCATATGACCCAGCAGTTCCATTCCTGGGTGTATACCTAAAATATCTAAAAAGGAACCAAAATACTAATTTGAAAAGATACATGCATCCTAATGTTTACAGCAACATTATTTATAGTTACCAAGGTTTTGAAGCAATCAAAGTATTCATCAACAGATGAATGGATAAAAAAGATATGGCATATATCCATTTCAATTTGAATTTCAGTTTCTGGTGGCTTTAATGAATGTCTGCGGAACTGAATTGCAAGTACTTCAAAGTCTAGGTAAATAGAAACTTTCCCAAGGTCTTTTTTCTAATTAAGATTTTTTTTTTACTTTATATTCAGTTCAGTTCAGTTCAGTCGCTCAGTCGTGTCTGACTGTTTGTGACCCCGTGAATCACAGCGCGCCAGGCTTCCCTGTCCATCACCAACTCCCAGAGTTCACTCAGTCTCACGTCCATCGAGTCTGTGATGCCATCCAGCCAACTCATCCTCTGTCGTCCCCTTCTCCTCCCTAATTAACAATGTTGTGGTAGTTTCAAGTGGACAGCAAAGGGACTCAGCCATACATATATATGTATACATATCCATTCTCCCCAAGTTCCCTTTCCATGAAGTCTGCCACAAAACATTGAGCAGAAATCCCTGTGTCTCAAGGCCTTTTTCATGTAACAATCCCACAGTGATCTCCTCTTTGTAGCATTTAGTAACCATCTCCCTGGGCTTTGCACATGGCCCTAGTGATAAAGAATCTGCCTGCCACTGCAGGTGACATAAGAAACATGGGTTTGACCCCTGGACCAGGAAGATGCCCTGGAGGAGTTCATGGCAACCCACTTTAGTATCCTTGCCTGGAAAATTCCATGGACAGAGAAGCCTGGTGGGCTAGAGTCCATAGGGTTGCAAAGACTCAGACACGACTTAAGCAACTGAGCACATGCTCACTGCATAACCATCTCGCTAAGGGTACTGGCTCCTAGACCCATGTTGTATTGAGTATTACATTTTAGGGAATGTCCTCTGTTAAAGTATAAACTCTTAACAAGTGATTATTACTGCAAGTGATTATTATTCATCCTCCTGGTGTCCCTATTGTTTCTCCTTGTGCTTTTCACAGAGAACTTACTTTTGACATAATTGATGTGGGTGTAGGGACAGAGATCATGATTTTAAATATGCCAAAGTTGCCTACCTATATGTTTCAAATACAGAATATTTTCTATTTGAAACAGCATGCAAGTGCATGACAGAAGAAAGGCCAAGCACATGACAGAAGAAAACTGCAACCTGTTTGTAAATTAGGCAATCTTTTTTTCCCCCAGGAATAATAAATCTGTGTTTTGATCAAGTATTGTCTTCATGGTTTCTGTAATAAGATATCAACCTGGACCCCTTGTTGAAGAATTGTCACTTAAGAAACAAATTTTAAATTGTTTGTAAATGGATAAATCTCCCTTAAATGACCTACAATTTAATATTTCATCCATCTTCAAATAAATAATTTTAAAAGATTATTCTTCCACTGACCTGAAAAAAATTAATCAAATAAAGAGACACTTAAGGTTTTCATTTTTTCTGAAAAATGCTCACAGAAAACACTAGAGTTTTATATTTATTAACTCATTTTCTACAAGATTTTCCCTTTACCTACTATTATTTCCAGTATCATATGAAGGTGAAATTTTTTCAACACAATGTAAAAACAGCAACATTTTAGGAATATGACTATGTTATTGTATTCTTTAATGCTCAAGGACTATTTGTTTCTTTAAGAAAAAAGCTAGTAAAAGTCAAAGTATAAGAATATAATTCTTATCAAAATCAGGCAGTTAAATCCTAAGAGGAAATAAAGGAGGGAAATCATAAAAAGGAAAAGTAGCTAGATTGCATGCCACTTAGAAAATATATAGTATAAATTAATTTATATCAATGCATGTATGCACTATATATCAATATGTCTAACTATAAGAATTATATAATTTACATAGACTTAATTAGGTCTTACTAGTGTTGGTTTATCCAGGATGATAGCATTTTCCCTAAGATTTAAACAACCAGTATTTTCCTTCCCTTTATAGACTGACTAGCTTAAACCATTCATGAATTAACATTTTTAAAATATTAAATCCTAACCATATTAAACTTAGCAGCAGTTAACAGGGCTTCCCTGGTAGCTCAGCTGGTAAAGAATCCACATGCAATGCAGAAGATCCTAGTTCGATTCCTGGGTCAGGAAGATCTGCTGGAGATGGATAGGCTACCCACTCCAGTATTCTTGGGCTTCCCTTATGGCTAAAGAATCCACCTGCGATGAGAGAGGGCTGGGTTCAATCACTGGGTTGGGAAGATACCCTGGAGGAGGGCATGGTAACCCACTCCAGTATTCTTGCCTGGAGAATCTCCATGGACAGAGGAACCTGGAAGGCTACAGTCCATGAGGTCATAAAGAATTGGAAAGGCCTGAGCAACTAAGCACTGCACAGCAGGTAACAGTGCTAACATTATCTTTGTTTTTCACTTTTTTTCTTATGACTGCCTCACCCAAAATGGTAGAAGGCTACATTCAAGGCTTATTCTGACTCTGGTTCCTCTTGCTGTTTTGCACATTCCAGACATCGATAAAATGACCATCCCATCCAGAGGTTATTCATAACAGCAAGGTGACTGGCTGAAGATTACTGGAATAAAACTACAGACTAAACCTCAATTTAGAAAACATTAACTTTAGTATGAATCTATTTTAAACAGGCTATAAAATAATAGAAAAAATTTAATTAGAAGACATTAGCAATCTTTCTTCACTAAGAACTGTGTTGTTTAACCATAGCCATGAGTGGTTAAGCCACTGCTTCTGTTCCTGTCTGTGTACTTTATCAGCTGTCACTTGGGTCTGTGTTGTTCTCAGCTCTTCTTTGGGTCTGGGGGTGGTCCTTGCATCTTTTTTGTACAGCTCAGTCTCTTTCTAATTCCTCTATTTGAAAAGCTCTGTCACTAAAGTGCAGACTTTCATAACCCATGTCTGGCTATCTCTGTTCTGTTTGCTGCTTGTACAGTCTGTAGGTGATGGAAGTGCAGATCTCCTAACACTTTTGAGTCCTGGGTCCCTCTCTGGGAAGGCTTGTCTCCGAAATGCCTCATTCACTGAAGTTATGGATGTTTTTGAGACTCCTTATATCTTGGGAGGGTGAAAACATTGTTAAGTGCATACCTCCTACTTCTTTTCTGTGAACCAGTATGAACTTAGCTCACTCATTTGTTGAGCACTTACTGTATGTCAGATACTGCATCAGAAACTGAAAATATAGCATTAAGTCAGACAGAGAGAAATCTTTGTCTTTCTACCAATTCCAGACACAAATAACTAATT
The DNA here is from genome assembly GCA_006410875.1 of Neotragus pygmaeus. Classification (NCBI taxonomy): domain Eukaryota; kingdom Metazoa; phylum Chordata; class Mammalia; order Artiodactyla; family Bovidae; genus Neotragus; species Neotragus pygmaeus. The sequence continues at coordinate 623,324 of SJYV01020360.1, read as the reverse complement.
GCCCTTCATGTCTTTATGAAACTTAACTTCTACTGGTAAAAGTACACAGTAATAGTTGAATAATAAATTAAATATATAGTGTAGGAGAGAATGATGGATACTTTAGAGAAAAAAGCAGAGAAAGCTGATGGGTCAGACCATCATGGAAAATTGTTAAAAATGTTAACAGAGGAGTGAGGGAAATGACACACCCTTGCTGAACACAGTTAATCTATGAAAAAGAGGCAAAAATATATAATGGGGAAAAAACAATCTCTCCAAAAAGCATTGTTGGAAAACTGGACAGCTACATATAAAAGGGTGCAAGTAGAACATTCTCTAATAGCATATTAAAAAATAAACCTCAAATAGGTTAAATACCTAAGTGTAAGACCTAAAACTATAAAATTCTTGAAAGAGAACACAGGCAAAACACTCTTTTGGCATGAACTGGAGCAATAACTTTTTGGATCTATCTCCTAAGGCAAATTAAATAAAAGCAAAAATAAATGTGATCTAATTGAAATTAAAGCTTTTGCACTATAAAGGAAAACATTGACAAAATGAAAAGACAACCTACTGAAAGGGAAAAAAAAGATATTTGCAAATGCTATGACTGATTAAGGGTTAATATCCAAAATATATAAACAGTTTATGCAACTGAATACCAAATAAAAGTCCAATTGAAAAATGAGCAGAAAAACCTGAATAGACATTCTTCCAAAGAAGACATATAGATGCCTAACATGCATATGAAAAGATGCTCAACATCACTAATTATCAGTGAAATGCAAATCAAAACTGCAATGAGATAACATCTCACACCTGTCAGAATGACTGTCATCAAAAAGAGCAAATTACAAATGTTGGCAAGAATGTGGAGAAAAGGGGACCCTAGTACATTGGAATGTCACTGGAAATGTAAGTTGGTGCAGCCATTATGGAAAACAGTATGGATATTCATAAAAAAAAAAAAAAAAACTATGATTCTGCAATGCTACTCCTGAGTATATAGCCAAAAAAAAATAAAAGCACACACACACACACACGTGCGCGCACACACACACACACACACACACACACACACACACACACACAATGGAATATTACTCAGTCAGGAAAAACTAATGAAATTTTGCCATTTGAAACAACTTCGATAGGCCTAGAGTGTGTTATGCTTAGTAAAATAAGTTATAGAAAGGAAAATAATGTGTGTTTTTTACTTATACTATGTAGAATCTAAAAAACAAATCAAGTGAATAAAATATAGCACAACAGGAACAGACTCACAGCTACAGAAAACAAACTAGTGGTTACTAGTTAGAAGAGGGATGGGGGAACAGCAAGACGGGGAAGCGGATAAGGGGCTATGTATAAAATAAACACAAACTACTATGTATAAAATAAGACACAAAGGTATAATAATGTACAACACTGGGAAAATAGCTAATATTTTATCACAAATTTAAGTGGAATGAAATCTATTAAAATATTGAATCACTATGTTATACACCTGAAACTAATATTATAAATCAACTATACTTTGATTATAAAAGTTCTTAAGGTGTTAAGTACATAGTTACACAGCTTTCAATGCCTCTTGTAAGTTATTGTAGCCAGTTCATTTATTTCAAGTGAAGGACTCTTGTGATACCTTGCTTCCCATATAACATACAACCCCAGATACCACTGACTAGGACACCTGCATTGTCTCCTGTGAGAGAAGCGGCTCCTAAGCTCTCTAGCCAAACAGAAAGAACAAGAATCTGTCTTCCTGGCACGTTAACCTTATGATTCTAGTTCAGGGTGTCTGTAGACTACACTTTGAGAAACTTTCTGCAGTGTTTAGCAATGGTCTTGTAGCCAATGACCAGGATGCTCTCTGCTAGCACATTATCTGTAGGTCACCACACTTCCTGTACGCTTGCCTTGCTTTCCAATCCATGCCTGGTGGAACTGGAGCTTTGGTTCAGCTCTGAATCCGTGTGGATAAAGCTCTGACACACAGCCTAACAGTTAATGACTCCTTTGACTCTCACTCCTGCTGCACTTCATTCCCTGGCCGTAAAATAGATTAACCACTTGGATCCACAGTGATGGCGTCTGTCTGACCTGGTATATCAGCACCTGCCATCTGTGATTACCCAGCCAAGCCTTTTGGATTGGCCAGCCACACTCTGCTGTACGCTGTTACTCTCCAATCTCCTCATGTCAGATGTGAACCTGAACTTTGCCTGAGTTTGCTTCAGCCCCTGTCCATTGTTGGAATATTCATGCAGCTGAAGCAAGAGCGGCAACTGTCTTTTCTACCATTTTCTCTTCTGTTGATTATCTATTAGAAAACGTTCTTAAAGTCCAGAATCCTTATTTCTGAATCCCCTCATATTAATATCTAAGCAATGGATATTATCTAATGAATAAAGATATAGTAGCTTATTAAATTTATTAATTACTTAGCTGAAAATAGGACCTTGTAATAAGGGATATCATGTACTTCTCTATTTTATTTTATTTTTTAAGGAGGAGGGCAGTTTCACGAGAATTTGCCCACAAAGGCAAATATGGTGATTTAGCAAAATTGGATGCTTGGGAAATCTGGTAGTGGCATGAAGTCATGGGTTTGGGGAAAAAAACAGATGAGGTGTGTGTTAATGAGTAAAAAATCATAATGGACAATACTGGGTTTCTGTGGTTGAACTCTTTCCCAATGTTTCCTGGAACTCTGGTCAAAGTTTGGAATAAATCTGCTTAAAAATCCTGGTAAGAAATCTTCCCCCCTCTGCAATGGGATGACTATTGATCCACTTTTTAAAGGTGTAGTTTTATTCCATAGAGAATATGCAAATATGTAGTCTTATTCCATAGAGAAAGTAAAATAAAGGTACTCAGAACTGAGGTATACCAGCCCTTCATGCAAGCTGAATTCCGGTACTGAAAGAAAATAGGTGAAAAAATAATTATATGCTGAATCCTGAAGCTCTCAGATGTTTTTCCCTACTAGGTTCCCAGAATTCTGCCATCCCATCTCTCCCAAGACCTGGAAAGTCCTTCTCTGACGACTCTGACCAACCAAACAGGAAAAGCTTTTCCTGCGTGTAAATTAGTGATGAGTGGATCATATAGTGCTTCTCTCTCTTACACTTTCTTCTCATTTTATATAATGAGCACATGTTTCTTCTTCTGTAATCATAAAAATTAATATTCGCTGAGTAAAATATTTGTGCTGGACACTATTCTGAGCACCTTAAATTCATTGTCTTTTAAAATTTTCACAGTAATCTTATAAGTTAGAAATGGCAACTAAATAGTAACATTTAATAAGTAAGGAAAGTGTCCTAGAAATTAGGTAAATTGTTCAACATCTAATAACTAATAAGTGGTAGAGTTAGATTTGAACCCAGTCTATTTGGCTCTATGCTTGTGTTTCTACTTACACCCTAAAAATGTCTCAAGTTTGAAACTTATTTTTAAGCAAATCCCTCAAATTGTTCATTCTCTTTATTCTCATACATTACACCCTTGTAGACTAAAAAAATATTCACATCTTAAAAGTTGGGAGTTTTTACTTAGTGGGAATTTTTAAGACCTCAAGCCTGCAAGGGAGCATCTCACATAGCCCTGAGATAATTGCTCCAGAGAGGTGAGTAGAGGGGAGCCAGTTTATACATAAGTTTTACAACAAAGGACAGATAGTCTGAATATCAAAAGATTATTGTTAATTAAAGTAAACCAGACATCGCTAAAGAATTTTGCACATTTCTATGTATGGGAAGATACAAGAGTCTGGACTCACTGAAATCAGTCCTTTGATATTCATCTTAGCTAACTGGGACCAGTATCCTGTATTTTTACATCCAGAGTTTCTTCATGGCTTACCTTACAGAGTGATAGTCTGATGGCTGCTAGAAGGCAGGTATTCCTTCCTTCCTGAGTTCCCTCAGGGCTCACTAGGTCGCCATCTATGGGGCTGCAATTACTGATGACTGTAACCTCCTTGTTTACTGGCAGCAAATATTCTTTTTCTCATCCTAATAAGCTTTAAATTACAATCTAGAATTATTTCTTTTTTCTCCAGTTTCTATTTCATAATTTTGTTGTGTGTCTGTCCCTATATATCCTTTGAACCTGAAGCTTGATACCTGACTCTTCTTTGATTGATGTAAATGGGTAAAGCGCCGCAGAGCATTGGTTGGTGACACCACTTTGGCAATGTCTATGGGAACTCTTATTAGAACATGGCAAGTCTCGTCAGAGGAGTGAGACTTAAGAAGGATGTCATTGGGGTTTGTGTCTTCCCTCTGTACCTGATCTACCTATGAAAGCACATATACTCAGTTCATACAATGAAATCTTATAGCAGAATTAACTACCATATTTCCAAATAATATTTGAATAATTTTATGTAATTCCCATAAGATAATGTTACTGCAATTCCAAAATTCAAAACCACATGATTCCAGTTTTGAAATAACAGCATATATGTGGTGAATGAATATATGTATGCATGTGTGTGTTATGAATTAGTTAAAATAATAATTGTTAAGTAGAGCACAGGATGCCAGAAGTTAGCTGCAGTTCAACACCAGACCACAAGAGAAATTGAAGTTGAGAAGGTTACTACTCACAGGTCCTGAAGTAAGCTTGCTTCGAGGAGCCACATAGGGAAATCAAAGCTGAGTGCAGAGAAAGAAGCAGGACCTGGGGCACAAAGCTTTATTAGGGTCCATGGGTGGAGTGCTGTGGGGTTCCCAGGCTGGGCTGGATTGATAAATTCAACCCAAAAGGTCAGAGTGCTGGCAAACTCTGCAGGGGTCATACTTAAATGTCACATGAGGGGAAGGCACTGGGAGGCAGAGGAGATTGTTGATCACAAGGGCTACTGGGAAAGTCACATCAGGAACTAATATTCACTTGTGAATCTGCAGGATGCTATGTAGGGTGAGTGCTTGCATAAGGTCCCTGCAGGCTACTTGACCAAACTAGATGCCACAGCAGCAATACAGTGGAGTAGCTTAGCTAAACAGTGTATTAAACAATTGATATTAATACTGTTTATAATGGCCCAGTCAGATTCTTTTCAAGTGCAGGCAAAAAGCAATAAGCTCCATATATGCTCAAAGTTTCCAATCGGATTATAGTAGCCTTTCTAAAAAATAAACAGACAAAACAAGAGCTAATGAATGTGCATGGAAAATTTTTAACATGACACATAGAAAACAATCAGAGAAAGCTATTAGAAGGGAGGGAATGGATACTAACCTGGGAGAAGATTATTTTAAAAAACAGGAAAAGAAATCAACAACCATTAATATCCTGAGAGAAATAAGAAAAAGTATTATATCCATGAGCATAGCATAATTAATTAAAAAAAAAAGTATAGATTCAGTATTACTTTGGGCAGTATTAGTATTAGAACAAAGTGTAGAAAACTATTCAAATAAAGAAAAAGCATCTGGTTAGATTCAGACAAGTATGTTTGTTTAAGAAATTTTCTCACTAATTTATAACAAATGATATAAAAATAATGAAATCACAGAATTTTAGAGTAAAAATGTAATAGATTAATTTTCTCATTTTATAAACTTGATACAATCACATTCTTCTTCACTTTAGTCAAAACTCTCAAAAAGACTCATGTCAGACCCACAATGCAACAAAAATTCTCCCATTTTTTTCCTGTTCTTCTGTCTGCATTCAGGAGTAGAGAGGGATAGGGGTGTAACTGCTGCTGCTAAGCTGCTAAGTCATTTCAGTCGTGTCCGACTCTGTGTGACCCCACAGAGGGCAGCCAACCAGGCTCCCCCGTCCCTGGGATTCTCCAGGCAAGAACACTGGAGTGGGTTGCCATTTCCTTCTCCAATGCAAGAAAATGAAAAGTGAAAGGGAAGTTACTCAGTCGTGTCTGACTCTTCGTGACCCCATGGACAGCAGCCTACCAGGCTCCCCTGTCCATGGGATTTTCCAGGCAAGAGTACTGGAGTGGGGTGCCATTGCCTTCTCCGAGGGGTGTAAGTAAATTTTAAAATATTACAGAACAAATTATTAAATTATAGAAATCATAGAAGGTATTTCTGCAAGTAACTAACATCAATTTAAAGTGAGAAAGAATTTTATATCACACTTACCAGTAAGAAAGACTGCAAAATAATGATTAAGACATCACTTCCCTCTAGAACAGGTAAGATAATGATGAAGGTTTTTTTGTATCAATAAGGTAGGTGATAGCTTTATTCCTCCACATTATGACTAGAAATATGTACATAAACACAGTGAAAAATGAAAAGCTACTATACAATAACATGTTTCCTTTTAGGAAGATAGCCCACAATTTTGCCAAAGTCTAAAATTAGTGTTCCTTTTATCAAAGTCAGAATTCAAAGTCAGAGAGTTCCTTGAATTTGACAGAAAAGCACTCAAATTCTGCACAGTTTTCTTCAAAGTTGTCTACTACTTAATACAAATTTTTAGGTCATGGGGAAATTCAGGCTCTTATGTGAGTGCCATCTCTCACATACCAATTATCCTTCTAGGGTTTCTAAGTAATTGAAGAGCAAATTTAAAAGGGAAAAAACTGAACACACGCCAAGTTTCTTCTTTGTGCAATGCTTCTAGTCATAGGAAGAAAAATAGAGAAAGAAACTGTATTTTCAAAAAATAACACTTCTGTCAACTATTTTGGAGAAAAGATGCTTATTGTTTGGTTTTCTCAAAAAGAAGACATTAAATAATGCTAAGAATTACTTAAATATCCACAATCATTCTGTTCCCAAAAAGCAGCACTGACATTTGGACAAGTGTAACAGCAGCAGCAGAGAACTAAAAGTCTCTGAGTCTAAATGCGCCCCCACGTGGAAATAAGCAATCATTACTACCTCTTTCAATTTGGTTCCATTTGTTCATACTTGGTACCTTGAGATTTGTGAATATTTCTGATGAAAGTCACCCAATTAATATGTCAAAATAATTATGATTTATCAGTTTCTCAATTTATTTGATGACACTGTTGATGGATGCCAGCTAAAATTACGGACAGCATCATTTTGTTTATCCCGTATCCCTAATGCTTAGCTTAGTGCTTGGCACAAAACGGAAGGTAAATAATTTTTTTCAAAATAACAAAACTATGATTATAGAATCACATAAACTGAAAAATCCAAAGTGACTTACATCTGTCTCTTCCTCACAGTCAATATCCCATAATCCAGTTGCAGTGATTGTACATCTGAAACTTCACTTGGATCCAGACCTGTTCCATTCTGCTGCCTAGGTTTAGGGATACATAAACTCTTCACTGGTCATAGGCAATGGCTCCTAACTGTTCCAGTCTGAACCAGTATTCACTGTTAGCAGACGCATCCTAAAACAAAACTGTCCTATGGGCCTTTACAAAAAGGCGTGGCTAGATGGGACTTCCAGTATGGCAGAGTGAGAAGGCTGGTACATCCTTCCCCTAGCAAACAACTATAAAACCAGATAGAATATTTAAAAGCAAACATATCAGAGCTCTAGAAACCCACGAATGATAATGATTCCAAACAATATCTTTTCAGTAGCTTTCAGTATTTAATGTTCGTTTTGGCGAGCATTCTTGGAAATAATTAAAAGAATAATATATTATTGAATTACAATTGTGGGTTAAGGCGAAGGCACTCCACTCCAGGACTCTTGCCTGGCAAATCCCATGGACGGAGGAGCCCGGTAGGCTGCAGTCCATGGGGTCGCGAAGAGTCGGGCACGACTGAGTGACTTGCCTTTCACTTTTCATTTTCATGCATTGGAGAAGGAGATGCAACCCACTCCAATGTTCTTGCCTGGAGAATCCCAGGGACAGGGGAGCCTGGTGGGCTGCTGTCTACAGGGTCACACAGAGTCGGACACAACTAAAGTGACTTAGCAGCAGCAGCAGCAGCAGTACATTTTTTAGAAGTGTGCCAATATTAATGTATTTGCTCACATCTTCATTTGAAATTATTTTGATTTTTTAAAATTCTGTAAGAATTCAATACCCAGATTGATATGAATGCATTAAAGTTAATTAAATTCTTATTTGGTAGGCTAATATTATTTCTAATAATAAAGGTTATGGGTATATTTTGTAGTAAATTAGTTCTTTTATGTCCCTTTTCATAGTCCATTGTCATTGAAATAAGTAGAAGTAACAACAATTTTGAGTTGGAATTCTCTCATTACTAATTAAGTTTATTCAGATTATATTCATGAAGAATAGGAGAACTTGTTATTTAATGGTGAGAATTCAGAGTACATATCCTGTGAGAGATTTTGTTTTAAAACTTCTCATTTTATCAAAATTAGGAATAATTAGTTTTAAATATATGTGGTGAGAAGAGAATCAAGAGATTTTTTCCATTACAATATGAAAAATAATATCTTTTACTTACCTCTTTTCTGGTTCCACTTTTATCCTTATCCCTGTTTCCAGTTAATTTATGATTATTACAGAAATGTTGAAACAAAATGATACTCAGCAAATTAGGGCCAAGATCTGTGTTGTTATTGATGATGTTTGACAAAAGTTAGTTTTAGGAGTTCTCATATTAACTTGCCAACTCTGCACTACACACAGGCATGTGCCACAGTGGCTGATAATTTTTCTTCCCTTTCCCACCAATTTCAGTAGATATTCAAAAGCTAACTTGACTTTGAATGTGCTTTCTGCCTGTAGAATATAGGAAAAATTGTCCTCCAGTAACTTGAGTTGCCTTGTGTTCTCATGAAAAAAATTAAGAATTTTTTGCTCTAGACAAAAGTTTAGCATATATATTTTTAAGTATACATTTCATAAAATACCACTTACAGCCATCAATACAGAAATGTAATTTCTTGTCCTATGACTGTACCCCATAAATATTGATACAAACAAGAACCATAAGTGTTGAAGTCTTCAAGAATTGTTGGTTATTGCAACTCTGATCAAAGACGCAACTTTGTTAAAAAATTAGTGTTACGATTTCATGACACACTTTGTTGTTCATTGATCCTCTTACCAAGGCCCCAGTCCCCACCCTGATGCCCAAATCATCTTTTCTTGATTCACTAACATGACTTTGATGATACCCCTGCTCTGGTTAAACTATTCAATATATCAGCGGTTCTCTGTTGACTTGAGGGAATCACCAGAACTCTTTGTATTCCTTCATGATCTCCCTCCTGTTTTTCTCTCTAACCAGATTATCTTGCTACTCCTTCTCAATATCAGCAATAGTGGGCTCTTTTGAGTGACCCAACCAAACCTTGGTGTTTCACATCTCTTTGCACTCAGGCATTCTCCTCTCCCAAGAATTCCATCTCTGACTCTCAGTGGAACATCTTCACCTTCCTTCTGCATTACCTCAGTTCAGTTCAGTTCAGTTCAGTCCCTCAGTCATGTCCAATTCTTTGTGATCCCATGAACCGCAGCATGCCAGGCCTCCCTGTCCATCACCAACTCCCAGAGTTTACCCAAATTCATGTCCATTGAGTTGGTGATGCCATCTCATCTTCTGTCGTCCCCTTCTCCTCCTGCCTTCAATCTTTCCCTAGCAGATTATTGTTAATTTATTAATCCTCATATTCCCCAAGAACTTTTTCATAACTTCCCACCCCAAGAGCAAGTTAATCACACCAACGCTATACAACTTCTCTTTCTTGTCCCTGATTCTGTCATTGCTTTAATGTCACTAATGCAGTTTGTTCATTTTTCTGTCTCATCAGGCAGGCTGTGAGCTCCTTGAGATCAGACACTGAATAACATTTTATCAACTTTCTGACACACAGTGGATACTAAGTAAATGTTTGATAAGAGATTAAAAAAAAAAAAGTTACTACACAGGGGCTTGGGAATAGAAACTAAGCAGAAACTCTGATTTCTGATAGTTGAGTTTATGAACAGAGAGCCTCCCAGTGAGGATCACTTAATTTTAAGGAAGGCAGCTATCTCTGAGTATGAAGAACTTGGAAGCCACTGTAACTATTTTTTTTTAAATATAGATTGCCTCATTTTTGTCTTTCCTAGACTTCAATCACTGGCATATTCTTTAATTCTTTTGCCACTTGCCTAAGTTTTTAAAAAATATTTTTATTTATTTATTCATTTGGCTGTACTAGGTGTTAGTTGCAGCGTGCAGAATCTTTAGTTGGGGCATGCAAACTCTAAGTTGCAGCATGTGGGATCTAGTTCCCTGACCAGGATTCTACCCTGGGCCCCCAGCATTAATAACATGGTCTTGGCCACTGGACCACCAGGGAATTCCTGCCTAATTTTTATGCATACTATTTACTTGATATTTTTATTTAGATGAGCTCACATTGTACTCACTAAATTTACTTTAATGGAAATTTTGTCTTATTACTGTAAATAGAAAATTTAGCATTATGTTTCAAATACAGCTTTAGCTAATAGCCTGGTAGGTAGCTAGGACAAATCCTCCTACTAAGACCAATCAGTTCAGTTCAGTTCAGTTCAGTCACTCAGTCATGTCCAACTCTTTGCATCCCCATGAATTGCAGCATGCCAGGCCTCCCTGTCCATCACCTACTCCTGGAGGTCACTCAAACTCACAACCATTGAGTCAGTGATGCCATCCAGCCATCTCATCCTCGGTCGTCCCCTTCTCCTCCTGCTCCCAATCCCTCCCAGCATCAGAGTCTTTTGCAATGAGTCAACTCTTCACATGAGGTGGCCAAAGTACTGGAGTTTCAGCTTTAGCATCATTCCTTCCAAAGAACACCCAGGGCTGATCTCCTTTAGAATGAACTGGTTGGATCTCCTTGCAGTCCAAGGGACTCTCAAGAGTCTTTTCCAACACCACAGTATAAAAGCATCAATTCTTCGGTGCTGAGCTTTCTTCACAGTCCAACTCTCATGTCCATACAAGACTACTGGAAAACCCATAGCCTTGACTAGACGGACCTTTATTGGCAAAGTAATGTCTCTGCTTTTAAATGTGCTATCTAGGTTGGTCATAAATTTCCTTCCAAGGAGTAAGCGTCTTTTAATTTCATGGCTGCAATCATCATCTGCAGCTAAGACCAATAGGATAAGCTAAATAAAAATTTTTTGTAAAGTTTGTTCCAGTCTGTTGAAGAGCTATCAAAACTTGGAGGAATTTAAAAGGCAAGATCTTGGAGAACATAGGAAAGCAGAGCATTGATTCTCAACTTAAAGCTACTTTTTTCCTACAAATACTTGTTTGGAGCCCACTCTAGAATATCTTGCCTAGATAAACCGAACATAAAGGAAGTAAAAATTAATAAATCAGCTTCTCAGATCTTTTAAAATTTGTAGATGTACCTGTGCTATTTGGTTTATAGAGATTTCGTGAAAGTTGCTCAGTCGTGTCCAACTCTTTGTGACCCCATGGACTACACAGTCATGGAATTCTCCAGACCAGAATACTGGAGCAGGTAGTCTTATCCCTTCTTCAGGGGATCTTCCCAATCCAGAGGTCAAACCCAGGTCTCCTGCATTGCAGGTCGATTCTTTACCAGCTGAGTCACAAGGGAAACCCAAGAATACTGGAGTGGGTAGCTTACCCCTTCTCTGGGGGATCTTTCCGGCCCAGGAATCGAACCAGGGTCTCCTGCACTGCAGGCAGATTCTTTACCAACTGAGCTATCAGAAAGGCCCCTTTATAGAGATTAAGAAGGGGTTATATAAATTTAAGATATGAGAACTGAAACGTTTCCAAAAGAAAAATAACTTTAATACTTTAAGTATTTTCATTTTCTAAGAGGGGAAGTTTTACTATAATAACAATGGCCTTTTGAGTTGCTTGAAATCTTATAAAGCCATTAAACTACGGGCTGGGGAGAGTCTTCATTGTTTTTAGGTGATTTAGGAAGCTTTAGTAATTGATATATATGTCTAAAAGGGGGCACGTTCAATTAATATATTTAATTAAGATGAATAATTGGAAATTATACTGGTTTAATATGCTTACTCTCTGATTTTATGAGAAAATAAAAATAATAAAATGTAAAAATAACACTAGAAAGTATTCTAATTTATGTAAGACTGCTTAATTTTTCAATGGAAAGCCTAAATAATTGGAAATTTCTAAATTTCCTATTTTGACTTTACTGGTCAGATGCACTAACACTCATGTTATATATATGTTTCCAATTATGAAAATGAAAACATGTTTTTAATCAAATTGACTTATAATAACTAAAGCATCTATAAAACTTATTATTACAACTTCAGATAGTGCTATAATTTTTGTGAATCTAGAGAGCTATCCTTAAATCATTGACATAAATTCTAAAAAGTGCTTTATTTTTTTAGAACATTATGTTAACAGTGACCATGCTGTTTTTTAAAGAATGATTCTAACTTACTCTCTTTGACCTGCAACTGAATTTGAGCACTTGAAAGTCATTAGTGAGGGGCTTCCCAGATGGTGTTAGTGGTAAAGAACTCACCTGGCAATGCAGGAGACGTAAGAGTCATGGGTTCGATGCTTGGGCCTGGAGGATCCCCTGGAGGAGAAAATGAAACCCACTCCAGTATGCTTGCTTGGAGAATCCTATGGACAGAGGAGCCTGGCTGGCTACAGTTCGTAAGATTTCAAAGAGTCAGACACAAGTGAAGCAACTTTGCACACATGCACATAACGTCATTAGTGAATAATATTTTAATTACAAAGAAACAATAATTCCTACAGAAATCAGTCTCCCAAAATCAGAGAACAAACATACAGAGTTGTCATGTGATATTTACTTATAACTTTGCCTATGGAGTTGATCCCTGAACAACATGAGTGAACTGCCTGGGTGCACTTAAATGTGAATTTTCTTCACTATATACATACCATATCAGTACATCAACCATGATTGGTGTGATATGACTGTTTTATGTTTAAATATATTATTCCATATCAAAAAGAAAAAGAAGCCTCAAATATAAAAAAAGGAAAGATCTGATAGGTAAATGAAAATTATGGCCTTGGATTACACTGTTGGCTTTTCACGTAAGGGAGAAAAAAGTACTGTTTGGCATCCATATATTTTACTCAGTAAATCAAAGGTTTTTATGTAGACTTTCAGTTCTCATGAGTTAATTTTGTAATTTCATGCTGTCTTTTAGCAAGCTCCTGGTGTGTTCTAAATAGAGCAATAAGAATTTTTCAATCTAAGAAGGACTAGAATTTTCAATGTGTATTATATTTAGCTATGCATATTTATTTTGAATATTGCAAGTTATTCTAACTAACAAAGGAAGAAGCACACCAAAAATTCTTTGTGTTTTGGTCAGTATATTCTAACAATAACTTTTAATAATGACTTTCCTAATTATGGCCCAGATTTTTTTTAATGGAGTTATTATGATGTGTTTTAAACCTAAACTGTTATTGGAGTTTCTTAGGTGGCCCATGGGCAAACATAAATACTGGTTCATAAAAGGTGGGACAGAAGAGTTCGTAAGTGACATCTCTGAATTTTATTTATTGTCGTTTTGTTAACTCAAAACAATTTGAAATGTCTTTCAGTTACTAAAACAGGATTTAAAAAATACTTTCACAAATCAAAAGAGAGATCTTTCTTCCTGAGTTAATGATACATAAGTAATGTATTACTAAGCCATTACTTTTCAGACTGAAAAGAGGCATACTTATGCTCACATAAAAGATACTATGTCTGTAATTTGATAACAAATATTACTTTTTCTTGAATTTAATTGGCATAGCATAATTTAGATTATGAAATAAAAGCATGAACACTAAGAACACTGGGGAATGGTGCCACACTGGGGAGTCAGTGTTGATCTCTACAGGTCAGACTACCCTGATTACGGCTCTGGGTCCATTGTCCATCATGGTAACCACACTGTCTGTGTCTTTAGTGATTAAGTGCCACCACGTGGCCTCTGCCACCCCAGGATCCTATTATCCCTATTGTACTTAGAGATCCTAGTTTATTGTAGCAGTTCCCACTGTCATTTCTGACCTACAGAGAAAAGAGACTGCAGGGTTCTCCAAGGATCCTGGGGATACCCTCACCAGTTCATTTTATTTGGTTGAAAAGGGGGAAGGTGCATCCCCTGGCCCCTCCCATGGTGGGGGAGCAGATCTTATATGATAAAAAACAGTAAATTTCCAGTCTTCTTAAGCCTATAAAAGCCCCTCTACCAAGACAGTCTTAGCATTTCAATTTCTTTTAGCAAAGGCCATGTTTGATCCCATGTTTTAGTTAACCAACCAACGAATTAGAGTTTTTTCCAACTTCTCAAGCAAATTTGAATCCAGAATCTCTTACAATTGTGATCATAACAATAAATTAAGCCTTATCTAATGATGCTTTTGAACTGTGGTATTGGAGAAGACTCTTGAGAGTCCCTTGGACTGCAAGGAGATCCAACCAGTCCATTCTGAAGGAGATCAGCCCTGGGATTTCTTTGGAAGGAATGATGCTAAAGCTGAAACTTCAGTACTTTGGCCACCTCATGCGAAGTGTTGACTCATTGGAAAAGACTCTCATGCTGGGAGGGATTGGGGTCAGGAGGAGAAGGGGACGACCGAGGATGAGATGGCTGGATGGCATCACTGACTCAATGGACGTGACTCTGAGTGAACTCCGAGAGATGGTGATGAACAGGGAGGCCTGGCGTGCTGCGATTCATGGGGTCGCAAAGAGTCGGACACGACTGAGCGACTGAACTGAACTGAATTGTGTATTCAACCACCATGATCCCAAACATTTCAAATTTATTCTCACATACATTTCTAAGATTTTTGTTTAAGTGAATTGAAAAAAAAAAGTACAGTTCTTTTGATGTATAGTGACAAGTGGTTCAATGGTAAAGAAACCACATGCCAAACAGGAGACTCAGGTTGGATCCCTGGGCCAGGAAGATCCCCTGGAAAAGGAAATGGCAACTCATTCCAGTATTCTTACCTGGGAAATCCCATGGAAAGAGGAGCCCGGTGGGCTACAGTTCATGAGGTCGCAAAGAGTTGGCCATGACTTAGCAACTAAACAGCAATGAAACCTTTCTTGGATTACAATCTCTACCTTGCCTTGGGAGCCTACTGTGAACTAAGTCTAATGATAGGTTTAGCATCAAAGAGAGATGGTGGGGGTTAGTTCTGAGGGAAATAAGTACTGCCTTGTCAGGCAACTGCTTCTGGGAGGCCATTATAGTTTCTTTTGGCAAAGATGAAAGAGCTGCTCTTCCTGACAAAGAGGACTTGGCAAAATTTTGGGGTTCAATAACACCAGATTTATTGGGAGGGAGCTACCTAAAAGAGCCTATTCCAGTTTTTAGGATTTCATTTCTCCCGAGTCAATGCCCTCACTTTAACAGAGGACACCCTGGGAGGTTGGGAATTTGATTTGCATTATAATTTAGTCATAGAATGAGACCCTGGGTTTGGTTTTCAGAAATATCCACCCTGAAACTAGAGTAGGTGGAAGTTTCTTTTAGAAGATATAAAGTCTTTAAAGATATAGAGTCTTTAAAGTTATTTTTTTGAAGCTTGTGCTGGGAATTTGAAACCTTGAGATCATCTGTTTCTTTCCCCCACTTTCTACAGCTCAGTTAAGGGCAACAAATCAGTCTCATTACACTAATTAGTTTGATTAAAATGCCAAGTGGACACATCAAAAGACCATTACATGCTTCTTTGTTTTTTATTTTAGTATAGAACATATACTACTTTTATAATTAAAAATAATAACTGAAAGTTTGAACTGAAATCTTCTCTATTTAAATAACAACACATATGTTCAGACCGAAGTTTGTTTTCTTGTTAGTACTTGACTTTATTCAGTTCAGTTCAGTTGCTCAGTTCTGTCTGGCTCTTCACAACCCCATGGACTACATCATGCCAGGCTTCCTTGTCCATCACCAAGTCCCAGAATTTACTCAAACTCATGTTCATTGAGTCGGTGATGCCAACCAGCCATTTCATCCTCTGTCATCCCCTTCTCCTCCCACCTTCAACCTTTCAAAGCATCAGGGTTTTCCAGTGATTCAGTTCTTTGCATCCAGTGGCCAAAGTATTGGAGTTTCAGCTTCAGCATCAGTTCTTCCAATGAACACCAAGGACTGATTTCCTTTAAGATGGACTGGTTGGATCTCCTTGCAGTTCAAGAGACTCTCAAGAGTCTTCTNAGTGGCCAAAGTATTGGAGTTTCAGCTTCAGCATCAGTTCTTCCAATGAACACCAAGGACTGATTTCCTTTAAGATGGACTGGTTGGATCTCCTTGCAGTTCAAGAGACTCTCAAGAGTCTTCTCCAACACCACAGTTCAAAAGTATCAATTCTTCGGTGCTCAGCATTCTTTATAGTACAGCTCTCACAGTGACTACTTTCCAGTGACTACTGGAAAAACCATAGTTTTGACTAGACAGTCCTCAGTTGGCAAAGTAATGTCTCTGCTTTTTAATATGGTATCTAAGTTGATCATAGCTTTTCTTCCAAGTAGCAAGTGTCTTTTAATTTCATTGTTGCAGTCACCATCTGCAATGATCTTGGAGCCCCCCAAAATAAGCATCTCACTGTTTCCATTGTTTTCCCATCTATTTGCATGAAGTGATGGGACCAGATGCCATGATCTTAGTTTTCTGAGTGTTGAGTTTAAGCCAACTTTTTCACTCTTCATTTTCCACTTTCAAGAAGATCTTTGGTTCTTCTTCACTTTCTACCATAAAGGTCGTGTTATCTGCATATCTGAAGTTATTGATATTTCTCCCAGCAATCTTGATTCCAGCTTGTGCTTCATCCAGCCCAGCATTTCTCATGATGTACTCTGCATATTAGTTAAATAAGCAGGGTGACAATATACAGCCTTGACATACTCCTTTCCCAATTTGGAATCAGTCTGTTGTTCCATGTCCAGTTCTAACTGTTGCTTCTTGACCTGCATACAAATTTCCCAGGAAGCAAGTAAGGTGGTGTAGTAGTTACATCTCTTGAAGAATTTTTCACAGTTTATTGTGATCCACACAGTCAAAGGCTTTGGCATAGTCAATAAGCATAAAGAGATGTTTTTCTGTAACTCTATTGCTTTTTCAACGATCCAGTGGATGTTGGCAATTTGATCTCTGGTTCCTCTGCCTTTTCTAAATTCAGCTTGAACATCTGGAATTTCATGGTTCATGTACTGTTGAAGCCTGGCTTGGAGAATTTTGAGCATTACTTTACCAGCATGTGAGATGAGTGCAATTGTGTGGTAGTTTGGGCATTCTTTGGCATTGTCTTTCTTTGGGATTGGAAGGAAAATTGATCTTTTCCAGTCCTGTGGCCACTGCTGAGTTTTCCAAATTTGCTGGCATATTGAGTGCAGCACTTTCACAGCATCATCTTTTAGGATCTGAAACAGTTCAGCTGGAATTCCATCACCTCCACTAGCTTTGTTCATAGTGATGCTTCCTAAGGTCCACTTGACTTTGCATTCCAAGGTCTCTGACTTTAGGTGGGTGATCACACCTTGTGATCATCTTGGTCATGAAGATCTTTTTTGTTTAGTTCTTCTTTGTACTTTATTTAGACAAAAACATGTTTGGATTCATTTTTTTTCCCTCATTGACCTTCTTTCACATTTGGCCCATTTTCCCTGTGTTTGAACTCTCAAAGACTGGTGATACAGAACATCTCACAATTCTTAGATGATGGTTCCTAATTAATACTGCTTTCAAAGATAGTTTTCCTAAAATAATAGGTTATACTCTGAGAGAATTTTACTTTTAAGTCCCAGAAGCTCCATCACCTTTCATTACATCAAAGCCTTGAGGCATTCTTTACAATATTCTAAGATTCAGGTGAATAAAAAGTACACAATGACTACTGGTTAATGAAAAAAAAAAGACACATTAATTTAAAATTAAATGAGGAAACAGTTTGCCCTAGTTTCTATGACAACACGGGGATAACCCAATCTATACAGTTTGATATTCAGATTCTTCATTGGCATGGGTTTATTCCAGGGTAGATTCAATTATGTTAATGGCATTATGCTTGCATGCATTCTAAGTCAGCATTATGAGAAGTCTTTTTAACACATTTTATATCATTTGATTTTGCTCTATAATCTTGTTTGGTCGCTGTCATGTTCTAAATAGCTCAGCAGCAAGATTTTAAACCACTATCCACATTAACTGGAGAAGGAAATGGCAACCCACTTCGGTATTCCAGTACTCTTGCCTGGGAAAACCCATGGACAGAGGAACCTGTTAGGCTACAGTCCGTGGGGTCACAAGAGCTAGACATGACTTAGAGAGTAAACAGCAACAGCAATCGCCATTTACGTTGATTTGTTTCCCAGGAAATCTCAATGCTGTCTTTTTTCATTAGAAAATAAATGACTAACCAGTCAACCAGCAATTTTTGGTATCCTTGGCAACAAAACAGGGTGACTTCTTTTCAATAAACACCCTAGAGAAATAAATCATCTGTGCTCTGAAAACATTTTTCTCAATAAATAGTTTTAAAGGAAAAAGAAATATACCAGTCTACAAAGTGAATCACACTGGACAGAAACCTTGTGAAGTAAATTGAGAATCAAATCACATTTAAAAGAATAAACTGTTTTAAAATAGGAAGAATGTGCATAGGAATTAGCACAAAGAACCTACACCTATTTGTTACTTATGAATTATTAAACAGATAACAGATTTTCATCTTGAAACTAATGCTTTAGTGTATTCCTATACTTCCTCCTTTCTCATCTTCATCAAAGACAGACTAAGTTCTCAGGATCAAGTGTACAGCATGGTGACTATAGATAATAATAAAGTTGCTGAGAGTAGACCTTTGGAATTCTCAGCACAGAAAGTAAGATCAAAAGGAGTTAAGTGTGTGAGGTAACGGATGTGTTAATTATCTTGATCATGGTAATCAAGATCCATAATCCATTTTATCCCATTTGTGTGTGTGTGTGTGTGTGTGTGTGTGTGTGTATTCATCGCATTGTATACTTTAAATGTTTACAATTATATTTATCAAATATTCATCAATAAAATCAGGAAAAAAGCTGAATAGGAAAGTTGTCCTATTTAGAACTGCTTGCTAAGAATTACTGGTTTAAAAGGAAAATCTTTCATACAACTTGACCTCAAAGCAATTGTGGAAGGAAATTGTTTATATTCAAGTGGAGTATTTGTCTTCTCCATCTGAAAGACCTGGGTGGAGCTTCCTGCCCAAGAATGGTCTGATGAGATCTTATTTTTGTCTCACTGAAACAGAAGATTCTCAGGCTGGGTAGGGTGAACCAGGATGTTTATATAATTCTTTACAGTTTACCAAGCATTTCCTTAAATTATTTAATCATTTAATCCTCACAGTAATCCAGTAACTTAGACACTGCTGCCTGTGTTTTTAAAAAGAAGTTGAGCCTTTGAAAAACTGAGTCCCTTGCCCAACTTCACATAGCATTTAGCTCAGTTCTCACTTGAATCTCACAGATTTTTCTGTTAGAATGACCTTACCTCTCAGATGAGATACCTTAGGCAATGCTTCTGTGTTAGCCTGCTAGGGCTGTCATAACAAAATACCACAAAATACACCATATCTGTGTAGCTTAAACAACAGAAATTTACTTTCACACAGTTCTGGAGGTGATAAGTCCATGATCAAGGTGCCAGCAGTTTCTGATGAAGACTCTTTCCCTCGGGTGTAGACAGCTATTTTCTTATCATGACATGACCCTTCTCTGTATATTCACAGAGAGAAAGAAAACTCTCACCTCTTCTTCTTATAAAGACACCTGTCTTACAGGATGAAGGCCCTACTCATATTACCTTTATTAACCTCTCCCTGTTTTCAAATATAATCACACTGCAGACTAGTCTGTTTCTTAGGAGAAACCTATTTTTGTGTGCTCCAAGACTTTAGTGATATTCATGTACAAAGTATTATTCTTACACTGCTAGGATTGTACTAGGGTCTCTTAAGAGTATCTCATTGACACAATCCTCAGTTACATTGCACTGTGAAATCTTAGACACAGAAGAGAAGCCCAAAGACCTGTCGCTCGATTTAAGAAAAAGGCTACAGTGATGACTTTTAATCACCAGGGGGCATCACTAACTCAGCAACTGGTTCTTTAATGCAAAGACATTTTATTACCAGATACATATTTAAAGTTAATTCACTTATTCAGAGAAATAATTACTGAATATAACACAGGGGCCAAACAGTGTTCTAGATCCTGGGAGACACAGCAATGAATAAGAAAAATGAGATCTTTATCCCTGAGCTTGTTTAGATTTCACTCAAAAATGATGGTTTGAACAGCCTAAACTGGTAAGAAATATGACACAAACAAATGGAAAGAAATCCCATGCTCATGGTTTGGAAGACTTTGTATTGTTAAAATGTCTATACTACCCAAAGTAATGTACAGACTTAATGCAATGCCAATTGAAATCCCAAGGACATTTTTTAGAGAAATAGACAATTTTAAAGTTCATACAGAACCACAAAGGACCAGCAATAGCCAAGTCAAAATTAACAAGAGGAAATCCATAGCTGATCTTTGACAACAGTATTAGGAATACACGTGAGGAAATGATAGTCTCCTCAAGAAACGGTGCTGAGAAAATTAAATATCCACAATCCAAAGAATAAAATTGGACCCTTATCATGCTTCATACACAAAAATCAACTGAAAATGGATTGAAGACTTAAATGCAAGATCCAAAAGTTTAAAACTCCTAGAAGAAAACATAAAACACCATGATGTTAGTCTTGGCAATAATTTCATTGATGTGACACCAAGAGCACGGACAACAGAAATGAAAATAAATAGGTGGGACTACATCACAGTAAAAAGCTCTTTATAGCAAACTGAATACCAGCAGAGTGGAAAGGCAATTTGTGAAATGGGAGAATATGTTTGTAAACCATCTATCTAGTAAGGAGTCAACATCCCCAAAATTTATAAGGAGCTCCTACCACTCAATAGGAAAAAAAAAAATGACCCAGTCAACAGATGAATGGATAAGCAAGCTGTGGTATATATACACAATGGAGTATTACTCTGCCATTAAAAAANTTTTCTATCAAGATTCTCTGTTCACTCATTATGTTGGTCTTTTACTGTACATATTTAGGAATTTTTGAAAGCTATTTTAATTTCCAATTAATATTCATTAATCCAACATTTACACTATTTCTTTTTGTTTACATTGGCTGTTTTTTCTTATTCTCATATTTTCTTGCTTCTTTTCTTGTCCATTAATTTTTTAATTTTATGCTGCTTGTCATGGATATGGTGATAGTTTCATTTTGACAGACAGTTGGTTGCTGACAGATCACTTTGATCTTTTCAAGTCTTGATTTTAAAATTTGTGTGGGTCTAGAGCAATGACTTACTTTTTCTTTAAGGGCAGAGTAGTAACTATTTTAGGCTTGCAGGTCATACAGGTTCTATCTAACTACTCCTCTTTGCCCTTACAGTGCAGAAGTAGCCATAGGCAAAACGACACACGAATGGACTTGTTCCAATATAGCTTTGGCCCATGAGCCCTATTTTCAGACTTGACCTAGAGTATCCCTTGCTTTAGGGTTATGTAGTCCCACTCTGAAGGTGTACCTTTTCTGGAATTTTATTATTATGCTTGGGATGTTTGTGAGCTCTCTGCACTCTGACTGGCCAGCACTTTTAGGTCAGGTCTTACAGCACAGTCTGACCTCCAGAATATCCACGCAGTTCACAGCTTGATCTTAGATTAGTCTGCTGGGCCTTGGCAAGCCTTGTGATGTGTATATGCAGCATTGAATTCAGCCAGAGGTTTAAAGGAAACATCTGTCTAGATTTCTGGAGCTCCTTTNTTAAGGGTGTACATGAAGCAAAAGCTCATGTTTTTTCTTACACGTCAGTGAACAACTTCTTAAGGCTGCCCATGTAAGGACAATGCCCACTGGACCAGGGACTTCCTTTCACCCAAAGTGTCCCACAGATCCATTCTTTGACAGCAGGATATCATTTTACGTAAGTCAACACTAATAAATTAAGAGGACAAAAGACAGTCTGGTTGGGACGTCCTAACCTCCCCATCTCCCGTATCTGATTATCTTCTTGAGTGCTTTCTTCTGAAAACACAGTAACTTAGTAAACCAGCAACTGAAGCAAACTTGAAAGCTGGTGAATGACTGAATTCAGCAGTGACTTACAGTAACACAGAAGGCGCGTGATAGGGATGACACTGTAAGATCAGTATGATCTGAGGTCAAGAGGTAAGCCCTCACCACTGCAAAGTATTTCTTAACATCATCTTAAGTTATGCTATTAAAAGATTCTATCTTTAGTTTAAGGTATATCCCTCATTAATATGTAATAGTTTATCCATTTGTAACACAAATAGAATTATTTTTATATTCCAAACTCTCTGCTTAATCTCTCATCTGGATCCAGGCTTTGACATCTGCAACCCCAGGTCTTGACCAAAACAGAGCGCATCAGGCAAGTTCCTTTGCTGGCTGGCTTCCGGCAGCTCTGGTCAATAGCAGGAGGACAGGCGGAAGGAGGAGTAAGTATCGCGGAGTTTTTCCTTCCTACTTTCATGCCTGCGTGCTGTGCCTTTGGCAAAGGCTGAGTCTCTACCTGAGCATAACTCCTATCCAGGGCTCGTCATTCTGGGTTCCCGAACTTGACATTGTTAGTTTTCCAGGGTCTCCGCCATCCTTTCTCATTCAAGCAGTTGTGGTTATGCCTCTTTAAGTAGTGGCTTCAATACAGCTCTTTATTTGAACTCTATCTTCATTTACCAGGTTCTTTAATGATAACTTTTCTAAGGGAGACTCACTTTCTGTAAAAGAGAAGAAGCAGAAGGAGAGGAGGGGGAGTAGGAGGAGGAGGAAAGGCAATGAAAGTTCAGGAGGCAACAGAGTGGACCCCAGTTTCTTATTTGAGATGGACTTTCCCCAGATGACAGCACCTTGGTAGGTGAAAGCTCCTAATCTCCAAATAAACCTTCTGTATCTGAGGGGGTTGACTTTGTATATTATTCTGGTAGATTTTAAACTCTATAAGAGCGGAGTAGTTTTTGGTTTTGTGTTGTTGTTCTTGACAGTTTTGTCTGCCAGTAACCTAGTACCTAAAGCTGAGCATATAGTAGCTCATCAATAAGTATTTAAATTGGAGAAGTGACAGGGCTCTTGTTGGAATGTGTAAATTAATGGAGCGGTGAATGAAAGGTCATAAACTGATCATTTTCTTTAAACAGCCTTCTTGTCCTTGAATCTTATCCTTACTATTTCTTGGAGACACAGTGATATGCACCAACTAAGGTATACTCAGGAAAAATAGGGGATCTTAAAATGAGCGCCGAAGAATTGATGCTTTTGAACTGTGGTGCCGGAGGAGACTCTTGAGAGTTCCTTGGACTGCAAGGAGATCCAACCAGTCCATTCTAAAGGAGATCAGCCCTGGGTGTTCTTTGGAAGGAAAGATGTTAAAGCTGAAACTCCAGTACTTTGGCCACCCAATGCTAAGAGTTGACGATTGGAAAAGACTCTGATACTGGGAGGGATTGGGGGCAAGAGGAAAAGGGGACGACAGAGGATAAGATGGCTGGATGGCATCACCGACTTGATGGATGTGATTTTCAGTGAACTCTGGGAGATGGTGATGGACCGGGAGGCCTGGCATGCTGCAATTCATGGGGTCTCAAAGAGTCAGACACGACTGAGCAACTGAACTGAACTGAACTGAAAATGACCTACTGTTACAGAGAAGGATTTTACCTAGATATATTTGACATAAATACACTGTACAGTAATAAATAAACTTCCCGGCTATTGCAAAGGAACATGCTTATATATTAACTATAACAAGCAGTTTTATAGAGACAACCAGTTATCTAGTCTATCTTCTGGATAAGTTACTTAAGCTCTTGATGTTTTTATTTTTGCATCTATGTAATAGGATACAGTATAATACTGTTTAGGAGCAGTGATGTGCTGGTAAGGAAAAAAAAATACAGCATGGAGCCTCTTTACACCATTTGCTGAATTCTCTGCTATAAATATTACCACTGAACTTCTTAGTTTTCTATTGTTGCCATACCAATTTCCTACTCACACTCATCTCTCTGAGTCTGCTTCTGTTTTTACATCTCTTTCTCGAACTACAATTGGGGAAATTTCTTTACTTTTAAGGATCAATGTTATCAAATTAACCCACCTAGATAATTTAAGATAATCTCCCCACAGTCAGTATACTTAATAACATGTAAAATCCCTTTTGCCATGAAAGAAACTTGTTCACAGTTTCCAGGACTGGTTAAGACACAGACAAGTTTGAGAGGACATTATTTTGCTGATGACATTCACCATGACCAGTTTCAGACTACCGATGTGATATCAACTGGCTCACAAGATTCCAGAAAATTTAACAATCAGCTCTTGTGAGCCAGAAGAAGCAGCTAGTTCCTGATATCAGAATTCAGAGCGTAAATTCCAGTCAGAATGCCAAGATTTGAATCTTGATTCAGCAGTATAGAATTGTGTGCTTTGAGCAAGTTACTTAACTGCTATATATCTTAATCCTTGTCTATATCATGGCAATAAAAAAGTAAGATTCATTGGACATTTGAGAGAATAGACAGCAAAGATAATACATGTAAAATAATCGGAAAATTCAAGCACTTTGAATTTTCTTTATATGGTAATTTTGTTTTTGTTTGTATCACCTTTTTATGGAGGTACAATTGACATATAGAGTTGTGTTGTACACATGAAATGAGTATAATGGTATATTTGTATATATTGCAAAGTGACCACCAAATAAGTGTAGTTAATTCTGTCCACATATATTGTTATAAAATATTTTCTTATAATGAAGATTTTTAAGATCTACTCTTTTAGCAACTTTCAAATTTATGATATAGCATTATTAATTATAGTCACCATGCTGTATATTATAGCTCCCATTACTTCTTTATTTTATAACTGAAAACTTTTACTTCTTGACCCCTTTCACCCGTTTATCCCACCCACCCCTCAGCCACTGCCTTTGGTAACCACCAATATGGTTTCTGACCTTGATTTTATTTTGTTTTCATTCTACATGTGAGTGACATCATGCAGTATTTGTCTTTCCCTATCTGACTTATTTCACTTAGCATTAATGCTCTCAAAGTGTAAGTTGTCACAAATGGCAGTGTTTCTTTTTTGAGACTGAATAGTATTCCATTGTTTAGGTATAAAACATCTTCTTCATCCATTCATTCATCAGTGAATCCTAAATAATGAACATGAGAGTATGTTCTGTATTAACTTTGTATCCTGAAATTTTGCTGAATTTGTTTATTAGTTCTAACAGTTTTTTCACAATCTTTAGGGGCTTTCTATTTATACATGTCATCTGCAAATAGTGACAATTTTACTTCTTCCTTTTGAACAAGTAGCCCAATTTATCCAGCTAGGTCTTTCAAAACTATGTTAAATGTTAGTGGCAAGAGTGGGAATCCTTGAATTATTCCTGTACCTAAAGGAAAAGCTTTGGACTTTTCACCTTTGGGTATTCACATTATGTTAGCTGCTGGCTTTCTTGTATCATCTTCAAATTGATATAAGGGTAACAAATGATCTTTATTCCAGTAAAAATAAATTATTAAATTTTCATGTATACAATGATCAAGTAAATAGAAAGTTCAAAGCACTTATTTTCCTCCCAAGGCATTCTGGAATGCAAAGTCAAGTGGGCCTTAGGAAGCATCACTACAAACAAACCTAGTGGAGGTGATGGAATTCCAGTTGAGCTATTTCAAATCTTAAAAGATAATGCTGTGAAAGTGCTGCACTCAATATGCCAGTAAATTTGGAAAACTCAGCAGTGGCTACAGGACTAGGAAAGGTCAGTTTTCATTCCAATCCCAAAGAAAGACAATGGCAAAGAATGCTCAAACTATCGCCCAGTTGCACTCATCTCACACACTAGTAAAGTAATGCTCAAAATTCTCCAAGCCAGGCTTCAACAGTACATGAACCGTAAAATTCCAGATGTTTAGACTGAATTTAGAAAAAGCAGAGGGACCAGAGATCAAATTGCCAACATCTGTTGGATCATTGAAAAAGCAAGAGAGTTCAAGAAAAATATCTACTTCTGCTTTATTTACTATGCCAAAGCCTTTCATTGTGTGGATCACAACAAACTCTGGAAAATTATGAAAGAGATGGGCATACCAGACCACCTGACCTGCCTCTTGAGAAATCTGTGTGCAGTTCAAGAAGCAACAGTTAGAACTGGACATGAAACAACAGACTGGTTCCAAATAGGAAAAGGAGTGGGTCAAGGCTGTATACTGTCACCTTGATTATTTAACTTCTATGCAGAGTACATCATGAGAAATGCTGAGCTGGAAGAAGCACAAGCTGGATTCAAGATTGCCAGGAGAAATATGAATAATCAGATATGCAGATGACACCACACTTATAGCAGAAAGCAAAGGAGAACTGAAGAGCCTCTTTGATGAAATTGAGAGAGGAGAGTGAAAAAGTTAGCTGAAAGTCGAACTTCAAGAAACTAAGATCATGGCATCTGGTCCCATCATTTCATGGCAAACGGGTGGGGAAACAGTGACAGATTTTATTTACTTGGACTCTAAAATCACTGCAGATGGTAATTGCAGCTATGAAATTAAAAGACACTTGCTCCTTGGGAGAAAGGTTATGACCAACCTAGATAGCATATTAAAAAGCAGAGACATTATTTTGCCAACAAAGGTCCGTCTAGTCAAGGCTATGGTTTTTCCAGTAGTCGTGTATGGGTGTGAGAGTTGGACAATAAAGAAAGCTGAGTGCCAAATAACTGATGCTTTTGAACAGTGGCATTGGAGAAGACTCTTGAGAGTCCCTTGGACTGCAAGGAGATCCAACCAGTCCATCCTAAAGGAAATCAGTCCTGAATATTCGTTGGAAGGACTGATGTTGAAGCTGAAACTCCAGTCCTTTGACCAACTGATGCAAATAACTGACTCATTTGAAAAGACCCTGATGCTGGGAAAGATTGAAGGCAGGAGGAGAAGGGGACCACAGAGGATGAGATGGCTGGGTGGCATCACCGACTCAGTGAACATGAGTTTGAGTAAACACCGGGAGTGGTGATGGACAGGGAGGCCTGGCGTGCTGCAGTCCATGGGGTCACAAAGAGTTGGACACAGCTGAGCAACTGAACTGAACTGAAGTCTTATGTAATTTATGTTCATAGTGATTATTTTAAAATATATCAAAAGACTCATAGACCTCCTGAAATTTTGAAGAAAAAATGCAATGAATTTTGAAGTGTTTGTGTTGCTTCTACTTTGTTCTAGCAAAGTTCTTGGATGTAATGTTGTTAGAATTTCAAGTAGTTACAATATCGAAACTTAAGAAAAGGAAAACAACTCTAAAATAGACAGTAAAGTTGGAGTAAAATTGCATTGCAGTATCATCTTGGAAGAGAGAAAAAATGAAGTCTTTGGCAGTATACTCTTCTCAATAAAGACAAGGGTAAAACAGGGAGGGGCTGAAGGAAAGAGTAATCTTCTAGGTTCTAGAATTCTGATAAAGTGCTATCTTGAGCAGAGGCTAAGTTGCAACATTTGCATATTTAACAAGATGTTGGAGAGATTACCCTATGTCCCTCTTTAGACTTCTAACTAAATAAATGTTACCTCCAATTTTTTTTTCACCTTAAGTATCCAAAGTATTTCATCTTTGGAGTCATAACAATCTACCAGACAACTCACTTGTTTGTTTATTTAATTGCTAACAAATATTTATTGTTATTATCCAGAAATTATTTACAAAAGAAGCCGAAGTAGGACAAAGAACATATGCAGTTCAGATAGGATCTGCAAGTTTACTTACTGCTCTCAGTTCCGTTCAGTTCAGTCACTCAGTCGTGTCCGACTCTTTGCGACCCCATGAATCGCAGCCTGCCAGGCCTCCCTGTCCATCACCATCTCCCGGAGTTCACTCAGACTCACGTCCATTGAATCTGTGATGCCATCCAGCCATCTCATCCTCTGTCGTCCCCTTCTCCTCCTGCCCCCAATCCTTCCCAGCATCAGAGTCTTTTCCAGTGAGTCAACTCTTCACATGAGGTGGCCAAAGTACTGGAGTTTCAGCTTTAGCATCATTCCTTCCAAAGAAATCCCTGGGCTGATCTCCTTCACAATGGACTGGTTGGATCTCCTTACAGTCCAAGGGATTCTCAAGAGTCTTCTCCAACAACACAGTTCAAAACATCAGTTCTTCGGCACTCAGCTTTCTTCACAGTCCAACTCTCACATCCATACATAACCACAGGAAAAACCNGACATGAGTTTGAGCAGACTCTGGGAGATAGTGTAGGACAGAGGAGACTGGCATGCTACGGTCCCCGGGGTTGCAAGTCACTTCACTTCAGTGGCTCAGTCATGTCCAACTCTTTATGACCCCATGGACTGCAGCACACCAGGCTTCCCTGTCCATCACCAACTCCTGGAGCTTGCTCAAACTCAAGTCCACCAAATTGCTGATGGCATCTCATCCTCTGTCGTCCCCTTCTCCTCCTGCCTTCAATCTTTCCCAGCATCAGGGTCTTTTACAAAGAATCAGTTGTTCACATCAGGTAGCCAGAGTATTGGAGCTTCAGCTTCAGCATCAGTCCTTCTAATGAATATTCAGGACTGATTTCCTTTAGCACTGATGGGCTTGATCTCCTTACCATCCAGGGGACTCTCAAGACTCTTCTCTGACACCACAGTTCAAAAGCATCAGTACTTTGGTACTCAGCTTTCTTTATAGTCCAACTCTTACATCCATACTGGACTACTGGAAAAACCATAGCTTCGCTCCTTTTCTTCCAAGGAGCAAGTGTCTTTTAATTTCATGGCTGTAGTCACCATCTGCAGTGACTTGGGACAAATAAAGTCTGTCACTTTTTCCATTGTTTTCCCATCTATTTACCATGAAGTGATAGGACCAGATGCCATGATCTTGGTTTTTTGAATGTTGAGTTTTAAGCCAACTTTTTCACTCTCTTTCACTTTCATCAAGAGGCTCTTTAGTTCCTCTTGGCTTTCTTTTTGGGGTTGCAAAGATTCAGACAACTCAACAGCAGCAACAACAACAAATCTTTAAGATGTGCTTCCCTGAAGTCTCAGAACTGATCATCCATTCCTTGACTGGGAGATGCTACATTCCCTGAAACTGGAGGGAGGGCGCCAGCTCACCAAGCATGTGGAGTTCATGTCTGAGTCATCCCCAGGTTACTACGCTTCTCCCCACACACTGTGGGGCATGAAGTCTCCACACTGAGATGCTCTCTGAATCCAAAACCAAGTCATCAGGATCACGTGCTTTCAACTCCTACATTTCTTCCTAAGTTTTCAGACAATCTTTGAATCACATTGGCTTTCTGCAGGGA
The DNA here is from genome assembly GCA_006410875.1 of Neotragus pygmaeus. Taxonomy (NCBI): domain Eukaryota; kingdom Metazoa; phylum Chordata; class Mammalia; order Artiodactyla; family Bovidae; genus Neotragus; species Neotragus pygmaeus. The sequence continues at coordinate 594,008 of SJYV01020360.1, read as the reverse complement.
GCAATAAACAGAAAAGTGGCCAATGGTTTTGTAATATCTTCTTTAATGTCTCTGCATAATATTTCTCTTCAATCAGTGAGCTCGATAACTTAATTATTCCCCTTTGGAAACCCCCTATGAATGTCTGAAATCTGAGGACAGCATTCTGGGTTTTGATACTGAGGAAGAAGGAATCCTGGAATTGCCTGTTTCAGAAACAGCACTACAAGTGGTTTCTACGGGTTGAATTGAAAAAATGTAAATGGCAGGTCTTTCTGACTCTATAGAAAGGAGGAAAAGAATGCCACGTTTCTTTTTCTTTCTAAGAATGCATAAGCTTCTCATTTTGCCTTCCTCTGATGAAGAGGTAAGCCTAGCACTGTCTTGAGGAGGCCAGTAGACACCAAAACCAGTAACAACACCAGCCACGTGGGCTGGCACCTGTCAGGTAGCATGTCAGCTAACACCTCTGACATCCCACCTCCATTATTTCCAAAGTTTTCCTTTTCCTAATACATTGCCAATTTAAAAGGTGCCAGTTTTGACAACCTTCTTGTTCTTTTTAAAAGAAGGCTGGGATTGGAAAGGAGGCAAAGTTGAAGATTCATCTGTGACTTGTAGAGATGATCTCATTTTAGTTTCACAAGATGAACTATCCAATTACAGATTGAAGTAAGTTTGGTTCAGAGTTCACCATAATTGTCTTAGAAAGAGAACTCAAGACAAATGGGAAGAAAGGACAATGATGGGCTAATTTAAAAAAACAAGACAGTAAATCTATGAGTGTGGCCATAATATTTATAAGAATGACCTCTGTGATGGCAGAGTTTCAAGAAGAAACCACCTCTAGTGACGAGCATAAGGGGAAACAAGATTTTAGGCAAGACATTTAACTTCCTTGCCCCTCAGGTACCTTCTATGTCAAGTCCAGGTAGTCATCAGTCAGTTCAGTCGCTCAGTCATGTCTGACTCTTTGCAGACTCATGAATTGCAGCATGCCAGGCCTCCCTGTCCATCACCAACTCCCGGAGTTCACTCAGACTCACANAAAAAAAAAAAAAGAGTGGATCTCTTTCTCCAAAACAAGAACCATCAGTCTCATACTTCTGCCAGAGCTCAGGGCAAGATGCACCTCTGTTCTTACTGCAGAAGTTGTAGCAAGTGTTGATCAGTCTCAGTGTTGATCCATGTGCTTCCTATTCAATTATAGAGTCATTTATAGCATCAGTCCCAGTCTTTTTGGCACCAGACACCATTTCCATGAGAGACAGTTTTCCATGGACTCAGGTAGAGGGGCTGCTTTGGGGATGATTCAAGTTCATTACATCTGTTGTACACTTTATTTCTATTATTATTACATCAGGGCTTCCCTTGTGGCTCAGCTGGTAAAAGAATCTGCCTGCAATANAGTTTTCCATGGACTCAGGTAGAGGGGCTGCTTTGGGGATGATTCAAGTTCATTACATCTGTTGTACACTTTATTTCTATTATTATTACATCAGGGCTTCCCTTGTGGCTCAGCTGGTAAAAGAATCTGCCTGCAATACAGGAGACCTGGGTTCAATCCCTGGGTTGGGAAGATCCCCTGAAGAAGGGAAAGGCTACCCACTCCAGTATTCTGGCCTAGAGAATTCCGTGGACTGTATAGTCCATGAGGTCACAAAGAGTCAGACACACCTAGTAACTTTCAATCAACCAGTCATTATTACATCAGCTCCACTTCAGATCAACAGGTGTTAGATCCCGGATGCTGGGGACCCCTGCTCTCTAGTTGACCTTAAATTCCTTTTGCTTTGACTCCCAATCTACAGGAAAAACCTTCCCAGAAGTAATGTTTCTTATAAAAGCATTAAGTGAAGTCACTCAGTCGTGTCCGACTCTTTGCGACCCGTGGACTGCAGCCCACCAAGCTCCTCCGTCCATGGGATTCTCCAGGCAAGAATGTATGGAGTGGGTTGCCATTTCCTTCTCCAGGGGATCTTCCCAACCCAGGGATCGAACTGAGGTCTCCCACATTGCAGGCAGGCGCTTTAACCTCTGCACCACCAGGGAAGCCTATAAAAGCATTGGCATCTAGATATTTTACTAGTCAAACAATTTCCCCTGAAGGGTATGTAGACCCTAACTGCATTTCTGATCTATCTACAGAAAATTAAAGGTGTTATAATTTATTTCTTCCATACTAGAGTGTGCTGTTCTTGAGGAAAAAACAAACAAACAATGTATTCATCTCTTTATTTCTGATAATATAGGTGCTCAATGAATGCTTGCTGATTAATGTGATGAATGGATGGAGAGACAGATGGACAGATGGGAGGGACCTGTATATGTATACCAAAGCATAGCAGCCCTCAACAGGGAAACAGTATGAGGAAGAGTCATCTCATTTCTTTGCCCTTGGTCCCAGAAACGTTGTGCTAAATAAAATATTTCTCCAATCCTCAAACAACTTACAATCTAGCTGATAAGTGATGCAATAGAGTGTTTGCTTGCTGATTAACCTTTGGGAAACACTTCCTATAAATGGAAATACTAAATTACTTTTGAGAAAGTTGTACCTGTCAGGTGATCAAAGCAGCATCTCTCTCTGATAAGAATAAGCAACGTGGCAGGTGAGGTAATATAAGGAGAGAATTGACTGCCTTTGGCCTCATTTGGGATGAACTTAAATTGGCATATATGGTAAGTCAGGGGTGATTCATAGCATTCCCAGAAATCAGCCTGGGATCATTGCCAAGCTAACTGGGAAGCATTTTTTAAATTTGAGAGATTGACATTTGGTCTCTCTTCTTCCAACAAAAAAAGATTCTGTGCTATTAAATGGAACATTTTCTCTCTCTATGTTCATGTGAATTTATTGTCTGTTTTGTCCATAATTATAATAATGGTAATATGTTTTTACTTACATTTTTTGTCTAAAAATCAAGTTTTGTGTATAAGTCATAAAATATTTTGGTAGAAATATGTGGGGAAAAAAAACTGCTCCAAAAGAGCAGCCTCAAAATTAGACAAATTTAGTAACCTCCTTTGTGGAAATAATTGAAGGAGGCCAGGAAGGCTCTCACACCCTCTACCATTGCCCCAAATGTCTGAATTTGTGCATTGAAATCTATACATCTTNAAAAAAAACTGCTCCAAAAGAGCAGCCTCAAAATTAGGCAAATTTAGTAACCTCCTTTGTGGAAATAATTGAAGGAGGCCAGGAAGGCTCTCACACCCTCTACCATTGCCCCAAATGTCTGAATTTGTGCATTGAAATCTATACATCTTATTATCTAGCTTTTCAGGCTTTTGGAGGCTTCTTATGAAAGTGATAACACTTATTGGTATTAAATCATCTTTAAGTTGAATTCTCCAGGTATGTGGTGCATGGACCATCATAACATAATCATCTTCTCTCCTTCACTCATAAGTTGGTCCCAGCACTCATGAAGTCAGAATCTTCAAGACAGATTTCTAGGCAGCCATGCCAAGGGGTTGAGATTGAGCTACAAAATGATGTTTCTTTTTCTCCCAGTTATAAATAGATCCAGCCAGAGCTGGCAGAGAACATGTGATTAGCCTACCTTGATCTCAATATAAAGCAAAGCAAGTGATCACAGAAAAAAAAAAAAATCCCAGTGATAATTTTGCGCTTATCAATGATAAAAACGTTAGTCACTCCAAAGGAAACTATAACAATCATCTGGGCTTTTTAATACTTGTGATAAATGAATGATGTAAAGTTAATGAAAAGCACAAAGAAGCATTCATCTCCATAAAAATTGATTTTGTGAATAAATGCTCCATATCCATTTTGAACATTGTCATACAGGACCCCAAGGGAATTGAGTAAATGTATATGTTTTGCCCTAATGAAGCTTCTAATCAAAAGGCAAGTTACATTGTTGAACTATGAAACCATAAAATTCCATTAAGGAATTGAGTAAAAATATAAAGCAAGGACTAAGAGATTCAGAATTAAAAAAAATAAAATGACAAATAACATAGCATAGGATAGTAACTTAACTGATTTAATACAGCATTTAAAAAATCTGTTTTTCCATACCATTTTCACAACTTTTTTTATCATTTCTACATATGACATATAATTATTGAGATGAGAGTTAAATTTCTATTGAAGTATAATTGCCTTACATGCTGTATTAGTTTCTGTTCTCTACGTGTGTGTATGTTCAGTCACCAAGTCCTGTCTGACTCTTTGCAACCCCGTGGACCGTAGCCTGCCAGGTTCTTCTATGCATGAAATTCTCCAGGCAAGAATACTGGAATAGGTCACCATTTCTTCTTCCAGGGGATCTTTCCAACCCAGGGATCGAACTCATATCTCTTGCATCTACTGCATCAGCAGGCAGGTTCTTTACTACTGAGCCACCAGGGAAGCCTGTAGTTTATGCTGTACACCAAAGTGAATCTGCTATCTATATATATCCCTGCCTTCTTGTACCTCTCTCCCATCCCTCTGTTCCCACCCATCTCTGTCAGCACAGAACAGCGAGCTAAGCTTTCTGTGCTGTACAGCAGGCTTCCACTAGCTCTCTGTTTCACACATGGTAGTGTATACGTCAATCCTACTCTCTCGGTTCATCCCACCATCTCCCCCGCTTTGCCGTGTCCACATTTTCATTCTCTATCTCCATGTCTCTATTCCTTCCATGAAAATTGGTTCATCTGTACCATTTTTGCGAAGAAGGGAATGGCAATCCACTCCAGTACTCTTGCCTGGAGAATCCCAGGGATGGGAGAGCCTGGTGGGCTGCCGTCTATGGGGTCTCACAGAGTCGGACACGCCTGAAGCGACTTAGCAGCAGCAGCAGTACCATTTTTGAAGATTCCTCAGATATGCGTTAATATACAATATTTGTTTTCCATTTCTGAGTTTCTTCATTCTGTATGACAGACTCTGGGTCCATCCACATCTCTGCAAGTGACTTAATTTTGTTCCTTTTTATGGCTGAGTAATATTTCATTGTATATATGCACCACGTCTTCTTTATCCATTCTTTTTTTGAAGGCCATTTAGATTGCTTCCATATCCTTGCTATTGTAAACAGTATTGTAATAAATATTGGGGTACATGCATCTTTTAGAATTATTTCTGGCTATGTGCCCAGTAGTGGTATTGCTGGATCATCTGGTAGCTCTATTTTCAGTTTTTTAAGGAACCTCCATGCTGCTGTGTATAGTGGCTCTGCCAATTTATATTCCCACCAACAGTATAGGAGGATTGCATTTTCTCCACACCTGCTCCAGCATTTATCATTTGTAGATTTTTTAATGATGGCCATTCTGACCAGTATGAGGTAATACCTCACTGGAGTTTTGATTTGCAAATCAAATCAATATTGATTTTTTAGTCTATATGGAGTCTCTTCTTATTCCCAAACTTTATTTGATAAATGTTGGCATAGAAGTTTTGTGAATGTCAAATATCACATTAGAACTATTTTTATTATCTAAATCAAATAAAGCTTTTAATCTGATTGTCCCACTGACTTATCATACTGAGCATCCCTGGTTATTGTGGGAGAGCAGTGCTTCTGATGGACCTATGGGTTGGTTTCCAGGTTAAATGTGAGGCACAAAACCTCAGTTTCTGTAAGCAAAGCACAGACTCCAGTCGAACCTTCTAGATATGCTTGTCCCAAATCCCTACGTCTCCTTTGTGGTGATATGTCGAACCCAATCATATTTGTTGAACTCACACTATGCACAATATATCAAATATGATGATATAGTAAGGCATAAATATAAGGAGGATGGTTTTATTCTTTTAATAAGCTTACAATTTCTTGGGAAACAAAGAGAAACAGTACCCAATGTTACCCAACGATGAGTGCCAAACCCAATACAAACAAACTCTATAGTTTCAAATATTGTACCATACATTTTTACAGTGCTTAATAGCAACAATGCTAAAACTTAACTGATAGAATGACTTAAGGTACCCACTGAATCAAAATCACCAGCTTGGTCCCAGAAATCTGAATTTTTAGAAAACTCAGCAATGACTCTGATGATCAGCCAGGATTGGCAGNTTTTACAGTGCTTAATAGCAACAATGCTAAAACTTAACTGATAGAATGACTTAAGGTACCCACTGAATCAAAATCACCAGCTTGGTCCCAGAAATCTGAATTTTTAGAAAACTCAGCAATGACTCTGATGATCAGCCAGGATTGGCAGTCACTGTTTTAAAGTTTAGCAAAGTGAGGAACATTCTGTTAAAACCATTTTTTACTTCTGATAAAATAACCACAGTGGTGTGGAGGTAAATGCCTTAATGAATGCTAAAGAAGGTAAGGCTTGCACTCAGGCTGGAGCAGATGGTACGAGCTTTAAGGAAAAACAGATGATGTTTAGCATAAGGATGGAGGGATATGTTAATCACTCTGCTTCTTGTCACCATGAGTGTCCCAGAACCTGGTATCCTCTGCTCATAAGGATATATTGAGGATGGTCCAAATACTGTTAGGTGAAGGTCTTGATCATTTTGGGTGAGATTTCTTCTTTTCAGAAATGATTGGAAGAAGCTAGGACAGTCAACCCTCTGCATCCTCCAGTTCCACATCCACCAACAGTGGATCAAAAACATTTGGAAAAAAAATTCTATAGAGTTTCAAAAATCAAAACTTGAATTTACCAAGCATGGGCAAGTATTTATGTAGCAATTACATTGTATTTACAACTACTTATATAAGATGATATTATATTAAGTTTTATAAGTAATATAGAGATAATTCAAAGTATATGGGAAGATATTTCTAGGTTATATGCAAATACTATGCCATTTATATTAAGGACATCAGTGAATTTTGGTATCCATGGGGGTCTTAGAATCAATCCCTCAGGGATATTGAGAAATGACTGTATGCTATAGCCATGGGTGAAGCCAGCCTGTGTACAAGGACAATTCATTGACAAGAGTGGATTTGAGAAGCTNTTTACAATGAAACATATTTTTCTCACATAATTTTTGTGCTATTTGTTACACATAGGCTATGAATTTCTCTTCCATGCTCCAGAATCCAGACTGATCAGGCTTTTTTTTTGAGACATTACTGATCTCAGAGGAACATAATGGAGACACTGGATAGCTCATGTAACTTCTGCTTAAATATGATACTCATATGTCACTGGGCCCTCTAAATTATATGACCAGAGTAAAAACATTGAGGCGGGAATTCACTGCCTTTCCACGGAGAGAAGTGGCAAATATTTTAGTACAATCAATTACATTTCAGTGGTCATCTTTGTAGTTCAACTATTTTCAGCTGTCATGCTCATTTTTTCTTTATGTTCAAGGGCTCTTCTATGGCCATGACACTGTGTTTTGTGATGCTTTGTGGAAGGGGTAACATTCATCATTTTTTATAATTTAATCTCAAAAATACATTATTTTAAAATTGCAACCAAAACATTCTGAAAATAATATTTTTAAATAATCTTAATTCATAAATATACTCTGAGTATATGTAACCCATTTTCATTTGCTGGCAAACCATAGCAACAGTTTATTCAAAATATTTCAAAAGCAAGAAGGTAATTATTTAGAAATCAATAATTTAATCACATTTATTTAAAGTTAAGTGAGTCAAAAATACTATACTCTGTAATACTTTTAATAGTTTATCCTTTAAATTTTTATTTCCAAATAATTTCAGAGAAATTACATCATTTCCTATGATCAGTAATAGATGGCACTCTCATGTCTATTGCATTGACTGAAGAAACAGAAAATACAATGTAACATATAGGTCTTTATAATGCAAGAGTTTTTATATATTTTGTTTCTTTATAACAAATGAAAATTAGAAATTTCAGAATATTAGAGCATAATTTAACCACAAAATGATGTACTGTTACACTAACAATATACTGATCATGAATGAGGTTACATTCCAAAATGACTTATAACAAATATTTTTAAAGTATCATGCAAAACAATTATTTGACAATATAAAGAGTTTTGTCTGTAAAGTCTTGAACGTTTCCTTAGTTTTATCTGAGATACAGAGGCCCTCTTGTGGTGATATCTAGGCACTTGCAGTGACTGTTTTTTAAGTTTCAACTTGTCTGGCACAGATATGGCTTTTCAAGTGAATTAAGTCCTGGGTCATTTAAAATTTTTGAGGTCTTCAGCATATATAAAAGTGGCCAAAAAGATGTCTACAAAGAATATAATATAGTTCATTTAAACTTTTTAGCGCACCTACTAAAATGATATATAAATCTGCTCTTTAAAATGAGAGAAAAGATCAAACATACTAATTCACAGTGTATGATTGCGTGTGTAGTCTATCAACAGAACCAAATTTAAAGGTGTGCAATACTCAGCTTTCAGGGGAGTCGGTTTCTCTCTGTGATTTTGGCATGACTGTTTCTGGTAACACAGACGAGTAAAACAATATTTAGTTCCTCTGGGCCGAATGTTCCTCTTTCCCAGTTGTCCCAGTTCCCTGCCTCACTTCCCGATGCCACCCTGCCTAGTCTTGTGAGCAGATGAATTGTCTCAAAAGACTATAGGATAAAAAATCTTTTATATCTAGCACAGCACACAGCCTGCTCTGTTTTCTTCTCTTTTCCTCCTATGTTACTCTAGGGTCTGTGCTCACCATGAAAAATGAAAATAATAATAGAGAGAATACTTTGAGCAGGAATTATGTAGAATGGGCAGTGACCTTCAGCTTCTCTGTATGTAAATATCACTTGAGATATTCACTGAGAATATAGATTCTTCAGGTCTGTAGCCAAAATTTCTGACTTAGGGGTCCTGTGAAACTGAATTTTAATACCCATTCCAGATTTTTTTTTTAGGTCCATTTGGCTACAAGAATAATTCTTAGCCTTGGCTATAGAATCAACTGAAGGACTTTAAAATTCTGATTCCTAGGACTCACTCAAGATTACTTCAATCAGGATTTCTCAGAATGGGTCCAGACACCTCCTGCTAGTTCTAACATGCAACTAATTTGAGAACTACTGGATTAGAGAATAGAAGCATGGATGTACTGTAGCCTGAACAGCCTAGGACCACCAGGTACCCACTTAAAGTTCAACAAAGTTGGGTTGATTGTCTCATTGCAATGAGGGAGATTGCACATTGAAGGAACAGTGGTATCTCACTGAGGAAAGGCAAAGATAGGGTTACTTTAGGTCATGGGTATAGGGTGGAGTTGAGTGTTTTGATAGACTCAAAGCAAAACAGCTTGTATAAAGAGATCAACATCAGATCTGCACTGCAAAGTGCACCTACAGTCCTGTTTCCTTGGAAACACTAACGTTGAGACAGAGGGGCAATGTTGTATCCAGAAATCCTTTATCAGAGGCTCTGCACTCAGCTTGTCAATCAAGACCATTTTTCTGTGTCAAAGTGACTTACATCCTCCAGACAAGAGAGGGATATTTCCTTCTTACTGATATGATTTCAAACAGCAAACTTTCTGATAGTCTGTGATTTTGGATAACAAAGTTTCTCAATATGTAAGAAAGCAGCAGTCATTCAAAGTGGACACTTTACAGCTGCAGTATATTTAGTGAAGAAATATTGAATCCTGGTAACTTTGCAACTGTTTTCATCTGTGTCAGCTTGACAAATGACAGAGCAGAGTCTGATCTAAATTTTACCTTTTCAGACAGAACATTGGCCCCAACTCTATTGCTTCCAGAAGAAAGATGGCACAGAAAGAGGGCCCAAGCATGACAGTGTATAGATATGATTCATACATTAATTCAGCAGAGACTTACTGAGTCCCTACTACATGCTGGGGCCTGTGCAGGGTACTGGAAATTCCGTGATGAACAAAACTCAGTCTCTTCCCTCAAGAAACTTACAGACTCGTAGAAAAAACAGATAAATAGGCAAATACAACAGGGTATAGGTGCTGTAACTAGACCTAAGTCTAGGCTGCCAAGGACAATTAACTGAGACTTGGTGGTTCAGGGGACTAGAAAAAGTTTACCCCAGGTTATGGAAGAGAGAGGGCTAGGGAGGGGAAGGGGGCAAGGGAGTCAAGGGCAAAATGTTGGAAGCAGAGGAAAAAGGACTTTGAAAACAGAATCATCTAGGCTCTGATCCTGGCTCTACCAGACTGGGTATCACTGTAGCCCTGAACTGCAGTTTTCTCATCTGTAAAATAAGGATACCAAAACAGAGACACATTCAGTAAGTGCTAGACAGAGTACTGAGTGATAAAATTACATCAGTGGACAAAAGAAACAAGCTCCCTGACCCTTGAATAACATGCACAGAGGTGGAGGTTTACCAAAATAATAACTATAATTGAAGTATAAATTATTTAGTATATTAGGTAATAAATGCAGAGTGGAGAAAATTGAAAGTGCTAGTGGAGGACATGAGAGAGAATGGTGAGTGGAGGTTTAAGGATGTGAAGTCAGAAAAAAACCCTTTGACATAGTCCAGGGGCATCTGATGAGGTTAGGGGCAAGAAGCTAGCTTGACTAAGCTACAGGGGAAACCCAAGTCCTGCATCAGCCACTCTTTCGACCTCACTTGACACTTCCCTTTCTTCTGAACTACTGCTTTTTTAAATTCAGGGAGACTATGTCCCTTAGATGAAGTCCTCATTCTGTACACAGCAATGATGCCCAAGACCTCATTGCTAAATGGCCTTGTTTTGCAGCCACTATTTTCAAGGGCTCTCTATGTGTCTGAATAGCTAGTTATGGTAATATGGCTCTAACTATTGGTGATTACTGATATCTACTGCAAATAGCCCAGTATTTGGGCATCACCAGTTTATGTTAGGTCAATCAATATGCAATATTATCCTAATCTGTCAGTCTCTTAAGTCTAAGGGAACATTTAACTGAGCTGAAACACATATCAATAATCATAACCCATCCCACCTCCTGGGCCTTTTCCCATTCCCATCCTCAAAAGTGGTATCTGCTTGTACCACTGATATGAATTAGAGATATTGTTTTTCAAAATGAGAAGTAGGAATAGAGAAAGTTTAGGGAAAAAATAGATATATCGATTTCCCTTCTTTATTCTCCTTAGGTTAGTAGCAACATGATGTGGTAGGAGCCAAGCCAACAACCTACCTTTGCATACTATGTCACTCAACTGTGACATTAATCAAGGCACTCAATCTTTATAATCTCATTTCCTCTCTTGTAGAGCGAGGTGTGTACCTTCCTTTTAGGGCATTGGAAGAATTAAAGAAGTAAATACTTGCAAAAGACTAAGCCAAAAGAGCCTGTTCATTACAGGCAATGAACAATATATGGATCTCATTCCTTGGTTCTTCTTTTTTTTAAACCCATAGAGCGTAACCACGGGACTGTCTCTTACTCTCTTTCTTTGCTCCTGGCATTAAACAGATTGCCTGACCCAGGGTTTGTATTCAGTAGTACATATATACTGAATAAATGGATTTAACATGTTTTCATTGAAAATTAGCTATATTTGCTAAGGTCTCTGACATCCTGCTATATTACTTCCCTTCATATACTTTTTTTTAAACTGGCAATAACAATGGGATATGATCTATTCATTCGTAGAAGAAATATTGTAAAAGATTTAAGCCAATACCTGTTTTATCCAATAGAGCAATTAAAGACAATCCAAAGACTTACCTATGATGTAGAATTTCATGTTATTCACCTCAAAGTGATTAATTTATATACATTAATATGAATTTATATAAAAGTGATTGATTAATTGGTTAATACATTTATTAATCAAAGCAGTTAATTTTTATTAATTTATATAAATTATAAATTTATATAAATATACTTAAATATGCTGTTTTCCCATGAATCTTCATAGCCTGACAATTAGAATATAAATGGCAACTTAGCAACGTGTATCAAGAGCCTTAAAAGTTTTCCTAGTAAGTAATCTCATTTCCAAAAATGTATCCAAATGAAATGATTTATATACACATGTAGAAAATGATCATGCATCATTTTTTGAAAAGAAGGAAATCATCTGGACATCCAACAAGGGAAGGATGAATGGATTAGGGTAAACAATTATAGTCATCTTAAGTACAGGCTTAAAAGAAATTAATATACATGTTCACCAATTCCAATAGATATCTACAGAAAGTTAATAAAAACCCTGTTCATGAGAGGTACAAACTGGAATCTACTGAAATTCCTAGTTACAGTGAAATGGATATGTGACTTATAGTATCTGCATATAATGAAATAGTATTTATTAATGAGAAAGAGCAAGCAATTGCCACACAAACAAAATGAATGAATTTCAACAAAGTAAATTTTAATTCAAAAGCCAGACATTAAAGAATATATAATGTATTATTCCACTTTTAAAAAAATTTTTAAATGGATAATACTAAAATTAAGTTATGCTATGATTGTGAAGTGAGATAGTTATTAAAACATTTAAAGATATTGGAAAATGCTCATAATTTAATAAAAGACAATAACATTTAAAACTATATGTAATATATGATCCCCATTCTGCAAAAAAAAAAAAAAAAAATGTTGCTGTGAGAAATATCGGTCAGGATCTCAATAGGAAATACATGACACACTCAAATTAGGATAATTAGAGGAGGCTTTGTATAAAAGCCTGGGCAGGGTGTGGGGAACCACAAGGGACAGCGGTGCAATGGAGTTGTTACTACGCTAGACCTGATGAGACATGAGCAGGAGAGGCTCCCAGTGCCAGGAGAGAGCTGTTCACAGAGAAGAGGGTCACTGGCCCTTGGGTGAAGATGCAGCCTGGCTGCAGTGAATTCAAGGGAGGAAGAAAGTGAACATTTAACTCATTCTCCTCCATCCTCCCAGCCTCCCACTGGGGCTCCCTGCTGACCTTGAAGCCAAAGTGTCCTGGCTGTGGTCCTTACAGGGCAGCCCACCAGCTAGAGCACAGGCTGCACAGCGGAGGGTGTGGGCGTGGCACACATGCCCTCTGATTGCCGAAGGGGGAGGAGGGGCTACAGAGAAGACCCGTTTTGTTCTTTATGTACCTGTCTATTTGTTGCAATAACATACAAGGTTTTTAATTCTAGGGGAAAATGTGTGTCCGAGTGTGTGAAGGGATGTGTGCCTGTGAGGTTATGAATGTAAAGGAATTTATGTGTGTGTGTGGATGTGAAGGTATACAGGTAATGTGAGACGGTGTACTTGTGGATGTATCTGTAGGGTGTGAATGTTAATGAGTGTGTGTGTGTATGAGTTGTGGGAGGGAGGTGTGGATGCATTTGTGAAAGCACGTGTATGAGAGTGCACAAGTGGATCTGAGGTGGTACGTAAGGTTGTCTATGGTGGGGAGTTATATGTGAAAAAGTGTATTAGTGTGGGAGGCTGTTTGTGTGTGAGAGTGTGTGAATGCATGTGAGAATGTTGTACAGGTGGATGAGAGTTTCTATTCCTGTAAGAGGCAGACATGTTTGTTACAGGTGTGTGCGAGGGTTCGTGTGCATTTATATGAGTGAGTATCCTTGTTGGGGTGTGAGGACAGAGAGAGGGTCTTGAGATGTGTATGAGTGAGAAGGACGTGGGTAAGACTCTATGTGTGAAGAGATTTGTGTGTATTAGTGTGCGTGTGTGCATACGCATGCACATAGGTGTATTTATATATTGATACATCTGTATACATAGAAGGAAATACGTTTCCTTCAAGGAAAATAGGAAACTGGAAGAAAATATTTTCATAATAGTAATCTCTAGCGGTGGAATAAGAGGCAGATCTAATTTTCTTGACTCTTCTGTTATTTTGTAGTCAAAAAAAACAATGAAAATTTCAGTCTGTTTCCTTCATTCCCAGGGTACATGGGAAATATTGTACTTTTCTGGAAACAGGTAAAAATAATAAATCTTGACTGTTATAAGGTTTCTTGACAGGAATGTGTTTGAAAATTGGACTTCTCCCCTTCTTAACATATAGCCATACAGATATCTTAAGTCTCTGGTTAATTTATAGAATGAGATCCTGTCTTTAAATATGAGAACCACATAAATGTTTAATTTTTCATATAATTTCATTAATTTTCAGCTGTTCCCATAATCGAAACTAATAATTATTGGTATTTGCAATCCAAGGCCCAGTGGTCTTCTGTTAGTGGACTGGCATTAAGAATCTAATGAACCATCATGTCACACTGTTTCGGGAGCTAAAGTGCTTTAGGGTTACCAATGCCTCAAAGTGTAAATACAAATGTTAACAAGGATTATCAATGATGGAGCAGCTTAGGTAATTATTACTATTTTTTTCTTTTAGTTTTTTCCTTAAAAAATAGTGATCCTATAGGGCTTATGTAATAAGGTTTCTGTCAAACTGGTTTAGTAGCAGGTTGTTTTCCTAAGTCTGGGCAAAAGACACCATTTCATCATCTCTCTGCTGCCTTACTTCACTAATAATAAAATATGAGGCTTTCCAGATTCTAGGCTGTATCTTACTAAAAACTTGTGGCAGTCAATGGCTGGAGTGTTAGTCTATTTTTAATGTATTTCAACCTTGGCTCTTTTTTTTTTTAATTAAATTTAGTTATTTATTTATTTTTAAATTTAACTTTACAATACTCTATTGGGTTTGCCATACATCGACATGAATCCACCACAGGTGCACACAAGCTCCCAATCCCGAATCCCCCTGGCTCTTTTTTAAAAGTGATTTTCTATCATCAACATCAGGCCTCTGCAGCCTAATTTATTTCTCATAGTTACCTGCGGGCTCCACAGTATAACTAGAATGTGAATTAGCTACTTGGAGTTCTGAGTGACTAGTTTACTTTTATGTAGATAATAATAAAAAGGAATTCTGTATATCATATATATATATATATTACCTTTCCTTTACATTTAACATGCTACCTCAGCTATTAAAATATACAGAGGGCATATTCTATTACAAATGCTATTAAGTTTGGCTTAAGACAATCTTGCTTGCAGAACATACATTACTGAACCCTGAGCGAGGACTCAAACCCGCAGATGCTTTTTATGGTCTGATTAGTGTTTGTCAGCAGCTTGTCTCAATATTGCATCTATCAAACAGTTCACTTCAAACAACATTACTGGGAAACTGCTAGTAAAATGTTAACAGAAACCATCTTCAAACCATCTACGACCTTTTTTCTAGGGCTAAAGCAAGAGCAGCGGGGCTTAATTCGGCCACCTCAGACCACTGCTGTGGTTCAGTGAACACTTTATTTTCCCACTTGAATTTGAGCTCTTCTGCAAGGTCATTCCTGCCGATCTTGCGGAGATGGCGAGCCAAGAGGCGAAGTTTGTCGGTGGAATTCGGGAGTGATCTTTTCCAAAAACAAAGAAGTTCATGGGTCTGTTCTGTGAGATCATCAGGGTTCTTCAATTTGATGAGCTGAATAGTGCTGCGGCGAAGAGGGAGTGAGGAGGAGAGAGAGAGGGCATTCTCCTCTGAGAGCTCGTCTGCCAGCCAGTAGAGCAAGTTGTCCCACAAGGCTTCTGCCAGGCACACAGGGGACACTCAGAGTTAGAACCCTTTCCTGGGGGGTGTGCCCATCCAACCCTCCACCTGTTCATAGGAAACCTCTGGCAGCAGAAAGATGTCGGCCCACCCAGAACAGCTGAGAGCCTTTGGGATCTTCTTCTGAGGGAACTACCTATTGCAGAGGGTTAGAAATGCTTCTCCAATGTTAATTCCCCTGAGATCAAGGAGGGCTTGTTAACAGGGTACTCATGTCCCCACCCTGGATAGTCTAAATAAGACTAGAATATGGGCAAAACTTAGCATTTTTAATAAGCACCCACATGATGCTGATGCTGAGGTCCCCAACCACATTTGAATAGTACTATGTTAAAAGACATTTTTAGGTTCAAAAACTACTTCTCTTAACTAGTGCTAACCTAATACATAAACTATAGCAGCAGTTAGGCAATCCTCACACCTCAGTCCCCCAACTACAGACACAGACACAGACACAGACACACACACACACACACACACTCACTCACCAAGATCCACTCTCCAAAGATGAGTTCTATAGAAGGTCCATTGCATGTCCTTCCCTTGGCTTCTGGACTATTTAGAACCATAAACGTCTCTGAATATATCCTATATGTTCAGCTTATCCTTTCCCTTACCCTGTGACTCCTGCTACCACTTAAATGTATGATTCCAATTTTCTATTGTTATTGTTACTTATTTTGTTGTGTAGTACTCACTCTCAGAAAACCCCTCAGACTCCATCTCTCTCCTTCTGCATGTAAATTCTAACCTGCATCACAGCCACTTTCTCCCACTCTTGCAAAAGTTTGCACCAGTTTCCCTGGTTTGGTGTCAGAAAAGAGCTCTCTGTCTGCCACCTTTTACTTTATTCTATCTACCTCCTCACATAGATTGCACCTGCTTTTACACTATAAATCATACCACTTTTCTGTGAAAGCTACTCAGGAAATGGAGCCAACACATCCGTCCTCTCCACTGTTACTTTCATACCAACATTCCGCTTCCTTCCTGCAATATATTCATTTTAATGCCCATGCTACATGGGTAGGCCTTCTTCTCCCTGACTGCATCATCTGTCTCTTGCCGTTGGCAGGCCCCGTCATCAGCAATCCTGTTGATAACTATTTGCACCTCTGACCTCATTTCTAAATCTTGTCAGTATCACTGACCTGTGTGATGACTCCATATTAGAAACTGACTTTCATGGCCAATCCTTACATTTCACCACCAGCCAGAATTATTCTGTCTCGTTGGCTTCACCTGCTCAGTATTATTGCTAACCACTGCCCCTAAACCTGCACAGCTTTTATTCCTTTGCTCCTGCTTAATAGGCTTCTTGCCCCATTACAGCAAGTCCTTTGATGCCCACACCATTCCATCCTATGAACACATACTACCCGTAACAATCAGCTCTATATGTCAATAATGGGCTTGCATCCTCCTCAAAATCTGCTGTCCTCTTTAGCTTTCAATGTTCTCAATTTGTCAGCCATCAATTCTGTCTGACTTACATGGCACTCAACTACTGGGATATCCCAGGTTATAAAGGAAACAGAATGTGATCCTCAAGTCCTATGTTTTGCACACATTTTAAGTCTTCAGCAGCTTACAAATTCATTAAAAAGTCTGTTTCCTGAGTTCAATTTAAAATTTTCCACAGGAGTGTGGATCAAGTCTCAATCTCACTCTTACTGTGTTTCACTTAGCCAGCAGCTCTTCCTCCTAACTTTCCCCAAAGCCATTTGACCTGAGTTCTCATAATTTCACTTTCATTTCAAAATCACTTTCTTATAGAATCTCACTCCACCATGCTTGATGGGTGCCATCCCCACAGTGTTTTTCATCAAATAATTTCCCTTCATTCCATTTCCTTAACCACTCTTCCATCAGGCTCTTTCCAGGCTTCCCACAAGTACTCTCAGGCTTTCCTTTCCTTTCTCCTACTGTTTCTAGCTTCCAGGCTCTCTCTCTGCTTCCTTTTCCATAAAACCTTTTCGTGCCTAATGTAAATTTGATGCCTTAAATCCATCAATATTAACTCTTTCCTAGGCCCTTGCTTTGGGGTTATATAGCCTCTTTTTTAAAAAAGTATTTAAGTATAGTTGATTTATATGATGTGTTAATTTCTACTGTACAGCAAAGTGACTCAGATATATATACATTATTTTTCATATTCTTTTTCGTATAGTTTTTCACAGCATATTGATATCCTCTTTTAAAACTCTGTTTAAGCTTTTCTTTCCAGTCTTTCTAGAGCCCTCCTAGATACTACTTATAGCAACTGATTCTGCATCTTCTCCAGCTTCCACAGAGCATTTTACTCCTTCCCTTGGGTTCCATGGCCTGCCCTAGTGTTCCTCTTTTCTCTCTCTTCTCTCTGTGCTGACTTTCTTCCTCCTAACTGTGCTGAATTACTGCTTCCTAGCTCAGGCCCGTTCTATTTCTGCCCCTCCCTTTGAAATTCACCATCTGCCGTAACCATCTCCTCTATGTGAAATATCCCAGATCTAGGCAATGGCAACCCACTCCAGTACTCTTGCCTGGAAAATCCCATGGATGGAGGAGATTGGTGGGCTGCAGTCCATGGGGTCGCTAAGAGTCGGCACGACTGAGCTACTTCACTTTCACTTTTCACTTTCATGCACTGGAGAAGGAAATGGCAACCCACCCCAGTGTTCTTGCCTGGAGAATCCCAGGGACGGGGGAGCCCGGTGGGCTGCCGTCTATGGGGTTGCAGAGTCGGACACGACTGAAGCGACTTAGCAGCAGCAGCGTGTCTTCATCTGTAACTCTGTTTCCCTAAATCCCGGTACAGGCGCATCTTGTTTTCTTGTGCTTTGCTTTATTGCCCTTCATGGATACTGCATTGTTTGCAAATTGAAGATTTGTGGCAACTCTGGGTCAAGCAAATCTACAAGTGCCATTTTTCCAACATCTTTCCTCACTTTGTGTCTCTGTGTCACATTTTGGTCATTCTCACAGTTTTTCAAATTTTTTCATTATTTTATTTGGTATGGTGATCTGTGATCCGTGATCATTGATGTTACTATTGTAAAAACATTATGACTCGCTGAAGGCTCGGAAAATGGTCAGCATTTTTTTTAGCAGTGAAGTATTTTTAACATATGTACATTAGTTTTTAGACATAATTCTATTGCACACTTAGACTACAGTATAATGTAAATGTAACTTTTATATGTACTAGGAAACCCCAAAATTCATGTGATTTTATCATGATATTTGTTTTATTGTGATGGTTTGAAACCAAACCCACACTCATCTGCAATATTCATCTCCTGGTTATCTTTACCAGTTTATAGTACAGCCAATTTAAATTCCACATTACTAAAATTGAAATCAACTTTAGTTTTTCCCTCTCTCCACCTGATCCTTTACTCTATTCACTATCTTAGTAAATGGGACCACTCAGCTTAGTATACTAACACACATAAGATTATCCCAGTTTCTCAAAGCCTATTGTATCTTATCACCTATACTCGTTTCATTGGCTCTAACTGTAATCATACCTCAGATGTTTCTCCCACTTTATAGTCTTATGGATTCAATCATGCCCTACCTCTTTTTTCTGGAAAACTACAAGAACCAGGGTTATAACTCATACCCCTGCTATCAGTGTAGGCTGACTTTCATCTCCTACACAACTAACAAAGAGAAGTTTTCAAAGTCTAATCTGATCTTGTTCATTCCTTGTTAATGCATCTCTTGGGGCTTCCTTCATTGTCTAAACTTCTCAACTTAGCATTTAAAGCTGTTTATAATTTTATCCTGCTCTAACCTCATCTACCACCATCCTGCAGCAGCTCAGATGGCATTGGCCATGCAAGACCACATTTAGGACTTTTATAATTTATAAAATTATAAATTATAACATTTATAACAATTTATAACATTTATAACAATTTAGGACTCCCTGGTACACTTAAGAAAGATCACTATATCCTTGTACAATCACTATACCCTTGTCCACCCTGGTGATTGTTACCAGTGGGAGTGGGAGAGCTTTTATTTGAACACCAAGTTCTTCAAAGTTAACATTATCAACCTGCTGGGTTTTCATCCACTACTATTGTTGTTTTAGTGGGGACTTTTTGTTTGGTTTTGGGGGTTTGGGCTTTTGTGTTTTCTTTTTGCTCTATCTCCTGCTCTCACTGAAAATTGTATTGCCTCTGAGAGAGTGTATAATGCTAAGGTTTATGCCCATCCTACTTACTTCTAATTTAATTCAGCAAAGCTTGTGAAGTTTTAATACACCTTCACAAAGAAAATCGCTAAACTAAATGTTATGCCATCAGTTGGGAGACTGACAATAGTCGAGACACACTCACTGATAACTTGAAGACCTATAAATTGTCACAACAGTAATTATTGGCATCACAAAATGAATGGTTTCAGAGACTAAAATAGAATAAAAGTGTCAAATTCTGAAATATGTGTCATTGTTATGTAGCTGGATTAAGCATAACCACAGTCAAATTTTATATTTCTCTTGTGGTTTCATACCTTTATATATACCTCTATTTAAAATCTATTTTAAGATTCAAAACCTAATAGTCAACATTTCAGAACAAACCATAGTAGTTTGTTTACCAAATAAAACAATTACTAGTTACCTGACTTAAACAGTACTTACTAGAATTTATATTTCTTATATACTTTAATAAAAGTGTAACTACAGCTCCATGTAAGAATTTTGTTCGTATGTGCATGACTTATAAAGAAAAACTTATTTATTTGGCTGATAAGAAAGAATTATTTAGCAAATTATTGTTAATAGCAAAGTTCTCTGTTTTTTCTAAGGTTCACATAAAATATAAAATGTAAGAAGGAAAGAGCACCATCATAATGAGGACACAGCAAATATTCCTTACCAAGTGGATCTGTAGAAATTCTTTTGGTACTTTGTGGACGGTTGATTAATTTTTCATGCTTTGGGGAGAAAGGGACACAGAATAAGCAGAAGAAATCATTAGTTTGTGAACAAGATACACATAAAAGTCCTTCTGAACTTCACCCCCGTTTGGGAAAAGTCCTGAATTGCATGCCTTGCAAAATCACATTGTGTATTTGTGTCTGCATGCTCAGCAGTTGCTTTCCCAAGATAAGGCAACATATATTAACACAAATCTTTCAGAAAACTTAAATTAGGAATATGCATATAAACATTATTATAGCAGTTTAATTAACTCGGAATAAACACGTTCTAAACTAAAATTTAAAATTGTTAATACAGCTAACAAAGATCAAGCTACCTCTATGATACAAATATAATATTTAGTAAAAGCCCCTGTAGACCAGGCATCTTGCTCAACACTCAGCATCAGGCCTTGTACCTGGTGGGTACTCAAACATTAGTTTTTGTGAATAAATGAGTGAATCAATGTGCAGACATAATGCTAAAAACAATCAAGTCTTTAAGCCAATATTATTCTGAAATCAACATTTTGTCAAGAATAAATCAAATATATAATCATTACTTTTCTACACCTTCCACAGAATGGTTTGTTCTCAGTTAATATAGAATCAGGAAAAATAGCACAGGAGAGTAAGTAAAAATATAGAAGTTTGAAAACCTGTTCAGTGCTCTAGACAGTTTATTTTCATCCTCAGCTTAAAATATGATTTAATAAAATGCGCGCACACACACACACACACACACACACACCACTCAGAAACCTATATACACAGATATTCATAGCAACTTTATTTGTAATAGCTAAAAACTGGAAATGACTAAATTTTTTTGCAACAGGTGAATGGCTAGAAAAACTATTGAATGACCACAAGGTGGGATACAATTAAATAATAAAGAGGATAAGTCATTGATAAATGCAACACCTTGCCTAAACTTCAGAGTATTGTGCTAAGTGAAATTTCAGTCTCAGAAGGTCATATATTCTGATTTCATTTATATCACATTGTTGAACTGATAGAATTACAAAGATATAGAACAGATGGGTGATTTCCAGGAATTAGGATGCTGGTAGAAGATTATACAAAGGTAGCACAAGGTAGGTCTTTGTAATGCTAGAACAACTGTATATCTTGAATGCAGTGGTTACACAAATCTACACATCTGATAAAACAGTAACGGTACTATATACACATGTTTTATTGATGTCGATTTCCTGGCTTTGATATTTTGCTGTAGTTATGTAAGGGGTAACCACTGATGAAAACTAGGTGAGAATATCTAGCACCTCTCTGTACTATATTTAGCAACTTCCTGTAAATCTATAATTATCTCAAAATAAAACTGATTTTTAAAACAGTCTTCTCATAGCAATGATACAAGAATGATGTAGAACTCTATATTAATGCATTATAAACTGCTTCATTAAAAGCACTAATTTATTAAATCTGAATATAATATTTTGTAGGTATTATTGTCATTTATACTACATAGACATGTATATACAACATCCACTAAGGCTTACAAGCAAGATGGTGCCATAGGAAGCTCCAGATCTAAAAATAAATTAAAGATCTGAATGTAAGATCTGAAATCATAAAAATCCTAGACAAAAACATAGGCAGTAACATTGTGGATCTCATTCCAGAGGCAAAGGAAAAGTAAAAATAAGCAAATTGGACTACATAAATTAAAAAAAAATAACTTCTGAAGAGTTAAGGCAAACTGTTATCAAAATGGAATAGAAACCTACTGAATGGGAGAAGATATTATTTATCTATGGAGTTAATACCTAAAATACATTTTAAAAACTCACATAATTCAATAACAAATAATTTAAAAATGGACAGAGAATCTGAACAGACACTTTGCAAAGAAGACATAGAGATGGTTAACAGGCATGGAAAGATGTTCAACACTACTAATTATTAGAGAAATGTCAATCAAAATTACAATGAGATATTATTTGCAGAATGGCTATTATTGAAAAGAGAAAAAATAACAAATGTTAGAGAAGACAGGAGAAAAGGAAACACTCATTGTTGTGGGACTGCAAATTGGTGCAGCCACTATGGAAAACAGTATGGACATTCTTCAAAAATTAAGAATAGAACTAACCATAATAGAACTAACCATATTTCCACTTCTTGGTATTTATCTGAATGATATAAAAACACTAAATTGAAAAGATAGATGGACCTTTATGTTTATTGCAATATATTACAGTTGTCAGATATGGAAAAAACCTAAGTGTCCATTGATAGGTGAATGGATAAAGAAGATACATTATATATTTATATATTTATATATATATATACACCCAAGGCTTCCCAGGTGGCTCTAGTGGTAAATAACCTGCCAGTCAGTGCAGGAGAGGTAAAAGACAACAATTTCGATCTCTGGGTCACTAATATCCCCTGGAGGAGGGCACAACAACCCACTCCAGTGTCCTTGCCTGGAGAATCCCCATGAACAGAAGAGGCTGGTGGGCTGCAATCCATGGGGTCACAAAAAGTTGGACATGACTGAGTGACCTAGCATGCACAAATATATACAGTGAAATACTGTGCTGTGTGCTTAGACACCTAGTTGTGTCTGACTCTTTGAGACTCCTTGGGCTGTAGCCCACCAGGTTCCTCTGTCCGTGGGGATTCTCCAGGCAAGAATACTGGAGTGGATTCCCATGCCCTCCTCCAGGGGATCTTCCCAACCCAAGGATTGAACTCAGGTCTCCCATATTGCAAGCAGATTCTTTACCATCCGAGCTATCAGGGAAACCCAAGAATACAGGGAAATACTACTCAGCCATAAAAAAGAATGAAATTATCCTGCTTGTGACAACTTGGATGAACTTCAAAGGTATTATGCTAAGTGAAATAAATCAGATGGAGAAAGACAAATACCATATGATTTCATTCATATGTCCAATCTCAAAAGAAAAACCCAAAGAAATAAATAAAATAAACCCAAAGCAAACTCAGATACAGGTATCAGAATGGTGGTTTCCAGAGGAGAAGGGAGCTGGAGGGGTTAGTGAAATGGGTGATGGAGGTGAACTGCACAAAGACGGAGGGTAATTAGACTTGTAGTGGTGATCACTGTGTAACGTATACACATATTGAATTCTAATGCTGTACCTGAAATTAAAAAAAAAAAACTTACAGTAGGAAGTTTTAATGAGAGGAGATAAAGAATCAACATAAGAACAATATAAATCCAAGAATATTGATACTGTATTATTTCAAAAGAAGTGCACAGATTTTTGAGGCATTAACTTTGCACTTAATCCTCTCCAAAAAAAATGAGAAATGCCAGTTTAAATCATGCAGCAGATTCTGTCATTCCCACCAATGGACATATGACCTGGACTGAGTCTAGGACAAGAAGTACACATTGGATTTTTTCTTCATTGTGTGTAAACAATTTACCACCCACCCTTCCAGTCATTCTTTCTTCACAGATGGCTCGTAGCACTTTGATACACTGAGAGTGATTCTGGTGTTCAAGTATATGTATTTTTTGACATATGTGAAAATTCAAGCCATATTCTTTATCTGGAACCCAACTGCAGAAGCAGTGAATTGTGGATGCATGGGAAATCTTGGGTCTTTTATACTTCCAGGCACTATGCTGGTCTCCCATATATTCTCATCTTTCAGGGATTTTCAGACACCCTTCTTATTCCTTCCCTCCCTCTTTCTTTCTTTTTTCTTTTCATTCCTTTTTTTTTTCTGTGCAGTATTTTTGCCTTGCATACCACCTTTAAAATCTCACTGGTGCTCAGGGTCAGTTCCAAGCCAAGCAGGGAAGCCAATGCTTGTCCTACAGTGTCCGCTCCCACAGATTCTGTGTCTACACAGGGTTACCTGCATGCCTTCACTGGCAGAATTGACTCTGATTTTTCCCTACTATCTCTCTTCTCTTCTTCACATCAACAAATGCTATTCTGTTGCATCCCCTAAGGATCTACTATTTGCTAGAGGAAATTTTGTTATTCCTCTCAGGTAACCTGCTCTTATGTTAATATTGTAGACTTTATTTTACCAAATAAAGTTTCTAAAATGCCACTTTCAATGTGTTACTTCTCAGGAAGGCTGTCTAGCAAATCTAAACCTGACTCTCAAGTTTTCAGTTTTATGCGTATACCTTGTAGAAGGATGTAGTGGGGTTTATGCAGCAGTTTTTTCTTCACTATACTCCATCAGTATAAAAGTATAAATAATTCAAATATATACAAGTATGTCTTGTTACAACACAGCTCTCATTGACCTGGAAGTGTTTTTAAAAGATTTGAACTAAAAACAGTCACTTACACCTGGAAGGGTTGTTGCATCTTAAGTCTTACAGGCCACCACTTTTAAGACTCCTTCAATTACTATTGTTTCCATGTTCCTTAAATACAACCCTGTTACTGAATTTTTAAAACTTAGGAAACATTTTTAGTTGAGTTTATACCAACTTGGTCTTTTGTGTGCAACAACAAAAACATTAATTTGAGCACACCCTTTATTTTATCTGACATTATTTTTAGTGATGCACCTAAAAGTTTCCCTTCATTGTATCTTTTCACCACNTGCAGCCCACCAGGCTCCTCCATCCGTGGGATTTTCCAGGCAAGAGTACTGGAGTGGGGTGCCATCGCAAAGCACCTCAAGATTTAGAAATAACTGAAAGCCCAGAAACAAATGCAGCTACTGCAAGCTTCAGCTTTTCTTACTCCTGCAAGAGCCTTTATCACTAATTCTCATATGTGAGGGCATTTTCCAAACAAAAGTTACTTCCTCAAACAAAATTATTTAACAGTTAGTTACAACTCATATTGAGGTCATTAACCACAGATCATAGCAGGATATTAGTGTAAGCGAGGACAGTGTGTAGACAGAGAGAAAATGAGGAAACAAAAGATTCTATGATTTCAGCTTCTTTAGGATCTCAGCCAATCTCCACTGCTTGAGCAGAATCTATTAGACACAAATGGCTGACCTTCCTTCAGAACAATTGCTTTTCTTTACCTGCCTGCCTAGGTCAGCCAACATCTGTCTCTGTCATCTTTGCAGTCTCCTTTGCCTTCTCCTCCTTCTTGCACCTTTTGGTCACTCTGCCCTTGACTCCATCGATTGGATTCTGAAAATAATTCAGAGTGCTTTTCCCAAGGCTTTCCACCTGTGTTTTTATTGGAAGAATTTATTGTCCATTTCCTACAATCTGATCCTATTATGTCCATATGTTCTCCTGTGCATGCCAGTGCAAGGCACAATAGCCTCCTGCCCTCACTGATGACTGAAAACAGAAACTGCTTGAAATGTTCCTCAGGCTGCAACACTTCCACTTTCTCTGGTTCCTCTAGTTCCCTGATACCCAAGAGCTGCATTTCCCCTGCTACTTCAGAACCACAGAATGAATGTGAGCACAGAAGCCATGAAACATGGAGAGCCAGAGGCCAGCCGGAGCTCTCAGTGTCATGATCTCTTTCCCTACAGGACCGTGCCTCTGTTGAAATAAATCTCCAGGCCCAATAAGAATCCACATTCCTTCCCAGGATGCCACATCAGCAAAGCAAAACTTAGAAAACATTCATGTCCTCATAAACGTTTTGCTTGATCAGACATGCAGTGTATCCAGTCAGCCAGTCTATGAAGGCCAAGCCCAGTCCAGGCCTTCTCATGCCCATCAAGGGTGACTTTGTGGCCCCAGCCAGTTGGATATTTTCTGTTTCTCTCATCCTTGCTCTTTTTCTTTATCTTATAATTTTTTTTTTACCTTTTGCCCCATTTTGTAGTTCCTTGAATAGAGACCATCCACTTCATGAAGTCTTAAAGTTTACTTGTATCACTTAAGCTGCCTTCTTTAACCATTGTTAAATTTCTTTACAGTTGTACATTGGTAGATCCTATTCTATCATTTTCTGTGTTTTCTTTTATATCAGTGCTTCTATTTACCACAGGGTTACTACACCACACCCTCAAGCCTCAATTCTTCATAGCTCTGGGGATTCTCTGTGGACAATTATGAAGATTGTTATCACCACAAATTTAAAGGCTGTTGTTTCAGCTGGGGACTGGGACTGCTCAGCAATATTTTTATATGTTCCCTGAAGACCTCTTCCACCATTGTTTACAGAAACTATTGCACACATTTACCACTCTTTGCAAACTTCTACCTCACCCTTGCCCAACACTCTCAGCAAGGGGCTTTATCTTCTACTCACTGAGAAAATAAAGCAGTGTTCTCAAACCATAGCATTCACGAAAATGAATCTTGAGAAAAAGGCAACAATTAAGTTCCTACTTTGAATTGGCCTCAAATAAGCCCACATTTGTAACACAGATTGTTCTTATTCCGAAGTATGGAGGCTCCAGTTAGAAAAGCACCATGAGTTGGACTTAACATCAGTTATCAACTAGCATTCCAAACGTATCCCAGCAATGTATGGAAGAATGAAACACATATTTTTATCCAAGAAATAATGGAGATATCTAATATCATGTCAGGGCCAAAGTGACATTCTGATTGTTCTTACACAACCGATGCTATAGAGGTACAGTAATAAAATTAATTTCTCACTCAAAAATTGCTTCATAGGAGTTGCACAGATGACTTAATTCTGGTGCATACCTCCTCACATAGAAACTCCAACTCAGGCAAAGTCCCATCCAGGTATTTCTGGCAGTCTTATGGACTTTACTCTGTTGGTATCCATATGTTCCACCAGCTTTGGCACAATGGTCAGCCAGGCGACACAGCATCAAAGCTCCTTTTGCGGGCACAGCATTTTCCCTTCCGTGTATATCATGGAGTCTATCATGTGTCCTCCCGGGTAGTGCCTTGAGTGTTTACCCATACCACACTTTTGCTCCCAAGGTTTCATGTAAGTGCAGTTATTCCATATCAGTGGTCACCACGGGTTTGTTCTGTTGCAGCCCCACTGCCATTCTGCTGGATCCTTCAGCAGTGATAACATTCTAACCTGCTCCACATGAAGCTCATCTTTCCTATTTTTCTCCTGAGCAAAGCAGTTCTCCATCAGTGACCACTCTGAGCTCTCCTGGTGTGTAAATTGTGTGGTAAAATGTGATAGAATGAAGTAAGTATCTCCCTACCCCTTGGGTTACATGACATTACGGTAATATGAACTTTGCCCTGTTGTGTCACAGGACCCAATTAAATATAACTTCTGTTTTTAAATTAAAATCATTTCCCTTAGGACAAGGAGCTGAACTGAGATTCAGATTTCAGTAATAATTATAGTACTCTGTTCTCAACATCTGATGGCCTTTATGCTTTAAATATATTTTAATATGTGACACATTTAACATAGAATATTTGGTATATATTTAGATGTCTTTAATAAAAAATTATTTATATTCTAATATATATAAATATATTTGTGTGGGGAGCAAACACACTCTGAGTCCTCTGCAAATAGAACTCTGTCAAGTCATATCTCATATTCAGTCATTTCAGACTCAGCAGTGAATACAGTTTAATTTCTTACTCCAGGAATCACTTCAGCTTCTATGCAAATAATCTTATGAGTTGGATGAATCTCAGCACTTATTTATCAAGCTTGTCTGAAACTCTCAGAATTGAGCCTGCTTCAGAGTTATTTACAAAGTGTGTTCTTCTGGATTATCTCATCTGTCTTTTCCCAAAATCCTGTGAGGAAGATGGGAGTTCTTACTCTTTTCCTCTTGGATGAAAGAGACTATCAAGGCCTAAAAGTAGTGAGGTCTTATGGCTGAGACTTCAGAGTGAGGGAACCGTGGCCTCAATACCACTCTGATGAACTCCAAAACATATGCTTTCCTTAATACAAGGCTGCTTGAGCATGAGGGCTCTTGGGTAAGGTTGAGTCTAAACCTCATTCTGTCAATTGTTGACTCCTGAGTCAATTCATGCCTTGGTTCCCTAAACTTTAAAATTTCATCATCTTGTCTCCTTCCTAGATGTGTAGTGAACTTTAAATGAAGTACAATGTGTAACATACTTTAGATGAAATAAAATGGAATACTTTCATTGAATTCCTTGTACAGAGTGTGTGCTCAGTGTCACTTAATTTTGTCACACAATTCTTGATAGACCTAGAGTCTCGTTTTGTATCAGAAATGGTTTGATACCTCTCAAATTCCAATACAATAAATGATTGTCCAAAGGTCTATTTGTAGAGAAAAGCAAATACCCTATATTAACACATGTATGTGGAATCTAGAATATGGTATGGATGATCTTATTTGCAAAGCAGAAACAGAGACACTGATGTAGTGACCAAACAAGTGGATACCAAAAGGAAGGGCAGTGGGATGAACTGGGGGACTGGGATTGACATATATACACTACTGATACTATGTATGAAATAAATACTGTTGGTGGGAATGCAAACTAGTACAGCCACTATGGAGAACAGTGTAAAGATTCCTTAAAAAACTGAAAATAAAACTACCTCGATTCATGGGGTCACAAAGAGTCCAACACCACTGAGTGACTGAACTGAACCAGCAATCCCACTGTTGGGCATACACACAGAGGAAACCAGAATTGAAAGAGACACGTGTACCTCAGTGTTCATTGTAGCACTGTTTATAATAGCTAGGGTATGGAAGCAACCTAGATGTCCATCAGCAGATGAATGGATAAGAAAGCTGTGGTACGTATACACAATGGAGTATTACTCAGCCATTAAAAAGAATACATTTGAATCAGTACAAAAGAGGTGGATGAAACTGGAGCCTATTATACAGAATGAAGTAAGTCAGAAAGAAAAACACCAATACAGTAAACTAACACATATATATGAAATTTAGAAAGATGGTAATGATAACCCTGTATGCGAGACAGCAAAAGAAACACAGATATATAGAACAGTCTTTTGGACTCTGTGGGAGAGAGATAGGGTGGGATGATTTGAAAGAATGGCATTGAAACATGTATAATATAATATACGAAACGAATTGCCAGTCTATATTTGATACAGGATACAGGATGCTTGGGGCTGGTGCACTGGGAGGACCTAGAGGGATGATATGGGGAGAGAGGTGGGAGGGGGGTTCAGGATGGGGAACACATGTACACCCGTGGCGGATTCATGTTGATGTGTGGCAAAACCAATACAATATTGTAAAGTAATTAGCCTCTGATAAAGTAAATAAATTTAGTTCTAACACAAATAGAGTTTCGGGAATGCTATTAAATTGGTATGTTAGTCAATCAAAAAAAAAAAAAAA